>CM062296.1:547723863-548174430 GCA_031216915.1 Pictodentalium vernedei | reverse complement strand
AAGCCGAAATCACTTTCAAATTTCTTCAGTTCAACTTCACACGTCTTCAGTGCATTGAGTTCAAAAAAAATAAAATGACGTGTCTTGTTATTGAAAATAAGAAAGTGGTGTTTTTTGTTATTGTTCTATTTCTTCGAAACACATTGCGATTATTTCAATTCGCCAGCCTTGGTAAATCGTAAAGTTAGGGGAGAAATAAGACGGGACTACTTTTTGTGCGGATATTCACACATTCCAATGGTTGGAGTTTGGTTGTTGTAATTTTTGTATGGACGCCGGTTCGGCACATAAATTTTGCGCCTTAATGGCAAATAAAGGCCACAAATTGGAGAGTTTGTAGTCGTAGAGCATTAAATAAAAAGAAAATTCACAAAAATTTGATGAATACCGAAAATATCTCGTTCGTGGCTACAAGAAATATGAGGATCTTCACTCGCGACTGCGTCGCTCGTGAAGATCCTCATATTTCTTTGTAGCCACTCACGAGATATTTTCGGTATTCATCAAATTTTCGTGAATATCCTCTATATCTTTCTTACATTATTCGATCGATCGCAAACCTGCCGAAAATAAGATCGATCTCCGATATTTTCGTAAAACTTACAGATGTCAGAATGTTCTCCAAAAATAGTTTCAACTCCTGTTTTATTTCACATCTGCATTGGACTGCGGCCTTTGGTTTTTCAGATAAAAAATAAACGTGTTGGGTTACAATAAACGTGATGGTGTGTATTTTTTGCTTGAAATTAATAACCGTGCCAGCACGTTTATTTGGCACCCGAGAGTAGTTGGTGTTGTTCCGTAAGAACAGGTATATTTCGAATTTGTAATGTTACGGATAGGTGCTGCAATTCAATAGGGCCACCTCTGCCATCTAAAACGTGGACTGTAACATTGCCTGAGTAGTGTGCTGGGTAGCCTGTTGTGAACATTGACTGTGGTGCTGACTTCTGACAGATGAACGTAGAGCTCACGATGGGTGTGCAAGTTCAGGTAACTCATCCCCCATCAGCTGCATCCCTCCCCGAGGGATTTTGTTTGTTGCAAATCCCAAGGTGCATGCCAACCCTTCCAGTCTCAGAGACTTATCTGTCTTGAGTCGCAGACGACCCAAAGGTTTGTGAAGATCCAGTGTAGCTCCAACCTGACTAAACACCTCATCATTTAGATCGCCTACATTGTAATAGCCATCTGGCATCTTTATCTTCCACTCAACGGAGTCATTTTTCTCATCCATGACGCGAATATAATTGTTGCCTAACCTTGAGCTAATGTTGTACCAAAAAGGGTAGTAGGTTACTTCAGCAAGGGCACACTCAAATTGCTCTCTGACAGGGAGCTTCCTTGGTAGGTCCACGGTTTGAACATCGGAGAGTGTCACGTACATAATTGTATATTATCATAAGACTCCTCTAACATGGCTTTTTGAGGCCCAAAGGATGCTGGAATACCCAAGAATGGACAGCAAGCTTGCAACAAAGTTGGCTTCAATCTATTACAGCCCCAGGGGGTGCTGGAAGGGACTCACAGCACTCAACAACCTTGCTTCCACGGCCAAGGTCTCTGAAGATTTTCCTCGGGCATGGCTTAAGAAGCAGACCATCTGGCAGATATACCTTCCAGCTGTGCGAAGCACACACATACCACGACCCAAGTTCGATGTGCCGACCCCGAACGAGGTCCACCAGGCCGACCTGCTCTTCCTGCCACACGACTGGGTGGCCCGCAAAACCTACAAGTATGCGCTCACAGTCATTGATGTCATTGATGTAGCCTCTCGCAATAAAGAGACAGAGGCCCTGACCACAAAAGAGGCCAAAGAGGTCGCGGCCGCCCTAGAAAAGATATACAATCGCGGACCATTGCGGTGGCCCAAGCTCCTTCAGGTCGATCCCGGGCGCGAGTTCATAGGCGCGGTGAATCAGCTGCTGCCAAAACACGGGTCAGAAACCTGGCGTGGCTGTGTTGACGTCCACTGGGACCAGGAAATTCTGGATTGGTACAACCGTACCCTGGCAGAGCGACTCTTCGGGTACTAATATGCCCAGGAGATGAGGTTACCGTCAAGTGAATGGGTCCCTCGGCTGCCTGCCGTTGTTGCGGCGCTGAATGGTGAGGTGACTTGCTTAACTAAAAAGAGGCCATCTGACGCCGTCAAGGCCAAGGTTGTGACACAAAAGCCCTCCTCTGTGGTTTCTGGCCGCCCTGTTGGCCTCAAGGAGCAGAAACTCCCCTCCATTGTGTATGTTCGCTATCTCTACCAGTTAGGCGAGCTGGAGGGGGGTCACCGTCGCGCAATTAACCCTGTGTGGTCCCTCCAAGTGTACCAGCTCGGTCACCAAGCATGGCGAACCTGTCCTCTACTATTTGTTGGATGGACCAGTCCGGGAAGAGCTGTGGTGCCTCCCGACATCCAACTGACTCCTGTTGTTCCTTCGGAACGAGTAGTCCTTCGGTCTAGACACTAGGTCAGCCTGGAGGCAGATGTGCCTCTGGCACTGCTGCAACCCCTCTTTTTTGGTTACAGTTGAAACAGGTCAATCACACGTTCCCCCGGCAGTGCCCCCTGCTGTTGTCGAGCCGGTCGACAATGAACTGCTGCATATCTTTGGGCTGGTAGGCCCACAGCATCTGTCGCATGTCGCACAATGGTTCTGTTGGTCCTCCTTGAGCCGCAGGATGTAGTCGACCTTGAGATTGAACCCTAGGAGTCCTTTGACCTGGTCCTGGCACTTGTGGGCAACAAGCTTCCTCGCGATGTTTTTGTGGAGCAGTCGTTCCGATGGTTCTGTGGGCTGCCTGACCTCAGTACCCTCATCTGGTGGACTGGTTACCTGTTCGAGCTGCTGCATATACTCCATGCGAGAAATGGCGAGATAGGCGAGGTTGGACCATTGTAGGAAGTCGTCTATGATCCAAACCTTCTGTGGATCGTGGATAGTGAGACCCTGGCTTGAGTGGACTGTGAGGGCATACCCGAGGCACCAATCGGTCTTGGTAGCCTGTTCAGTGACCTCAATGATGACTTCAACGATGTCATTGAGGATGAGCTCTTGTTCGCCGTCTGTGCCCAGGATGGGAGCCATAATGTTCTGTTTTCGGCTGTCCTGGGGGTGGTATAGCAGCAGAACCGGGGTGTCTGGAAAGTACTTCTTGTGTCTTTGGAGCAACAGCTCTTGTGCTCGGTCGCGAAAACCTTCTGCCGGCTAGTGAGGATCAGGTCACAGCTGGGGAGAGCCTTCCGCATCTCCTGACACTGGACTTTGTCAGCCTGAAGGTGGATGTGCCTTTTCAGGGCCTTGAGCGCATCATCTTTTGCCAGGTGGTCTGGCTTGACCTCTTCGTACTAATCCACTGCTTGACATAACCAGTCATGGGGCATCTCACCTGTGATTGGTGGTGGCTGGCCTTGATCACCACAGCAGATAACCTGGACCCCACGCTGGTCCAGCTAGTCCAAGAACATTTCTAGGATAGACTAGGGCACAGTGCAGACCTCATCCCAGATGATCACACAGGGGATGAACTCTGGCCCATGCGGTCTGGCGTCCAGTCGTTCTGGCCTTGCCACCGGAAGAAGCTATGGTAGGTCTGGGCCTTGACCCCCCTACCTCGCATCTCTTTGGCAAGGCAGTGAGTTGGGGTAAAGACAAGTTGGTCTCGCACCCTGAAGCACTCGATCACTCTAGCCTTGCCGCTTCCACCTCCACTGTTGAGGTAACTCAGCCGATTATGGGTCATTTTACCTCGGAGCCGTTGAGTTGTCCAGCTGTTTGGCCTGGCTGACATACTCAGGCTTTGGGAGGTAGTCGGCGTGTTCCTGTGGCATGTACAGCTGCTCGCCCATGTCACGCCACTCAGCTGACAGGACATTATGCTTTTCGGGAGGCCGTAGGGTGGGTTCGTCATGATAGTGGCAGCACATGCTGCAATAACCCTCAGTGTGAAGTTCTCGTAGTATGCAGGCATGGACACCGTCGAGTTTGTAGAGTATTGTCTTCTTGATACAGTACTGTGATCACAAAAGTGGTCTTTTAGCCGACCTGATCGACGCAGAATTTAAACAAAGTCGCGACTGAGAAACTCGATTTTGTGTTAAGAACAAAACGTAATCAAGCAAAAATCGAAAGAAAATCACGATTCATCTTTGATGACCCAAGCAACGAGTCTTTAATTGAAAAGGAAAGAATTGCGATTATAACGGCGATCGATACAAAATGGTTTCAGATTGACACACATGTACATAACTATACGTTGTACATGCATAATATTAACAAGCGCAAAATTCTAAGGCAGGAGACCATTTATTAAACTTACGCCGATCGCATCATTTTTGATGTGACCAATTTACAAAGTAAATCTATTATGTAAATACACTTTACATGTAGGGGGTTGGTGTTTTTGTCTGTGCGAATGCTTGAAAACGTGAGTGCATGTTCTTAAGTACATATTATACATAGAAATTTATATTGTTTTTCATATGTCTCATAAGACTTCACGGTTGTGTTTCATGCTATTTTACACATTTGAATCAATTTCATGTATTATTTGTTAACTGGTAGAGTGCTAAGTTTTCCTGACTACAAAATTTTGTTCATCATAAATTGCTCTGTTGCATTTGAATGGATAGTGCCTGAAGGCACTATCCAATCAAATGTAACAGACCAATTTGTTGTGCACAATATCTAAATTATACCAGGTCCTAAAGGAAACTATCTTCAGTGGAGAATAATAGATAGGGCCATTACCAGTGCTTTTTAGTAAAGTCCATTTTGGGGCTTCCAGCTCTCTACCAGTTAAGATGCATAGTTGTGCTTACGAATGGTCGTGGTCAGAGACCAGCCGACCAGGCGACTGGGGTGAAAAGTCGCCTTGGATTGCATAACTTCGCTCTGACTTCACTAAAAAGCGAAATCGTGTCGCCCTGTAATTTGTAAATTCCCAATTGACCTACCTTGAAATTAGGTGAATTCACGTAGAATTTACAAAATAATTTCCATCTGAAAAGATTAATTGTTATTGTGATTAACTTTAATAGTAACCAAAAATAAAATCAGCATCTAAAAACAATGCCTGATTAATAATGTAACCGTGAACCGTCTTGGCTGCATTGAAATTAGGTGACAAGTCGTGTCAAGTTAAGACAAGATTTTCTATTTAAGTAATTAATAAGTATTTTTCACACTCAGAATTTTTTTTCTGGCGAGCAGTTTTCATAAAACAACACTTTTTTGTAAAAGCTGAAGTTTTAATTCCAATTTCCAATCTGGATTTTATTTTTGTGCAAGACGTTTTGAAAACCAAAACAGAAAATTGACCTACTTTTTACTCACTCTGGACCAAGAAATCGATTTACTTGATTTGTTTAATTCAAGGCTGATCTGTCTCTTCTAAAAAGTAAATGCCCATTTGAATTTGAATTGTAAACTTTTCTTTTTATAAATAAATTAATATAGAGAGGCATGTTTTTTTCTCATAAACAATTCTTTGTACAAATAAATTTACACATAGAGATGTGTTATTGCCCAATTGTAGTGATTTATTTTTGTGAGAGATGAAAATATAACATACCGGTAGATCATGCGAATGCAGAATCATCGCTCTACATTTTCTTCTCACTTCTCCCTGTTTCATCTGACTTCTCCCTAAAGTCAGTGGAGGGAGAAGTGACGTCTCCCTTAAATTACCCACTTGGCTGGTCCCTGGTCGTGGTGTTGGGTGGGGGACGAGTGCGGGGAGGGGTTGGGTGGTTTTGTGTGTGCAAATGATTTGAAAAATTATATACATATTATACATAGAAATTTTTTACATCGTTTTTCAAGTGTCTCATAAGCCTTCACGGCTGGGTTTCATGCTACTTTACTCATCTGTATCAATGTAATGTATTTTTCTGTAAAGATGTATAGAAACGTGACACTATAATAAAATAATTTACTACTACTTACTACTACTAGTACTGTAACAACATGACAAGTCAAAAGTATTGTAACAACCGCGGTATAATCAGAAACCGAAACGCAGTTATAAACATTCAAAATAGGCGTTTATTTTTAGTGGTTTTTCTGTGAGAAAATCGTGTATCAGTTTGTTTCTAATGAATCTAGTCCAGTTTATAAACATTTATAAACATGGTTGCAAATGATGATAAACGTTTGTACAAATAAAAAACGAAGATACCCGCAACTACAATTGTATAACCGCAAGCTGACTAATATGACGTATATTGGTACCCATTATTAACATTACACAGACAGGGGAGGGTCCGTTAAAAATTAATTAGTTATACAAAACGAATCCCTTCCACCATCTGTCGATACCACTGCAAACGCTACTCATTTCCTTAAAGCAGGTACCTTGTGGCTTCAAACGTGTACATCTCGCCCTGCTCTTGAGTAGCAATCATCGAAGAAACTTCATTTCAGCATAAATTCAGAGAGAAAGGCCTGATCGTCTCAAAAATTGCAATTCCCTAGCCTTTTCACACTGTGTTATGTGAGGTGTCATTTACCACTGAATAAAGGTGCCATCCCCGGTCTATGGCACCCCCATCCCCACCCTACCAACTATCGCTTGAAGAATCAACGAATAAAGACTGAAATTTCACAACCCAGGTTTTCAGACTCCCATTTTATAGGGATCTCAGTTTGTGGTATATTGATATGTCACTTTCATTCACTTGAATTCAATAATATGTGCTAAAAAAATTGAAAACACGGTACAATTTTAATTATCCCTTTTATTCATTACATGCGACAATTTTAAACTTTATTTAAAGTCAAAACACAGCCTACAAGATCAACACATAACATTCGTAAAAAGGTCACTGCTCATCTCATGCTTTTAATTGGAGGACAAATCGTCCTTATCAAGTATGCCCCAGGCATTCGTCGTGCTGACGAGAAGAACCTTCATGTGATCGGCCCTTGCCGATGCGTGTTACTGAAATTTACCTGTTGCAGTTCATCTAACGGGAGAGGTATACCACTAAACCACTGCGAAAAGGAATTTTCCGCCCAGCAATTATTTTCAAGTTTAGGGATCAACAGCAGAAGCGCCAGCAGTACTTGAAAGATTGCCAGTGGTGCCCAAACTTTTACCCTTAAATGTAAAAATGTAAGTATATATCGGGTGTGAAATGCACCCCATAGCCGGTGGAGTTGGTTACCCCCCCCCCCCCCCCCCACCCGAAAAAAAAATCCTAAACCATCTTGTGACTTGCAGCCTCCATCCTATCTCCACGACCCAGTGCCCCTTTCTGAAGTTCCAGAGGGAGACACTGTCGGACACACATACAGGCATTGCCGGGGGAGGGGAAGGGTCTGGTGTGGACGACTGGACGAACCCCTTTTTTCAAGAATGTAGAATGCAAGAAATCCACGAAAGGCCTCCAAAGAGCTCCATTTGATAGCAAATAAAAAAACCCTAAAATTCCCCCCCCCCCCTCTCCCCCGCCCCCCTGGTATGCTTTTGCCTTGAGAGCCTGTGGCCAGTGCCAGGCATATCCCCGGTGCACCTTTTTCATCAAAGTCGAAACACTTTTGAAAAATCCAGGCGACGCCTATAGAGTTAGTTTAAAAAAAAACTAATTTTCTCCGTGAAATGGGCGAAGAGTTAGGCTATTGACAAGTGATTAGGCTGGAATGATAATTTCAAGTTAATACAGCCATAACAATAGGGGCACGGTGGCTCGGTAGGTAGAGGTGCAGGCTGCAAGCCAAGAGGTCCTTATTTCGAATTCCACCTGAGGCAACTGCGTTATGTCCTTGGGCAAGAAACTTCACCCCCATTGTCCATGGGGGCACGGTGGCCTTGTGTACTAAGGCTTACTGCACGTCGATGGTGGTTCTG
Source organism: Pictodentalium vernedei (assembly GCA_031216915.1). Lineage (NCBI taxonomy): Eukaryota > Metazoa > Mollusca > Scaphopoda > Dentaliida > Dentaliidae > Pictodentalium > Pictodentalium vernedei. The sequence continues at coordinate 548,166,582 of CM062296.1, read as the reverse complement.
TAATCAACCAATGCTAACCCTGCTTGTGTGGAATTAGTATGTTGGGGGGGGGGGGGGGGGCTGGCAGTTGCGCGCCATTGCCTGTTGGTTCTCTCTGGCTTCCTCCACCTGTGAAACTGTCGTGGTCATGATTAGTCATTGTTCAGAAATATGTGACCTTAAACATCAATAAATAAATAATAAATAAATATATAATCCACAACAATAGGCTACTGAAAACATCAGAATGTTTATAGAATAATTGGTAGCTGCTTGATTTTGGCAGTGCACTAATCCCCTGTATTGACTGTGTCATTGAAAGATTATTGCAGGGTTTCTGCAAGGGTAAAAATGTTGGGACCGGTAATTTGGGGAAAATCGTCAGTGGGGCAACCAAGAGTCGCCACTACCATGGGACGACCATCGTTCCACTGATGGAAGGAAAATTTAAAATTTCGGCGTCCCCAAACCCACATTTACGTGCATCTGAGGGATATTTTTAGGTTGTTCACAGCAATATTTATGTAGGTTTTCACATTCCGATGACCGGTAATTGCGGAAGAATAAGGACCAATGAGGAGAAATTCAGGTGAAAAAACATGCATACAAATTATAGTACTTACCAACAATACCGGTCCATAGTGGCATGGATGATCCAGTTCAACAATGATTGCATATACGGGGGGTGTCCAAAAAATATACCCTGAATAGTAACCTACCTTGTGACTCATTTTTTAAAATGTGTTTGATCGCTGGAACAACCGTTATATGTCGCAACAGTTTACTCAGAAACGATCATGCAGAAATCAAAAAGCATGCAGTTGTGATGTCAGTCACTGATTGACTTGAAGTTTGCTGACGCTCTCATAGACTGTTGCACAATTTGCAAGTGGGCTTTGCGAACTTGGAGGATGTCATTGATTGATCTCTGACCAACATTTGTGTATAATTTTACAATGCATTTCCTCCTCCTGCTTGGTGTAGGCTTGTCATTTTGAGGCGGGCGATTGCCCCAGGCCGCAGTCGCCCATCTGAGTTCAAAATTCCAGGGACGGTAAACATCCACCTAACCCCGATTTCTGCGGCCCATTAATTCAGACGAAGGCACCTCAAAACCGGCTGTCTCAAACGGCAATTTTTGCAGATTGAAGGAGGTAACAACGCAATTTGTAAAGTTTGTAATGTGTCATCGACGCAGTCACCCAGAGAAGTAAGTAACTTTCCAAATACGAGAGAGAGGTCTGCCAATTCCAAAGTTGTAATTAGTTATTACATTTGTACATCAGACTGTGACAACTCTCGTGTCACGCACGATTATGGGACGTATCATCCCCAAGCAAGTTTGACCCCTCCTGACGATTCGCCTGGGACGTTTCATCCCAAAATCAAAGCCAGGATGATTCGTCCCCCAAATCTGATTGATTTGCCCCCAAGTTTTCGGCATCTGGCAGTGAGCACAGTGCACTGGCTTATACAGTCATCACGTAATGTGTAGATACGGGCTTGGCTATTTGGATGCAAGATAACTATAACACTCACTGTTGGTGAGTGTTCTGGGTAACCTGGTATCTTGCATCCAAATATTCAAGCCTGCATCTTTTTATTAAGTGATGACGTACATCATAATTACACAAACCATGTACCTTAAAATGATATTAGTTGTCTACCCAACAGGCTGAAACAAAATGGCTCCCGCAAACCACAAATGGCCCTCCTGGGGTCATTTTAGGTGAACCCAAAATGGCCCTCCTGGGGTGATTTGAGACAAACCATAATGGCCATCCTGCAATTTTCAAAATGACAAGCCTTCAAATGCATTGCGTTGGTAGCATGAGAGTTATATTTTTGAGTTTTCCCCGCACTCAAACTTTTTGCAGCAATTTATATCAACCATGGAATGCTCAGTGAGGGAAATAGGGTCGTTCACAGGCTTGGCAATTTCAGGAGAGCGATTTTTTAGCTCTCCTTACTGCCCTCCTGAAAGAATTAAGGAGAGCGAAAAATTGCCCTCCTAAATATTTTGGTCTGGGATGATTGAGATTACATGTATTATGCTCACATTAAATTTTTGTTGTAAAGCAAAAATGTAATTTAACTTCGAAGTCACATAACATCACGTAATTTCATTTTGAAAGTGGTTTAGTGGTAAAAGGTAATGGCTGCAACCATACACAAACACAGTTGCAATCATTTGAAGCAAAATGGGTCACAGCAATATTTTTTATTCTGTCAGTTTCAAGTTCAACAACTGACATCACAGTTTGAGGGGTAATTATTCAAGGAATATTGACACTATAATATACTACCATTGCTACTATCCTGTCACTTGAAGCACTTGCACCAGGATGTGACTGTAGATTCAAGCAGACATGTTGTCCAAGAAAGTCATACGCCTACCACTACCACCTTCAACCCCCAAGGGGGGTTGAAGGTGGTAGTGGTAGGCGTATGACTTTCTTGGACAACAGGTCTGGGTACCCACACAGGTCTTGTCTAGTGTGTGTTCGGTTGTTGAGTGAGACATCTAGATGTCTAAGAGATTTCGCTTTACCTTAGTAAAGTTAATAAAATCACTGATGTAGTCTGTTGGTTTCAGTTTCAATGAGTTCGTTGAACTGAATACTTAAAAAGCTGTGTAAAGCTAATTGCTCTCCTGAGCTGATTGAGGAGAGCGATTTTTTGCCCTCCTGCATTTTTCAGAATGCCAGGCCTGCGTTCAGGGGATCCCAGGTCACCCTAGCGGAAACTCTGATTATTGCCACTGGTTTAATGCACAAACTACTGTACTCCCGCGGCATCTGATTTCATTGGGAAACCGTCTTGCCAATGTTTTATGTTTTTTTTCACAGTTTCGCTGAACTTGAGATATTTGAGTGGAATTTACACTCGGTGGGCATTTCCAAATCCTTACAACATCCAAATACTGTTTCTGGGTTTGCACCAGGCTACTTGACAACCTGAAGCAAAATATAAATTGACCACGCATATAATATCATGTTGGATTCAATTTATCAGAATGGGTTGATATGCATCGGAGCGAAATTTTGAGAAACAAAAAGAATATATTTCTGCCCATGCACGTGTTTGAAATTTGTTAAAAACTTTCCTCTCATAAAAAACACACGCACTTCCTGACGTATTTTTTCAAGCCTTATTGTGGAATAAATAGTTGAAACACACTTTCATTATTTTCTGTTACTTGAGTGCGCTTTTCTTTATCCATTTAACATGATAACTGCAAAATATCGAATCACCCAAATGGCCGCCTTTCTGGATGCACAAACGACAATACTGCCCTTTGACTGCTCCACAGACAAACAGCCTATTTTTTTTGTATGCCCACGGTTAAACAGCAGTACATGGAGAATGCACTTATTGAGATATATATATATACTTTTTCTACCGTAATTTTTGATTCATTACTTCTCAAACAACACCAATCATTTTTACTTATCACTGGCGGTTACTGGAGAATTGGGGGGGGAGGGGGAGGGGGGTGCACATCAGCGGATCCTATATTTCTTTACCACACACACACACACACACACACACACACACACACACACACACACACACACACACACACACACACACACACACACAAGCACTTTAGAAAAAAAATGATAGGTTTTCTTTTTAATCAATATTTAATTATTTTATTTTAACCCCACAACTGATGGGTAACTGCACTCGCCGGTAGATAAATTACTGCACTGGAGCCTACATTTAGGATTAGTGAAAAAAAAAATCATTTTTGGACCCCGAAAACATAGCTTATGGATCCTCTTTGGGACTATAGCTTGCTCCATTGATGAGTCACAGCCCATATTCCTTCGCGGAAGAAGTGGAAAATAATTAAATTTAGAGGGTGGTGACTGATGGTGTATCTGTTCACCTGTGGTTAGTTTTATGATAGATGCAGGCAAACTTAAAGTGTGAATGAATCTTATTGAGTGTGAATAGTCCCACAGGCCATATCATTCTCAGAATCTTGCATGATTTCATGTTTACTTTCAACTGAAATTCCAACCAAAAGAACCTATTTGAATACTTTAGGGGTGGGGGGGGGGTGGGGGTAAGAGTCAACTTTTTCCTCATTGTATATCAATTACAAACAGAGTATACAATTTTCTATGAAAGGAGATATAGAATTGAGACTGTAAACTTAATATATTTCACTTCGTTTGTTGATGGTGTGTGTGGGGGGGGGGGGGGGGGGCAGGGGGGGGGGGGCACATAATATTTTACCCATGTTGACCTTTAGTCTGTTCATGCATGAACACCCATTCAAATCTCTGCATGAGGTATACTTTTTATACTTTTTTGTTCCGAGTATACTATTTTAAATTTCCTTCTCTATTTGTTGTCGAAAGAGGGTTTTATTCTGAATTACGATCATAGCATTAATCCACGTCAATGATTTGGAACATGCATGGGGAACAGGCAGGCCTATATGCCAAACCTTTGCATGTCTGTTGTGGTATTATTTTTGATTTAAATTGAAATTACAAAGTATATGAGTATACTGGCTGAACATTTCCATTCATAGAAAGACGCTTTTAAAAGAGTTTTAAAGTCTTAGATCATTTCTATTGAATGCCAAACCTCGTTGAAGTGCGAAAAATGAGTGATATAGTCGGCCGTGTTAAAATAAAAATCCTAATATATTTATACTATTTCGCAATTTTTTACGGAGACGTACCAATATGTGTTTTTCAGGCAATAATTCCCAACGGGGGACGAGTTGCGATGGGCAGAGTTCCTCGTCCTCCTGTTTAAGTTAGGCAGCGCCGACCTATTGGCTCTCCCCCCCCCAACTCCACTCCAGTTAAACTCGCTCCAAAAGTTCGTACAGTGAATCCTTCTCCTGATTAAACTCGTTGCAATGTTTGAAGTCAGTCCAAAACAGAACATAAAAGAAGAGGTGGGCATAATGGATAAATTTAAGAACGAGTCTGATAATGAAAGGAGCAGAGAATTCGAATTTGCTGTGTCCAGGCAACAGTCCTCTCCAGGGTAGTCAATCACAGCACTGCAACCTCAGAATCGCAGGGAAACCGAGTTTTGGCCCTCTCGTGCTCTCCCCCACCTCACCGCTGCTGTGCTGCTCGGATAATGGTGTGCATCATCCTCATTCCTGCGAACATAATCGGTACCTCCTTGGATCTGTGGCTGCCCTGATACGGTCATACGATATATACAAATATTTTTACATTGTTAATGTCATGTCCCTGAAAGCAGTTGCATCTTTACCGGTCGCCTGTGATAAGCCAGCGGTAAAGATGCAACTCACTACTTTACGTTATAAACTTACCAGTTAAAAAGATTTTGATCCCAGTAAATAATTATAATAATTCAATTGTAGAGAAAATAAAAGCTCCCCCCCCCCCCTCTCCACCACACACACACACGATGTCACCAATCGACGTCTATATGGCGTCTGCCGTAGGCAAGCACTTCCAAGGCAATTGAATTGAATTAATATGAATTATAGCAGGGTTTGACCATTTTCGCTACAAGGCTGCCTTGGAGTCCATCAACCGGATGCATCCGTGCCCCCCCTGCCAATCATAGAGTAAATTTGACCTTAATTAAAACACAAAAACTAAGGGCGAATTGTTCACTGGCATAATAATAATAATGTTTAAGCCTAAAATCCACATTGTGCTCTATGGCTTTAGAAAAGTAACTGACACACACACACGCACACACGCATGGTCATAAAACTATGTGTAATGATCAGGAATTACAAAATCAGTAGATAAAGGCCTGTTCGTACAAATGGATTTTGAGACCGGACTTAAATTGATTTATGGTCAATACAGATTTTAGATGCACTGGGATGGAGTTCCAGAGAGCCGGTGCAGCACATATGAAAGCTCTCTCACCTCCTGTTGCAAGTTTTGACTTTGGTACCACCAGATTATAGGATTCAGAGGAGCGGAGATTCCTGACTGGTGTATAGGGCTTAACAAGTGTAGATGGGAGCGTGGTGGCTCAGTAGGTAGAGGTGCAGGCTGCAAGCCGAGAGGTCCTCGGTTCGGATCCCACCTTCAAGACACTTCATCTCCATTGCCCGCGTGGGGGCACGATGACGCCGTGTACTAAGGCGTACTGCACGTCGATGGTACGCATGTCTTCAATCTAACCCTGCCTGTGCCGCAGTGCGGAGTTACGATGTTGAGGAGCTGGCAGCTGCTCGTCGTTGCTCGGTGGTTCTCTCCGGGTACTCCGGCTTCCTCCACCCATAAAACTGTCACGGTCATGATTAGCCATTCTGCATAAATATGTGACCTTAAACATCAGTAAATAAATAAATAAATAACAAGTGTAGATAAATATTCCGGAACCAGGCCGTTAATACATTTGTATGTAATAAGTAGTATTTTATATTTTATCCTTTGCTGGATGGGGAGCCAATGAAGGGTTTTGAGGACTGGCCTGATTTGGCAGAACTTAGATTTTGAGTGAGGATCCTGGCAGCACAATTCTGAATATATTGGAGTTTGTCAATAAGTGAATTTTTGCACCCATGCGGCAAAGAATTACAGTAGCCAAGACGACTGGCGACGAATGCATGGATGAGTTGTTCTGCAGTTTTCCTATCAATGGTTGCCCTTATCTTACTGATATTTCGCAGGTGGAAAAAAGACGTGTGGCAGATATGATTGACATGTCTGTCGCAAGTAAGACTCTCATCCAGGAAATAGCCCAAGTTCCGAACTACTTTATTGGGGGTGATTGCATTGTCTTCTATTATTAAGGATGCTTTCATTGATGCAGAGAGATGATGAGGTAAGCCTACATATATGACCTCAGTTTTTACAGCATTTAGCTTCAGATAGTTGTTGTTCATCGATGGGGCGAATCGTCTGGTCACCCTGGTAAGTATAATCCCACGGGAATCGTGTGTGTTTATTTTAATTCTTGAGTGGTTTTGGGAGGAATTGAATGAAAACAATAAAGAGTTGGTACATTTGGATTTTTAGTTCAACTTTGGCGAAGCCAAATTTGAGCTTATGCCATGGCCCGTCGTCCGTCTGGCCGTCTGTAATTGGATACGGCTCGGGCTAGAGGCCGTATTTATGAACCGATCTTTACGAAACTTCTTGGGTACCTTTATGATGACCGTGGGACGGGAACGAGTGTTTTTGGGTGCGGTCCGAAATTCAAGATGGCTGCCAGCCACCATTTTGTACCGACGATGCAGAAATCTGTTTTTTGTACAGAACTTCCATATGAAAGCTCTGATTTGAATAATTTTTTGTATGAATGTTTAGTACCATGGGATACATCACATATAATACAGGTTTTTTTCTCGTGCGTAAATTATGCAAATTAGACTAACTTTGATGTTTTTTTTGTGTTTCTTTCAGCACTGTAACTGCAAATGCCAATACGGCTTGGGCTAGAGGCCGTATTTATGAACCGATCTTTACGAAACTCCTTGGGTACCTTTGTTATCACTGTGGGACGAGAACGAGTGTTTTGGGGTCCGGTCCAAAATTCAAGATGGCCGATGGCAGCCATTTTGTACAAAATTTGGTTGCACAGAACTTCCATATGAAAGTGCTGATTTGAATAATTTTTTGTGTGAATGTTTAGTACCATGAGATACATCACATATAATACAGGTTTTTTTCTCGTGCAGAAATTATGCAAATTAGATGAACTTTGATTTTTTCAGTGCTACATACACACAGTAAGTACACATGTCAATACGGATCGGGCTAGAGTCTGTATTTATGAACCGATCTTCACGAAACGTCTTGGGTACCTTTGTTATCACCTGGGGACGAGAACGAGTGTTTCTGGATGTGGTCCAAAATTCAAGATGGCTGCCAGTGGCCATTTTGTACCGAAATTAGGTCTAATCCGTTTTTTGTACACAACTTCTATACGGCTCAGGCTAGAGGCTGTATTTATGAACCGATCTTTACGAAACTTCTTGGGTACCTTTGTTATCACCGTGGGATGAGAACGAGTGTTTTTGGGTGCGGTCCGAAATTCAAGATGGCTGCCAGCCACCATTTTGTACCGACGATGCAGAAATCTGTTTTTTTGTACAGAACTTCCATATGAAAGCTCTGATTTGAATAATTTTTTGTATGAATGTTTAGTACCATGGGATACATCACATATAATACGGGTTTTTTTCTCGTGCGTAAATTATGCAAATTAGACTAACTTTGATGTTTTTAGCTCATCTTGACAAAGTCAAGCTGAGCTAATCTCATCGCTCTCCATCCGTCGTCCGTCGTCTGTCGTCCGGCGTCCGTCGTCTCTCGTCCGTCGTCCGTCGTCCGTCAACACCATGTTTTGGTCTTCTCCTCCAAAGCCACTGGGCCAGTTCAAGTGAAAGTTTGTGTGAGTGATGGTCCCAAAGGGGCATTTCATTTTTAGCTCAACTTGGCAAAGTCAAGCTGAGCTATTGCCATCACTTCTCGTCTGTCGGCGTACGTACGTACGTACGTACTTTAGTACGTTAGTACGTACGTCCACAATTTCGTTTGGCACACCTCACAGGTCGCATTTATGATCAGATTACTTTGAAACTTCTTATGCTTGTTTGGGGTGACCTCTAGATGGGAGCTATCGATTTTCTTCAATTTCTGACAAAAAATGTTGCCGCGGCCAACGTTCTTAGAACTTAGTTTAGTCAAACCACAATATTTCCCTTTGGCACACCCTACAGGGCACATTTATGATTTGATTGCTTTGAAACCTGATACGCTTATTTAGGGTGACCTCTAGATGGGAGCTATCGATTTTCTTCAATTTCCGGCAAAAAATGTTGCCACGGCCAATGTTCGTAGAACTTAGTTTAGTCAGAAGACTCAATATTTCCCTTTGGCACACCCTACAGGGTACATTTACGATCAGATTGCTTTGAAACCTGGTATGCTTGTTTGGGGAGACCTCTAGATGGGAGCTATCGATTTTCTTCAATTTCTGTCAAAAAATGTTGCCGCGGTCAACGTTCTTAGAACTTAGTTTAGTCAGAAGACTCAATATTTCCCTTTGGCACACCCTACAGGGTACATTTATGATCGGATTGCTTTGAAACCTGGCATGCTAGTTTGGGGTGACCTCTAGATGGGAGCTATCGATTTTCTTCAATTTCTGTCAAAAAATGTTGCCGCGGCCAACGTTCTTAGAACTTAGTTTAGTCAAACCACAATATTTCCCTTTGGCACACCCTACAGGGCACATTTATGATTTGATTGCTTTGAAACCTGGTATGCTTGTTTGGGGAGACCTCTAGATGGGACCTATCATTTTTCTTCAATTTCCATCAAAAAATGTTGCCGCGGCCAACGTTCTTAGAACTTGGTTTAGTCAGAAGACTTGATATTTCCCTTTGGCACAACCTACAGGGCACATTTATGATCGGATTGCTTTGAAACCTGGCATGCTTGTTTGGGGTGACCTCTAGATGGGAGCTATCGATTTTCTTCAATTTCTGTCAAAAAATGTTGCCGCGGCCAACATTCTTAGAACTTAGTTTAGTCAGACCACAATATTTCCCTTTGGCTCACCCTACAGGGCTCATTTATGATTAGATTGCTTTGAAACCTGGTATGCTTATTTACGGTGACTCAATATTTCCCTTTGGCACACCCTACAGGGTACATTTATGATCGGATTGCTTTGAAACCTGGCATGCTTGTTTGGGGTGACATCTAGATGGGAGCTATCGATTTTCTTCAATTTCCATCAAAAAATGTTGCCGCGGCCAACGTTTTTAGAACTCAGTTTAGTCAGACCACAATATTTCCCTTTGGCACACCCTACAGGGCACATTTATGATTTGATTGCTTTGAAACCTGGTATGCTTGTTTGGGGAGACCTCTAGATGGGACCTATCATTTTTCTTCAATTTCCATCAAAAAATGTTGCCGCGGCCAACGTTCTTAGAACTTGGTTTAGTCAGAAGACTCGATATTTCCCTTTGGCACACCCTACAGGGTACATTTATGATCGGATTGCTTTGAAACCTGGCATGCTTGTTTGGGGTGACCTCTAGATGGGAGCTATCGATTTTCTTCAATTTCTGTCAAAAAATGTTGCCGCGGCCAACATTCTTAGAACTTAGTTTAGTCAGACCACAGTATTTCCCTTTGGCTCACCCTACAGGGCTCATTTATGATTAGATTTCTTTGAAACCTGGTATGCTTATTTACGGTGACCTCTAGATTGGTTTCTGTCAAAAAATGTTGCCACTGGCAAAAAAACTGACATTGGTCCTAATGATCTTCAATTTTGCCATTTCATTTATAACTTACCAAGTTCAAGTTTGTCATGTGAGCTACAGTGTCATTGACACTTTCATTGTTCAACTCAGCATGCCCAGCCCCATAGGGAGGGAGTGGGGGAAAATGCTCCAAAATATTTTAAAAATCTTCTTCTCAAGAACCAGTGTGTACAATGACTTGATATTTGCTATGGAGCTTCCATATGAGGTGTAGAATCAAGTTTGTTCAAACGAAGTTCGTGAAGTAATATTTGGCTTTGTAATAGGAGGGGTAAGATTTTTGGCCCCGCCCAAAATTTCTATTTTCTGAACCGATGGTCCGATATGAACCAAATTTGGTTTGTGGTAGTATTGGGTCTTAAGTACTTGACCCATGCAAAAAAAAAAATTCCCGCATCCCCATGGGAACCCTGGGAGCTAAAAATAGAAATATTTTCAAATGCCCACATTTCCCAAACCCCACGGAACAGAGAGCTTTTATTTGGTATGAAGTATCCTTATGACCAGTAGAATTGAATGGTAAAAAAAAATTGCCATCGGTTATGTTAGGGTGTTCTGTAATGGGCATCAAAAAAATGCTGAGTCAGCATATTTGCAAAAATTAAAAAAAATCTTTTCTCCAGAACCAATCATCAGAATCTTTTGATATTTGGTATACAGCATTCATAGGGGGGTCAGATAAAAGTTTGTTGAAATAAAGCTCATTGGTTCATATTTGGGCTCTCTACAGGAGCCCGAAGTTTTAACATAGGGTAATATGGGGAATATTCTTTAAAAATCTTCTTCTTCAGAACCACCAGTCAGAATCTTTTAATATTTGGTATACATCACTGTTATGAGGGTCAGATTCTAGATTGTTCAAACCAAGTCCCTAGGTTAATATTTGGGCTTCCTACGGAACCCCATATTTTATCTTTGTTCAATATGGAGGGTAATTTAAAAAAATCTTCTTCTTCAGATCCATCAGTCAGAATGCTTTGATATTTGGTATGCAACATCTCTATGGGGGTCAGATTCAAGTTTGTTCAAATCAGATCCCTAGGTATATATTTGGGCTCACTATGGTAGCCCAAATTTTTACTTAGTGCAATATGAGGAAATTTCTTTAAAAATCTTCTTCTTCAGATCGACCAGTCGGAATGCTTTTATATTTGGTATACAACATCTCTAGGGGGGTCAGATTCCAGGTTGTTCAATTCGAGTGCCTAGGTTAATATTTGGGCTCCATATGGGAACATGAAATTTAACTTAGTACAATATGAGGGTATTTCTTCAAAAATCTTCTTCTACAGATTCACTATGGTCGGCCAGTCATACTTACGACCATTGGTTGCCCCATAATTTTTTAAACAGGTTACGACGAATTAAGTGTAACCTGTAAACAGGTTACGAAACTCATTCCGTATTTCCAGGCCTGCCTGTGGGAACCACAGGAGCTAAAAATAGAAAAAATTTCTAACGCCCAAATTTCTGCATATTGCTATGGTGGTTCACTATAACATTTAACTCTTTTCCAGGGTATTTTGTCTTAATTTTAACCCTTTGAATCAAATTTTAGACTTATTTTGATGTTTGCGTGCAGGTTTTGATGTTTTTTTTTTCCTTTCTTCCAAGTGGAGATTTACCTTGCAGCATATGGCCATGCTTTCTATTGTATGTCAACATGCATCTTAGGGCTAAGTTTGTATTATTTAACCTTCTTCCCGCTGAATTACTTCAATTTTGGACTTTTATGTACAGGTTTTGGACTTAGGCTTACAGCTTTTTACTTTTATGTACAGGTTGTGATGAAAAAAAAAAATTAAATTGAGGTTGACCTCACTGCATATTGCAGTGGTGGTTACTATAACATTGATATCTTTCCAGTGCATTTTTAAAAATTTTTTAACCCTTTCAATCGATTTTTATTGGCTCACCAACGTTAGTTGTGTGAGCCTATGCATAGCATAGCCCTCATGTCGGCGCCGGCGTCCACTCTCAAATATTTTGAACTTTTGTGTACAGGTTTTGATTTTTTGGCTTTTTAAAATTTTGTTTAGTTTCTGCATATTGCTATGGTGGTTCACTATAACATTTAACTCTTTTCCAGGGTATTTTGTCTTAATTTTAACCCTTTGAATCAAACTTTAGAGTTATTTTGATGTTTGCGTGGAGGTTTTGATGTTTTTTTTTTTCTTCCTTCCAAGTGGAGATTTACTTTGCAGCATATGGCCATGCTTTCTATTGTATGTAAACATGCATCTTAGGGCTAAGTTTGTATTATTTAACCATTTTCCCGCTGAATTAATCCAATTTTGGACTTTTATGTACAGGTTTTGGACTTAGGCTTGCAGCTTTTTACTTTTATGCACAGGTTGTGATAAAAAAAAAAAAATTAAATTGAGGTTGATCTCACTGCATATTGCAGTGGTGGTTATTATAACATTGATATTTTTCCACTATACCAATGGCCCAGACTAGCTGGTGCAACCCAATTTATTACCAGGGCCAAACACAAATTTTGAATCCCCTAAACCCCCAAAATTTGCCAAAAAACTTAAAAACGAGAAGACCAGTATGGTCCTCCATACTTTTGCGTAGTGCGCAACTTGTTGTCAAGGACAACAATAGGCTACCGCCATCTTGTCATTCTGTTGTTTGGCCCATGTCAGATCAACACGTATCCTGACTTTTGTGCTATAAAATCCTAAAGTATAATGTCGCCAGACACGATTTTGAAGTGGAATGGTGGAATAATTGCAGCAGAATCTAGCTGAATATGGACATTGAGTTTTTGAACATTTAGGGCTATAACTTTATTGAAATTAAATAATATTTCTTGTTTTTCCCGTTTTCGGGATATGCACCTGATTTGTTCATTTTTGGTTTATTATTATGTGTGTGTTCAATGTTCACCTTTTTCCCCTTGAATCCTCTCATTAGATTTTTAAGAACTATTTGCCGTTTGCGAATTTGTTATTAATTAAAATTCTTCTTAAAAATCTTAGATAATTTACGGAATGTGGATTATTCGTACCCCCTTTGTCGCTTACCAGTTATTTTTGATATAGCCGGGCGTGTCTGTTTGCCATTACCCTTCTCTATGGGGAATCTTCTGGGGAAGTTTCTCAATTGTTAAGGGTATTCTTGGGATACCGGTTGTCTGACCTGGGCCTTTGTTGTGGACTTGGTTACCGGCTCCTATTCAGTTTAAAATTTCTGCCTCAGGCGTATGTGTATTATGAAGTCCTCATGTTCGAAATGTAAGAGGAAGAAGTCCTCTCTTGATTCTCATTCATCATGTTTGGCTTGCACTCGTTGCTCGAAAGATATGCTTTTATATTTGGTATACAACATCTCTAGGGGGGTCAGATTCCAGGTTGTTCAACTGGTTGGCCAGTCGTACTTACCGATTTTGGTGCTTTCGCCTAAGGTAACTAATCAAATTTAGTTTCCATTTCAGAGGAACAAGAACATGGTATTGGTTATGGTATAACATCAAGTTCGGTGCTGCCGTCGTCTTCAGATACAGAGCATGTTGACTTACGAGGTATCACAGAATACTTGGTACCTTGGGCAAGCAGACGGTCAACTGGCTCGACCGGTGTAACGGAGCCTTTAATTAGTGCTTCTGTACCAGGAAAATCCGTAGCAGTCCAGGATACGGAGGATGGAAGACAGTCCTCTGTTCAGACGATGGCACGTATGGGGAAGAGGCCAGTCAAATTGAAAGGTGCATCAGTAGCGAAGCATTCTTCTGTTTTGGGGACAAAACAGAAAAATTCAACTTTTATTGCCAGTTCCGCTGGTAGTCCGGTAGAAAATGCTTTGGAACCAGTTGTTTCTGATGTACCTTTCTCTGCCAGTGTGGCTGGCAGCCTCTTCTTCGTCCGTTTCCAGGACTCAGCACAGTAGACCGCATGCTAGTCGGCAAGATCCAGAAGTAGAGAGTCCGAGCCAGGATCTGGCTCTCTCTAAGGGTAGCATTTCGAGGCCAACGTCTTTTTCTAAAAGGCGGACTCAGGGCTCTGTGTCAGATCACCTTCCGGAGCCAAAAGGCATAGACCGGGGGTGAACATAGCCTCGAATATGGAATTGCTGGAGCAAATTGCCCAGCTAATTGCAGACTCCCAGCAGCATAATATGCGGCCGTCATCGATCTCCGATTTGGATGATTCGGACGGTGCTGGATCGGCAGAAAGAAAGGTTTCCTCAAATAATCAGTATGCCGATAATAGACCAGACCAGGAACCTCTAGCTGGTAGTGTTAGGGAGTTTGATGAAGACGAGACTGACACTACATCTTTGTCTGAGCAACATATGGAAACTACGAGGTTCCTGCAGGATTTTTCACCTGAATTAATTCCTTCTGGTCGAGTTCTGCGCCTTCTAGAGCCAAGCGCCTGTCTTCTTTGGACAGGGAGGTCAATAAGTCGAAGGAAAGTATCCTCCTGTACCCGTCTCAATCAGTCCAAACGTTAGATGCGTTTGATTGTTGTGACGAAGCTATTGCTGACCTGGCTCAGGCTAGAAAAAGTTCTTTCCTTTCGGAAAGGAAGCTTGACCTACCGTTTAGAGGCAATACCTTCTTAAATACGGTAGGCAAGAATAAGATTCCAAGAGCTCCACTGCAATTGGATGACGGAGCTGGGGACTTAGGTATGTCTCTTCCGTCATCGTGTAGCGTTATTTCTTTTGTTATAATCACTTGCATTGAATCTAGCAGAAGTATTTTGGACGCTGTCATATGCAGATCATATTTGCAGGGCATTGGCCGGTAATTTGGAATCTGAGAGCTTACAGGAGTTGTTATCTCCTTTGAGAGTGCTCTCTCGCGCCATCATGTATACATGATCCCACTCTGCTCTTTCAGTAGCGAATTTAGAGTTGGTCAGGCGCGATGCTGCCCTTTAATATACGTCATTTATTGACGACAGTGTTAAGAGCTCTCTAAGGGCCGCTCCCGTTTCGGGCTCTTCATTATTCAATGATCAGTTAAAAGCTGTATTTGAAGATGCTTCTAAGAAAGCTACAAGTCAGCTTTTGTTGCGCTCAGCTTCGCAACCTCAGCCTTACACAAGTGGTACTCCTCGGAGAGGTAAATTTTTCTCCAAGAGAGGCTCAGCCCATGCTGCTTTTAAAGCTAATCGTGGTCGTGGTGGCTCGAAACAGGGGAGCGATTTCAAAAAGGGGTTGACGCAGTCAGAAAATAACGAAATGCGTAACCCCACACCGACGTCACAGGGGTACGAAAGCTTCACGTGGTTTCTCGTATACGTCTCGTAAGTCCTATAAATGAAGATTTCGACCTCTGTTCTCCGGTTGGCGGAAGGCTTTCAATATTCGCAAGCAACTGAAACAAATAACTCAGGATCTTTGGGTTCGAGACGTAAAAAATGGTCTACGTCTTTCGTTCCGGAGAAAACCTCCATTAACGCGGATTCCGTGTTTTGTGAACCTTTCACAAAATATAACAAGAGAGAGGCTTTGATTTCAGCAGTAGACTCTCTCCTACAAGGAGGCAGTAGAGGTCATAGAGAATCCAAATTCAAAGGGATTCTACAGGCATCTTTCTTCTTGTGCCGAAGCCAGACGTCTCGTACAGGCCGGTCATCGATCTCAGTTGGATAAACAAGCTAATAATTGCTCCAAATTTTATATGGAAACAATTCGATCGGTGAGAGACATCATCCGAGTGAACGATTACGCCGCAAGTATGGACTTCGTTTCGTGGTTGAAGGAGAAGTATACCAGTTCAGAGCAAGGTGTTTTGGCTTGAACCCTGCTCCGTGGGCGTTCACTCGGGTGGTGAATGTGTTGATGAGCTACTTTAGAGCTCACTCGGCTTTGATGACGTCGGCATATCTGGACGACATTCTTCAAAGGTACGAAAATTTTCATGCTCTTCAAAGCGACATTCAGAGTCTGCTATCGCTGCTACGACGCCTACGTAGGTTTTATATAATCATTGTTGACAAGTCGGATTTAATACTGACGAGGTCGTTTTGTTCATCTGGAATGAGTTTCGATACTCTCAACAATTGGGTCTGTTTGCCGGTAGCAAGTGCAAAATTAGTTTCTCTTTACGCAAATATTGCATAATGCATAATTCATTTCTGCAAGAGAGTTTATGTGGCTGTTAGGACTTTGCGGCGCTGCCGCGGAGTTAATTCCGCTAGGTCGTTTGCGCACTTGTCCACTTCAAATTTATCTGATTCAAAATTGGCGCGTAAAACGTCAGTTGTTGGACAGTCCGATTGTTTTAACACAGTCAGTAAAACATCTTCAAATTTGGGCGGATATCCAGTGGTTTTCCCAGGGAATACCGCTTCAGATTCAGGAGCCGTCATTCATAATCATGACGGACGCCAGTCAGGAGAGTTGGGGTGCTTCTCTGATTCCGGGCGATCAAGTGTGTCACGGCTTATGGGAGAGTCAGTTTCTTGGTTCCCATATATAACTACAAAGAAATGAGGGCAATTTGGTTAGCTCTAAATCATTGGCTCAGTCGAGTAATAAACTCACATGTTCAAATTCTGTCGGACAACAGTAGTAGCCTATATTCAGAATCAGGGAGGTACTCATTCCGTCCAGCTGTTGAATCTCACCAAAAAGATTCTTCTTTTCTCTCAAAAGAATCAGATTCTGATATCGATTTGTCATATTCCAGGTCATCTCAATGTAATAGCAGACTCTCTATCGAGAAAAGATCGCCTGCTACCTTCAGGATGGATGTTGAAAAAATCTGTCTTCAATCAGATTTGCTTCCAGTGGGAACATCCAATGATCGATCTTTTTGCCATGAGTCTGAACAATCAATTACAGACTTTTGTGTCTCCATGCCCGGACCCTCAAGCTTATGCAGTAGATGCTCTGTCAATTTCATGGAACGGGATAATAGGGTATGCTTACCCTCCAGCTCCCCTCATTCAACAGATCTTGCTAAAGATAAAACAGTCTTCTTGCAAGATTCTACTGGTTGCAAGTCGGTCGGCTCACAGACAGTGGATAATTCTTCTCCGGGAACTCCTTTGGGACCTTCCACGCAAGTTATCACTTCTCCGGGATCTTCTGACACAGGGGAAACTTCGTCGGCTTCCTGCACGAAAAACAGTTTTCCAGACGAGCAGTGGACGCAATTTCTAACTGTAGGAGGACCTCCTCTTCATTAAAATATGAAGCGAAGTGGAAGGTTTTTGTTCGTTGGTGTGAATCACAATTGATTAATTTTTTTAACCCAACTATTCCTCAATTAGCTAACTTTTTTATTTATCTTTTTGATGAAGTTAAGCTACAGCCAGTCACTATTAAGGGCTATAGGTCCATGCTCTTTGACACCTATGCACACCAAGGGAAATTAAACATTGGGTCAGATGTATCTATAAATAATTAATGGGGAATTTTTCTGTGAATAGACCTCGTACCTGGAGACTAGTCCCTCAGTGGAATTTAGCTTGGGTTCTTCTGAAACTTCCAGAAGCACCTTTTTGAACCGTTAAATACTGTTGAGTTTAAATTTCTTACTTATAACACGGTTTTTCTTTTAGCGTTTGCGTCAGCTAGAAGAGTTAGTGAGCTTCATGCTTTGTCTGTTGAAGACTCTCATTATCGTAGTGTTGGTAATTCTAATACTCACACTACGAAAGTGGGATTCTTAGCTAAGAATCAGGTTCCGGACAAATGGCCTAGCCCTATTCTTATTAAAGCATTACCGTCTTCAGATGGTCAGAGACCTTTGTTGTGTCCAGTAAAAGCGGTTAAGATTTATAAGGAGCGTTCTAGTTTTATTAGAAGAGGTAGGAAAAGGTTATTTCTTTCTCTTCTTAACAGAAATGATATTTCTGTTCACTCAATATCTAGATGGATTCAGTTAGCTATTCGGTCAGCTTATAATGCCTTGTCTGTGAGTCAGAGAATAGCTTATAAGATTTCAGCTCACGAAGTTAGAGCTTTAGCTTCTTCTTGGGCTTATGCTAGTAGTACTTCTTTGAAGGATTTGATTCAAGCAGCTCATTGGACACAAGATGACTTTTACCAAATTTTATCTTCGAGATTTAGAATCAATTTCGGATGATCTCAGATCTTTAGGACTGTTATCGGTAGCTCAGAAGGTCGTCCATTCTAATTAGGATTTTCATTCAACCTTCTGTTTGGTCTGCTCTAGCACTGTCTCCAGTCTGCTCCCCTCTTCATTTTGAAGTGTACATGTAGTTACTTTCAAATCAAGGGGAAGGGGGGTGGGGATGGTATTTCCAAATAGTCATCCTGGGGTCGGTGCTATTGTAGTTTTAATGTGTAGCTTGATATGAAGCAATTTTAAATGTATTATATGCTTTTAATGTGTAGCTCGATGTGAAGCATTATTGTATATGTCAGGTGTCAAGACAAGTTTTTCTATCCAAAACTCAGATATTTTTAATGATATTTATAAAGAGTCTCATTTCTCTGGACTTCTTTATATTTTGGCTTCCTTTATCAAATTAGCATAATGGGTTATGCAAGGCCTTAAATAGAGTTACACCTATATTTTCATTGTTTTTCTGAAATAGGAGCAATAAATATTAAGTACTAGGCCCGCCTGCCTGTTTACTATTCTCAGCTAGTCTGGGCCATTGGTATAGTGGAAAAATATGAAAAATTTATACCAATTTTAATATTTTTAATACTTACCAATGGCCCAGACGGGGATGGCCCTCCCTGGAGTAGACACTCCTTCCTCCCCACTGAGTTTTATTACAGTTCTTAATAACATTTAACAGGCACAACAATAAGAATGACACGATGGCTGTAGCCTATTGTTGTCCTTGACAACAAGTTGCGCACTGCGCAAAAGTATGGAGGACCATACTGGCCTTATTTATTTATTTATTGATGTTTAAGGTCACATATTTCTGCACAATGGCTAATCATGACCGTGACAGGTTTACGGGTGGAGGAAGCCGGAGTACCCGGAGAGAACCACCGAGCAACGACGAGCAGCTGCCAGCTTCCCAACATCGTAACTCGCGTTAGATTGGTTGGAGACATGCGCACCATCGACGTGCAGTACGCCTTAGTACACGGCGTCATCGTGCCCCCGCGCGGGCAATGGAGATGAAGTGTCTTGCCCACCATACTGGTCTTCTCGTTTTTAAGTTTTTTGGCAAATTTTGGGGTTTAGGGGATTCAAAATTTGTGTTTGGCCCTGGTAATAAATTGGGTTGCACCAGCTAGTCTGGGCCATTGGTAGTATTAAAAATATTAAAATTGGTATAAATTTTTCATATCTTTCCAGTGCATTTTTTATTTTTTTTTAACCCTTTGAATAGATTTTTAGACTTATTTTGACGTTTGCGTGCAGGTTTTCATGGGTTTTTTTTTCCTTTCTTCCAAGTGCAGATTACCTTGTAGCATATGTCCATGCTTTCTATTGTATGTAAACATGCATCTTAGGGCTACGTTGTATTCTTTAACCCTTTTCTTGCATAATTACTTCAATTTTGGACTTCTTTTGTTTACAGGTTTGGATTTTTGTGCTTTTTAAAAAAATTTTTTCTTCTTTGTATATTGCTATGGGGGTTCACAATAACTTTTAACTCTTTTCCAGGGTATTTTGTCTTAATTTTAACCCTTTGAATCAAATTTTGGACTTATTTTGACGTTTGTGTGCAGGTTTTGATGTTTTTTTTAGTTTTATGTGCAGGTTTTGAGGTTTGTCTTTCTTCTCTTCCAAGTGGCGACTTACCTTGTAGCATATTGCCATGGTTCCTGTTTTATGTTAGGATGCTTCTTGGGGCTATTATTATATAATTTAACCCTTTTGCTGCTTATTTACTTTAATTTTGGACTTTTGTGTGCAGGTTTTGAACTTTTGTGTGCAGGTTTTGATATTTTTTTTCAAGTGGAGTTTTACCTCACTGGCATATTGCCATGGTGGTTACTGTAACATTTTCAGGGTATTTTTTCTAAATTTTAACCCTTTGAAACAAATGTGATACTTTTTTTACTTTTATGTGCAGGTTTTGAGGTTTGTCTTTTTTTTCTTCCAAGTGGATAATTTTCAAGTAGATCTTCACCTTACTGGCATATTGCCATTGTGGTTACTGTGACAGGGTATTTTTCTCAATTTTAACCCCTTGAAACAAATGTGATACTTTTTTTTTACTTTTATGTGCAGGTTTTCAGGTTTGTCTTTCTTTTCTTCCAAGTGGCAACTTACAAATTTGTGGATTTTGTGGTTTCCGGATGATAACTTTAGTTTGCCTTGACCGATTTTTTTCAAATTCTCAGATTTTGTTTTTAACCACAAAGCACAGCTCAAGTTCACCTTTGGCCATAATCCCATGTACCGTTCCATAGTTATTCCCCTTGAATGATTGCAAATTTGTGAATTATGTGGTTTCCGAATGATAACTTTAGTTTGCCTTGACTAATTTGTTTCAAATTCTCAGATTTTGTTTATGACCACAAAGCACAGCTGAAGTTCACTTTCGACCAAAATCGCATGTAGCTTTCCAGAGTTATTACTCTTGAATTTGTGCATTTTGTGTTTTTCGGATTATAACTTTAGTATGGCCTGACTGATTTTTTATACGCCTGTTGAAAAACTGTCAAATTATGGAATCAGTCTGTCTGTCTGTCCATTTGTCCATCAGTTGGTCTGTCCGTTCATCAACATTTGGTTTCCAGATGATAACTTTAGTATTTTTTTGTCGATTGACTCCTAAACTTGGTATGTGGTTTAATCAAAACAAAAGACAGGTCAAGTTCGAATATGGGGTCAGTTCGAACTTCGAAGTTCCCCTGAATTATGGCCCTTGTTGGACATAGAATGCATCAAATATTTGGTTTCCGGATGATAACTTTTAATATTTGTTTTCCGATGGGTTCCAAACTTGGTATGTTGTTTAATCACAACAAAATACAGGTCAAGTTCGAATATGGGGTTGGTCCGAACAATTTTCACCCTCACCCCCATCCTTACCCCAACCCTTCAAAAATACAAAACTGGCGTATAATGTCCCGCTAGGCGGTGCTCTTGTTCAGATTTCATATGTAGCTTTGGTGTGATGTCTTTTCTGTAGAAACTTTAGTGAATGACTTGGCATTACTGGATCTTTCTACATAGTTCAGTCCTTTCTTGGACAAGTTGGGCTGCAGTGTCATTGACACTTTCATTTTGTTTTTTTGAATGACTTGGCATTACGGGTTCTTTCTATAAGTTCTGTCATTCCTTGGACAAGTTGAGTTGACCCTTTCATTTTGTTTTTTGTTTTTTGTCATTTGAAGATGTTATTTCAATTCATGTGAATGAAAGCGAACAGGATATCAATATATTACAAACGCAGATCTTTACAGTGAGGGGTCCAAAACCTTGGCAATTAAATTAGGCTTTTTGTCGTTCATTCTTCGGCAAGTGATAGTCTGAAGGGTGGGGTTGGGTGCCATAGACCGTAGCTCACACCTTTATTCAGTGGTAAATGACACCCCACGAAAAAAAGTGTGAAAAGGATGTACAAGGGAAATGCACATTCTGAGGTGAACAAATACTGAAATAGCAGGCCAATATTACAATTACTGAGTTGAAAACATACTTTTGAAATTTATGCTGAAAACAGTTTTTATGCCCCGAAAACAATTTTTCGGGGGCATATAGTGTTTGTCATTTCCATCTGTCTGTTCGTCTGTTTGTCTGTCCATCCGTCCATCCATCAGAAAGATTTTCGTGTCTGCTCGATAACTCTTGAGATACTTCGTTGGATTTTGTTGAAACTTGGCATACATGTTGCTTATGGGGGTATGATGTCGAGCACTAAATTTTTTTATGTTCGATGTAGGTCAAGATCACAGATTAAGGTCAACTGTCCATCAGGAAAATTTTCATGTCCACTCCATAACTCTTGAGATGTTTCGTTGGATTTTGTTGAAACTTGGCATGCATCTTGATGTGTCCCGCACAAATTTTTAGCTTAACTTGACAAAGTCAAGATAAGCTATTGCCATCATGCGTGCGGAAGTCTGTTCACATTTTCCTTTTGCACGGGCTACACCCCGCAGTTCTTGTCTGATCATCACAAAATTTCATATGCAGGTTTGGGGTCATGTCTAGATGAGAACGTCCCCTTTTGGTCGTAATCGGTCAACCGGTATGGCTGCCCGAGCCCAAAACCCGAAAACCATTAGCACAGTCTACAGGTTGTATTTATGAAGGGATTTCATTGTAACTTGGTAGGATGCCTCTGTATAATGCCTAGATGAGAACGTCCCCTTTTGGGCATGATCTGTCAACCGTGATGGCTGCCCAAGCCCGAAACCCAAAAACTTTTAGTACAGTCTGCAGGTCATGTTTAATATGGAGGGATTTCATTTAACTTGGCAGGATGACTCCTAATGATGTCTAGATGAGAGTTTCCCCATTTGGGCGTGATCTGCCAACCGTGACGACTGCCAGAGCCCAAAACCCCAAAACCTTTAGCACAGTCTACAGGTCATATTTATTGAGGAATTTCATTGTAACTTGATGGGTTTTCTTCATATAATATCTAGATGAGAAAGTCCCTTTTTGGACTTGATTGGGCAACTGTGACGGCTACAGGGGCCTCGAAGCCCGAAAAACCTTTAGCACAGTCTACAGGTCATGTTTATGAAGGGATTTCATTGTAACTTGGTAGGTTGACTTCATATAATGTCTAGATGAGAACAGCCATTTTTGGACACCATTAGGCAACTGTGCCAGCTACAGGGGCCTGAAGCTCGAAAACCTTTAGCTCAGTCGACAGGTGATATTTATGAAGGGATTTCATTGTACCTTGGTAGGATGACTCCAAATAATGTCTAGATGAGAACATCCCCTTTTTGTCGCGATCATTCAGCCTTGATGGCTGCCCGAGCCCAAAACCCCAAAACCTTTAGCATAGTCTATAGGTCATATTTATGGAAGGATTTCATTGTAACCTGTTATTTTGACTCCATATAATGCCTAAATGATGACATCCCCTTTTGGTCGTTATTGATCAACTGTGATGGCTTCAGGGGCCCGAAAACCTTGAGCACAGTCTACAGGTTATATTTATGAAGGGATTTCATTGTAACTTCGTAGGATCACTCCAGATGATGCCCAGATGAGATTGTCCCCTTTGGTTGCGATCATTCAACCATGATGGCTGCCCGAGCCCAAAGCCCAAAAAACCTTTAGCACAGTCTACAGGTCATATTTATGAAGGGATTTCATTGTAACTTGGGTGGTTGACTTCATATAATGTCTTGATGAGAACGTCCCCTTTGGATGCAATTGGGAAACTGACGGCTACAGGGGCCCGAAGCCCGAAAACCTTTAGCACAGTCTACAGGCCATATTTATGAAAGGATTTCAATGTAACTTGATAGGATGACTCGTTTTGGAATAATTTCACTGTAACTTGGTAACTTTCGTTGATATATGTTAATTATGAGGGCCACATACATTAACTGTGAGGTCATATTAACCCACCCCTCAGCTCTTTAGTACAGTGTACACCTCATATTATTTTTTATCAAAAACATAGCATACAGGGAACAGAAATGAACATATTCCCAATTATCACAATTCTTGTCTTATTTCATAATCCTTTCATGAACATTATCCTTTTCATCAAACACAACACAAGTTAAGCTACAGTGTCATTGACACTTTCATTGTACCTGCTCCTCCTAAACCGCTGAACCAATTTTAGTTAAATTTGATGTGATTGCTTGTTCTGACATCGCATTTTGTTTTTGTTCAAATCAACATTCCCAGCTCCATAGGGATGGAGTGGGGGAAAATGCTCCAAAATTCTTTTAAAATCTTATTAACCAGTGGGTACGATGACTTGATTTTTGGTATGGAGCTGCCTTTTAAGGTGTAGATTCAAATTTCTTCAAACTAAAGTTCGTGGATCAATATTTGCCTTTGTAATGGGAGAGGGCAAGCTTTTTGGCCCCGCCCAAAATTTTTATTTTTGTTTTACTAGAACCAATGGCTCAGACTTTTTTTTACTAGAACCAATGGTGCAAACTCGATTATGTCCAGGGCCAAACACAAATTTTGACCCCCCCCCCCCCCTCCCCAGTTCCCCAAATTTGCATACCAATCCAAAAATTAAAAGTCCTATCCGGTCATCCATACTTTTTGTACTGCGCATGAAGGTACTGAATCTGGTGCCAAGCATCCATTCTTTTGTTTGGCCCAAGTCAGTAAACATCTGAAGTGACATCTGTGCTTTAAATCTCATTTTTAAAGATGCCAGACACAAATTAATGATGGCTATGGTGGATTCAAGACCGTAACATGATGCTGGAAGTGAACAATTGTGGTTTTTGACATTCAGGGCTGTAACTTTTATATAATTATATAAAATTATTCATGTTTCCCATTTTGGGGATATGTGCCTGAACGACCTCATTCTTGCTAATGATTACACTACTGTAGTGCTGAAACGATTAGCTATTTTCGAAAGTCGACTAGTCACCGGTAGAAATCGACTTAAAGTCGACTAGTTGGATCGTTTTGCTACAAAAATACAAGATTACTTACCAAGTGTTAAAAAAATGCATAGTTTTTCAGTGAAACGCTACAACTTATTTCAACACGTACTGTAATTTGCAAATTGGCAAGTGATCTGATTTGAAGTTTTATTCACATGTCATCACCCACCCACCTCCGATCTGCACCCATGCTTGAATGTATGATAAATGCCAGGTATATTTCTTAGTTGTGGAGAATATTTATGAGATCAAAAACTTTTAAAACAAATACAGAAGGGGATATTTTGATATTCATTTCTTAGAAAATTACCCCTACTATTTTGAAATGTTTCATTCACACGGGGCAGTTCAAGAGTTATTTTTAGGCTGTATGTCATTTCGTGTGAAGTGTCACAGACCACGTGGTTCACCTCTGTCTCTCCTCAGAAATGGAATCCACATTGTCCATTTTGAGTTTGCTGTCACTTCGGCGGTTTCAATTAAAAATAACTTTTCAAATACTTCACGTATGTGATTAAAACTTAAGCACCGTATGTAGATATGTCATAAATACATATCTGTGAAATACTGTGCCAAAACGCAATCTAGTTTTGATATACCAATTCTTCAAATAAAAAAAGATTATAAATTTCACCGAATGACAGAGGATGTAGCACGTGACTGAAGACTTCCAATCAGATGATGTGGATATAAATCATTTGGCCCCAGATTAAAATAGTCTATTTGATTGGCTGAATTCCTGTATTATTTTCACTCACATTGCCATATTAGGAAAGAGTAATGTTAAATAGGCCTGTTTAGGTAATTCATATTCATGAAGATAGGCCATAGATTAGTTTTTTTTTTTTTTACTTGATAGCAAGTTCTCGTAGCTATAACGGAAGGTGAATAAATCTTTGGTGATACATTGCTAATTGAATGAATTTGACAATATTTAACATTATTCGCAAAATGCGATTCCAAATTATGAATTGTGTCGCGAAGTAGGCGATTTGTATCGCAAAATGCGATGCGAACCCGGTTATTAGCTCACCTGACTGAAAGTCAGGGTGAGCTATTCTGATCACTTTTCGTCCGTCGTCCATCGTCTGTCGTGAAGGTGGTGTTTGGGCTTTTTCTTCTAAACCACTGGCCGCATATTAATGAAATTTCATGTGAGAAGGGTTTGTGTCTGCGGACTTTGATTTTTTGTTAAATTAGGTTTCGGCTCACATTGAGCAGAGTGATGGGGCAAAAATGCTCCAATTCTTAAAAAATCTTTTTCTCAAGAACCAGCAATAGCAGAGACTTGATATTTGGTATGCAGCTTCCTTTTGAGGTGTAGACTCAAGTTTATTCAAGAGAAGTTGGAGGGGCTATATTTGACAATGTTAAAGGAGGGGCAAAAATTTTTTTTCACACTGAAAATTTGGGGTCCGGGTGGGACTTAGAAAATTTTGGACCAAAATCCGAAAATTTTTTTTTTGTTTTTTATGCATTTCTGTCAATTTAAATTTTGGACCAAAATCCTGAGATTAGTTTTATCGTTTTTTATGCGTTTTAAGAAGAAGAAAAAAATTTAGGCTGAAAGTATTTTGTTTGGGAAAAAAATCTGTTTTTTATGTGCTTATCTCAATTTTGGGACGTAAAAGTGCAGGAACTGAAAATAGAAGGAAAATCCTATGTATTGTGTGGGCACAATCGCTTCATCTAGTTGGTATATGCTTTTCTTAGGAGGGGCGTATGCAGCTTATTCAAGTCAAGTCCCTGGTTTGATATTTAGACTACCATGTCAGGTGAGCACCCTCAGGCCCCCTGGGGCCTCTTGTTTTAAGGCCTGGCCAATACGGGCATATAATGTAACAAACTGGATTGAACGAAGTCAAATTTGAGCTATTGTCATGGCCCGTCGTCCGTCTGTCCGTCTGTCCGTCTGTCCGTCCATCCATCTGTCCGTCTGTCCGTACGTCAACAATTGGCTATGGCTCGGGCTAGAGGTCGTATTTATGAACCGATCTTTACGAAAATTCTTGTGTACCTTTGTTATGACCCTGGGACGGGAACGAGTGTTTTTAGGTGTGGTCCAAAATTCAAGATGGCTGCCAGCCACCATTTTGTACCGACGATGCAGAAATCTATTTTTTGTACAGAACTTCCATATGAAAGCTATGATTTGAATAATTTTTTGTATGAATGTTTAGTACCATGGGATCCATCACATATAATACGGGTTTTTTTCTTGTGCGTAAATTATGCAAATTAGACTAACTTTGATGTTTTTTGGTGTTACTTTCAGCACTGTAAGTGCAAATGCCAATACGGCTCGGGCTAGAGACCGTATTTATGAACCGATCTTTACGAAACTCCATGGGTACCTTTGTTATCACCGTGGGACGAGAACGAGTGTTTTGGGGTCCGGTCCGAAATTCAAGATGGCCGATGGCAGCCATTTTGTACAAAATTTGGTGCAATCAGATTTTTGCACAGAACTTCCAGATGAAAGCGCTGATTTGAATAATTTTTTGTGTGAATGTTTAGTACCATGGGATACATCACATATAATACGGGTTTTTTTCTTATGCAGAAATTATGCAAATTAGATGAACTTTGATTTTTTCAGTGCTACTTACACTAAGTAAGTACACATGTCAATACGGCTCGGGCTAGAGTCTGTATTTATGAACCAATCTTCACGAAACGTCTTGGGTACCTTTGTTATCACCTTGAGACGAGAACGAGTGTTTCTGGGTGCGGTCCAAAATTCAAGATGGCTGCCAGTGGCCATCTTGTACCGAAATTAGGTCTAATCATTTTTTTGTACACAACTTCTATACGGCTCAGGCTAGAGGCTGTATTTATGAACCGATCTTTACGAAACTTCTTGGGTACCTTTGTTATCACCGTGGGATGAGAACGAGTGTTTGTGGGTGTGGTCCAAAATTCAAGATGGCCACCAGCAGCCATTTTGTACCAAAATTAGTGCATTCAGTCTTTTGTACAGAACTTCTGTATGAAAGTTCTGATTTGAATAAATTTTTGTATGAATGTTTAGTAACATGGAATACATAACATATAGTACAGGTTTTTTTCTCGTGCAGAAATTATGCAAATTAGATGAACTTTGATTTATTCAGTGCTACTTATACACTGTAAGTGCACATGTCAATATGGCTAGGGCAAGAGGCTGTATTTATGAACCGATTTTCACAAAACTTCTTGGGTACCTTTTTTATCACCTTGGGACGAGAACGAGTGTTTCTGGGTGCGGTCCAGAATTCAAGATGGCTGCCTGTGGCCATTTTGTACAGAAATTAGGTCCAATCAGTTTTTTGTCACAACTTCTACACAGCTCATATTTGTGAACTGATCTTCACGAAACTTCTTGGGTACCTTTGTTTTCACCTTGGGACAGGAATGAGTGTGTTTTGTGGTGCCTTTGTTATCACTGTGCTATGAGAACAAATATTTTGGGGTTCAGTCAGACCCACTCTTGGACTCAAAGATTTCTTTTCTAGTTTAGCATCTGACTGTCACCCACCTTTACAATACTTTACCTATACATTTGTTACAGGCAACGGTCAGTATTTATGTACAGACCGTTACAATACTTTATATGTACCTTTGTTATCAGGTCATTACCTAGATGTTTGTCATTGCTGTGTCACATACTTTACATGTACATATCTTTGTCTTGACAAGTTGAGCTACAGTGTCATTGACACTTTCATTCTTTCGTTTTCTCAGCTTATGTACCTGTGGTCTCTGTATGTCAGAAAAATACTGGGGTTCACTGGGAATTCCTCATTGACGTAACCAGTTTTGTGTCACGCGATGCTAACACTTCCAAGTTTGGAATTTTTAGTGTCAATAAATTCCACATCGATAATAAAATTATTGGATTTAAAATGGCAACAATTAACATGGATTATCAACAATTTGTTCACAGTAGCTTGATCCAGTACGGAGTTTAGGTATGACAACGTCCATTTCATGAGATAATATGCGAGGGTAAAGTCAAAGTTAGTGCCTATTTTCATGATATGAACAATGAATACAAAGGATAACAGGTACCGTGAAATGTTACGTGCTCCTCGTGGACCAATTTCATCATTCAGTGGTATGATGTACGCGGCTAAACAATAGTCGACTATGAAAAATAATAGTCGACTATAGCTCCTTCCGACGGTAAGTTGAATCAATCGAATAGTCATGGCAGCCCTAACCATGGGTACTCAATAATCGAAATTGAAATCTGCCGATTATGACTCTGAATAATTGGTAATCGGTTCATGGGCCTATAATATAATTGGTTGATCACTACTCATTTCTATTTGCTGTTATACACTTGAGTACTGGTATTCACGTTTTTATTTGCGTGAATGTTTGTCATTTACAATCATGTTTATCAAAGTTTTACTTGGGCTTAAATTGTAATGGGCACTGCCGACCCCTCGATAAAGTTTACCGTTTGCACATGTATATTTTTCCATAGGTTTAATAAAAATGGGAATGAGTTGAACTGAACAGCATTAAACACAAAAACAACTATTTAATGTTTTTAAGGATACATATTTGGGCTGTGAATGCACCGTGATAAAGAATGACGCCATGAACTTGTCAATGATCATCTTTGGACATGCATCACCACTTTCTGAATCCCATCCACGCTAGAACATGCTCTGACTTTCCGTCCACGGAGCCCACAGTATTTAAGTTTTAATAGAATACTGTGGACTGAGTATGGGCATTTCCATGACGACTGTACTGTATTTACCACTGACCCCTGACTTCACGGCTTGGAATATGTTGTTGCCGAGTGCAGCACTAACATTGGACCAAAGAGGCTAGTATGTTACCTCCGCATGGGTGCACTCAAGCTCTCTAACCTGCAAACTTTGGGGCAGGAGCACATTTTGGAATTCCAACAAATGTCACATACATAAATATTGTTACATTTTACTATATGATACGCAGTATCAGTGTGGGTGCAAATAAAAGTATAAACAAGTCTTCACTTCAGTGGAAAGTAGTATTCTAACAAAAGTGTTCCAATATGATGTGGGTGGAATATACAATCTGGGTGGCTTCTACAAACCAAATTGGCTCTGGCATCAATGAGATTCATGTCTGCCTGACCCATTTCAAGACGGATTTGGAAGATGCCATTGTCTGGCCAGTGCACTTGGCCATACTGATCGCTTTTAATATGCTCATAATGGTGACCCCTTGTTTTTGAAACGGTACTAATGCACTTGGCGAGCATTGTCTTTGTTGAGAACCCAGTGGATGCTTTCTCAAATTTAGTTAATTTGCAAGGCAGAGCCTCTCAGTTTGATGAGACAGTGTACAAGCAAGCCGATCATTGATCTTCTAAGTTGTGTGGACGCTGTGATGTGATGCAGAGTAAGCTCATCTTATCCACCTTCGTCACTCTCAGCAAGTTTAATTTTTCCAGAACAATTTGGTCGTTGAATGAATATGCATTGCCTTGTCGAGTCGCCAAAGCTCTCTGATGCTGTACTCCAGACCACAGGTCTTAAGAGGAGGGTCATTATTTCTTTTAAGTGCTGTTTTCAGCTCTTCAGTTATCTTCTTCTGCTAACAGTTCTTCAGCTAACAACTTAGAAAACATTTCCTCAAGGGTTTTGTCAAGAGTATCATCAGGTCACCTCATGTAGCATCTTCATTGTCTACAGCTGCAGCTGCCTTACTCAGTTCTAGCCATTTGGAGAGAGCTCCCACTGATTGAGCCCAAACTTAGCTTAATCATGGCCTAATGCGGGATTTTGCCCAATTGTGCAAGAGGATTGTAGTAGTCATTAAAAGCAGTTTGCAGAAGCCCCTCTTACTGTCAGCCCCGCTTCCTCTAGCATCTCATAGATCTGACGGTTGCATTTCGAGAGAGACATATGGGTCAGTATCATTGCAGTCGAATGCAGAGTTATCAAATTCTATGTCATCCAAGTTGCAGCTCTTTGGATTCCTCAAAATGGAACAGTTATGGTACAAATCTGTTGCTTTTAACTTTTGCATGTTGGACAATTAAGTCAGCCGGTTCAATATAGAACATATAGAGTATGACAATGTCTTCCTGTCGATATGGACACAGGCAAGACCCATATCGCAAGCTGCAAGAGTCCCTGGGTCCAAGGGCATCTGGAAAACAGTTGTAATAATGAACTTCCTCCTGACGACAGACCTAAACCCTCATGAGAACTGCCAGGAGGCATATGTTCCAGCTCGTAACATGTCTCAACACCATGAGCGTGTAGGAAGCCAAGACTGGTCACCCAGGACGTCACAAGACTGGACGTCATACATCTTTGGTGGTCTGGTGATTATTAGGGAGCTTCTGGCTGTTGACCCACCGAACGCTGCCTCATAGTCAGATATATGGTATCGCATCATGTTCCCAAAACTTTATTTAACCCCTGGACATGTGGGTTTGGTTGTTCATTACATTGGACTTTCAATGGCGACAAAAGATATGCTGATAAAACAAGGTATCATGCCAGTCGATATAACGAAGTAACCTATTGTGATACTTTTGCTATTGCAATAGATGCACCTGTTTAACTTACAAATGGAATAGCTTGCCATGCATGTAGGGTGGCCCTAATGAATGCACTTGCCTTCAATAGATCAAACTAACCCTTCTCGGCATTATGACGTCAAGCTCAGGTATTGATACTGAGCAGAAACTCCACAATAAGGCCATAGAAGAGCTCCAGACTGCCCAGGCCCAATGGGCTCGGAAAAGGACAAAAAAAAGTTACTGTGTTTACAAATATAAAACCCATCTGATGCATACTGTGGTAGACACTGCATAAAATTTACTGGAGTTATGGTGTGAGGACCCTGGATCAATGATGCAATTTGCATGTGAGGCCAACCAACCCTAGAATTTCAATTCAACAGCTGGATGATATGAGGTGTGATGCATGTTGGATCATCACTTTGATGGAATACATTGGTTCCTCAGAGGACGATTTTGACTGGTGGAGATGAAGAAAGACTTACTATTAAGGTCGCAACCAAACTGTCACGCATATTTACAGTCCCAGGGCCCACTGGAAGGGGATTGCAGCTATCAAGAAACTTGCTGAAGCTGCTAAGATCTCAGAAGTTGTAATCTGTATATGGTTAAAAAAGCAAGCTATTTGGCAGATCTATCTGCTGGCCCCTTGACACATTCTGAGACCAAAATGAAGTCCAACTGCTGACCTCTTATTGCTACCTCATGATTGCCTGCCCCACAATCAAAAGTTCTTTAAGTATGCCCTGACCATTGTAGATGTGACCAGTAGTTACAAAGCCACCGAGCCTCTGACCTCAAAAGATTCAGTTGAAGTAGCTAGCGTTTCTCTTGCTTCTGCAGTCTAGCACCTCTGCGGTGGCCCAAACTTATTAAGGTGGGTCCTGGGCAAGAGTTTATGGGCTTTGTGTTCAAGCTGCTGACCAAGCGTGGTGTCTTAATCCAATAAGGTGCGAATGCAGCCCTTAGAGGGTAAAGCATTGAAGAAAGGTTTAACTGTACTCTTACAGATCGATTGTATGGAGGGGCAAAATTTTTCGCAAGTCCAAGTGTTTTCTCATGAAATGGAGCTCGCCCAAATCCTGGGAATCATACTGCAAAGCAACCTGACAGATCATCTCCAGGCTAGTATATATGAAAATTAATTTCGAAAATGATTGTAGAAATTGAGATAGCTTGGAAATTGCTTTTAGGAAATGATCTGAAGCTATTATTTAATAAATTGTGTGGCTTTTAACGAGGTAAGTTCTCTTTCTTCATTAAAAAATAAAAATGCCTCGCACAACAACATTGACTTGTTCAATTTTTCAAACTGTCAGGTGGCCTTATTTTTGATAATGTGCAAGCTCCTGTCAATAATTGTCTAAACCACGTCCACAATGACTGCTGTCGCAATGGTTAAAATTGAGTCTTTATTATTTAAAAAAAATCTTTTTCTGGTACCATACCAGTTAGTGCATAAGCCGCACACCCAAATTTTCAGCCAAATTGCCATCTTTTATGAGTAACTCGAGTATAAATCGCAGTGACATTCAACCAGTGATCACCTTAAGTAATTTGAGTTGTGTAAGTTACTAAGTATACCCGAACCAGCAATTTGAAAGTTGAAAATTACGAAAGTGCGTCAAATTCAGGGAATGAATACTTTAATGCATTTGTGTATGTAATCTCGTGTTTTTGTGTGTAGGTAATAAAATTACTCACAAAATTATTATAGGCAGCGTTTGTTTTATTCTATCCATTGGAGAAACAGATAAAACCAAGAGCCAAGTTGATCAACTTTCCATCAACACTGACATTGAGAACTTTTAACTTATGAATATTAAT
This sequence comes from Pictodentalium vernedei, assembly GCA_031216915.1. NCBI lineage: Eukaryota > Metazoa > Mollusca > Scaphopoda > Dentaliida > Dentaliidae > Pictodentalium > Pictodentalium vernedei. The sequence continues at coordinate 548,133,544 of CM062296.1, read as the reverse complement.
AAGCTATTCACTTTTGGTACCAGTTTTGTGGGTTGTTTATGCCCCCTGACTTAAGTCGGGTGGCATATAGTGATTGAAATGTGCGTGCGTGCATGCATGCGTGCGTGCGTGTGTGCATGTGTGTGTGTGTGTGTGTCCAAGCCAATAACACGAAAACTGTAGGGCCACAGTCATCAAACTTCACACAATTATAAAGGACCATGGGAGGATGTGTCACACACCATCGCTGGGTTCGTACCTTCAAGGTCATGGTCACATTTCAAGGTCACACTAAAAATCGGTCAATATTCGTGTCTCAGCCATAACTCAGAAACGAATCATAGTACAATTGTTAAACTTTTTACAAATGTTAAAGACAGTCAGAAGGTGTGTCGCGTATAATAGTTTCCGCCGCATCTGCAAGGTGAAGGTTTCAATTGACCTTCATATGTTCAAGGGGGGGGGGGGGGGGGGGGGAGGGGGCATGTGTTACCTTAGTAACATTTTTCTTGTTTTTACAGATGTTAATCTAGAAATTAATAATGAATTCAAATAAACCTAGTATTTAAATCTTAACCCTCATGTTATCACATCAGGTGTAGTTTGGGGATATGTGCTTACACAGTGCAGAAACAAAGGGAAAAGGAAGCATGCACAATAATAATGTGTTCAGACATAATAATGGCCGCTTACGTGAACATTAATTACTAACACAAACATACCACTGGGCATATCTATCAACACTTAAAATACAATAGGTCATCAGCAGAACCAAACAATGGAGAGGAAGATACAGGGTGCGATGTGTGCACACTCCATAAATTGCTGTATTAATATTCATGAACAAAGGAAATAAACACTGTAGTGACGAATTGTGGGATATTTTTTTCGATGAAAAAGTCATGGCATTTAATTGTTTTCCCCCATGTTTGAGCTGTCTCTGTATTGTGATTTTAAATCAAAATAAAATAACACTGTACAGGTTTGTAAAAAAAACTGCTTTACTAAATATATTGCTTTCAGCTGAACATTAGGCAGAGAGTAAAGTAAATTTTATTAAATTGTTAATTGTCCAATATATAGACAAAACTACATGTATGTTTCAATGAGTCATTTTGTATTCAATGAGTCAGATGTGCGTAGGAAGAAAACGTCGAGACCGAAGGTCGAGACGTTTTCTTTCTACGCTCATCTGACGAATTGAATACAAAACGACTCATTGAAACATACATGTGGTTTTGTATTTATTACATGACCCAAGCACCTACTGACCTAATTTTCTTTTATATCAACGGTGGTAAACACCATGCACTTTATGCAGTCGCATTGCATAAAAAAAGTCCCGGTTGGAACAGGTTGGTGTGCAATACGGAATTCCGTATTGCACAGCCGTATTGCACGCCATATTGCATAAGAGAGACTGCATGGGCATGTAATAAATAACTATGTTGTCAACTGTTCACAAACTCAGCTGCCCAGAACATCGCCTGCATTTCTCACCCTAAAATTGTGGTCTTTCCTACTATGTTTAAGATGCACCCTTAATTTGGGGATCATTTTATAGGGAAAAAGTGCGACGAAAACACCAACTGGATAAACTTGACTTTACATATGTATTTTGGTCATGAAATAGTTATAATGGAGAAAGTAACAAGTGTTCCACAGTAGAACAGCCAATCAAAATTGTATTTTTTACACGAATCTACTAAGATTCACGTACTTGGAGATTTGGGTGAAACTTTAGGTGAATCGATTCACCGATGCACATTGAAATTTTGCCCCTTGGTGTTGTCTCATGAAGGTTAGAGATCCACTGAATGGGTTGCCTGGGCTACTGGCTGTCATCTTGGCTTTGAACAATGAAGTGACGCGTCTTACTGGTGGTGCTTTCTCATTAAGGATTGCTCTTTACCTGAATGGAGATTTCCCTTTACACAATGTAGAATTTTATCTGTGTGAATGCTGGATTCTCATCTAATTGATAGCTTAAAACCTAGGCAAGCTACAGAAATTACATTGGCCAGCTGCTCTTTGACATTTCCTCATTCATACCTGATTTTAAGCACTTTCTTGTGGATATTCCATTTTTAGCTCAACTTTGACGTAGTCAACTGTTAGGTTATGCCATGGCCTGTCGTCCGTCTGTCCGTCAACAATTCAATACGGCTCGGGCCAGAGGCCGTATTTATGAACTGATCTTTATGAAACTTCTTGGGTACCTTTGTTATCTCCGTGGGACGAGAACGAGTGTTTTTGGGTGCGGTCCAAAATTCAAGATGGCCACCATCAGCCATTTTGTACTGAAATTAGTGCAATCAGTTTTTTGTACAGAACTTCTGTATGAAAGTTCTGATTTGAATAAATTTTTGTATGAATGTGTAGTAACATGGAATACATCACATATAATACAGGTTTTCTTCTTGTGCAGAAATTATGCAAATTAGATTAACTTTGATTTATTCAGTGCTACTTACACACAGTAAGAAGACATGTCAATACGCCTCGGGCTAGGGGCCATATTTATGAACCGATCTTCACGAAACTTCTGGGTACCTTTGTTATCACCTTGGGACAAGAACGAGTGTTTTTGGGTGCGGTCTGAAATTCAAGATGATTGCCGACGGCCATTTTATACCGAAATTAGGTGCAATCAGTTTTTCGTATAGAACTTCTAGGATCATCATGGGATGGTAACAAGTTTGTTAGGTGTGATCCGAAATTCAAGATGGCTTCCAGCGGCCATTTTGTACCAAAAGTCGGTACAATCAGTTTTTTATGTGTACCCATACTATGTATGGTACACATAATGCCAGCATCTGGAGTGTCCATCCGTCATTCTTCCATCCTTTGTCTGTCCGTCTGTCCATCTGACGTCCGTATCCATTTCTTTGGCATTCGATAACTTGAAAAATATTGCTTGGATTGTCAAGTTACTTTATGTTTGTGTTCAGGTTACTGATGTGCCGAGCTGTATAGTTTTTGGTGTAAATCTGATAATTTGATCCTGAGATATTAACTCTTTATCCTTCAAATTGAGAATTCTTCCAATCCCTTTGGCATGAGATAACTCAAAAAATATCAATCCAATTGTCATGTTACTTTATATATATCTTCGGGTTACTGATGTTCACAGCTGTATAGTTTTTGGTGTAAATCTGTTATTTTGATCCTGAGATATTAACCCTTTATCCTTCAAATTGAAAATTCCTCCAAAAATTTATCCTGAGATAATAACAGCTTTCTACTAGTTGCGTGTATGGGTACACATCTGACGATTTAATCGGCCTATTTTTTAGCTCACCGAAGGGAGCTTAACTTATCACCGTCTGTCCGTCATCCGGCGTCTGCCGTCCGTCGTCGTCCGTCATCTGGCGTCGTGAACATTTTTCAAACGACTTCTCCTCTGAAACCACTGCTCCAATTTTCACGAAACTTCATGTGGATGTTCATTACTGTATGGCAATTCATGTTTGTTCAAAGGAAATTTCCACGTCCCATGGGGGCTCTGTATGGGGCATAACTCTGATAGCACCGTATGAATTATAGAAAAATTATTAAAAAATCTTCTTCTCCAGAACCAGTGGGCAGAATCTTTTGATTCTAGGTATGCAGCATCTTGGTATGGGTCTGATTCAAGTTTGTTCAAATCGGCCCCCTGGATTCATATTTGGGCTCACTATAGAAGCTCAAATTCGAACTTAGTGCATTTCAGGCAAATTTCTTAAAAAATCTTCTTCTCCAGATCCAGCAGGCAGAATCTTTTGATATTTGGTATGCAACATTGTGGGGTGGATCTGATTCAAGTTTGTTCAAATCGGCCCCCTGGATTCACATTTGGGCTCAGTATAGAAGCCCGAATTCGAACTTAGTGCATTTCAGGCAAATTTCTTCAAAAATCTTCTTCTCCAGATCCAGCAGGCAGAATCTTTTGATAATTTGTATGCAACATTGTGGGGTGGATCTAATTCAAGTTTGTTCAAATCGGCCCCCTGGATTCATATTTGGGCTCAGTTTAGAAGCCTGTATTCGAACTTGGTGCATTTCAGGCAAATTTCTTAAAAAATCTTCTTCTCAAGATCCAACAGGCAGAATCTTTTGATATTTGGTATGCAACATTGTGGGGTGGATCTGATTCAAGTCTGTTCAGATCGGCCCCTGGATTCATATTTGGGCTCACTATAAAAGCCCGAATTCGAACTTAGTGCATTTCAGGCAAATTTCTTCAAAAATCTTCTTCTACAGATCCAGCAGGCAGAATCTTTTGATATTGGTATGCAACATTGTGGGATGGATCTAATTCAAATTTGTTCAAATCGGCCCCCTGGGTTCATATTTGGGCTCAGTATAGGAGCCAAAATTTGAACTTAGTGCATTTTAGGCAAATTTCTTAAAAAATCTTCTCAAGATCCAGCAGGCAGAATTTTTTGATATTTGGTATGCAGCATTGTAGGGTGGATCTGATTCAAGTTTGTTCAAATCGGCCCCCTGGATTCATATTTGGGCTCAGTATAGAAGCCCGAATTCGAACTTGGTGCATTTTAGGCAAATTTCTTAAAAAATCTTCTTCTCAAGATCCAGCAGGCAGAATCTTTTGATATTTCGTATCCAACATTGTGGGGTGAATCTGATTCAAGTTTGTTCAAATCGTCCCCCTGGATTCATATTTGGGCTCAGTTTAGAAGCCTGAATTCGAACTTAGTGCATTTCAGGCAAATTTCTTAAAAAATCTTCTTCTCAAGATCCAGCAGGCAGAATCTTTTGATATTTGGTATGCAACATTGTGGGATAGATTCGATTCAAGTTTGTTCAAATCGTCCCCCTGGTTCATATTTGGGCTCAGTATAGGAGCCCAAATTTGAACTTAGTGCATTTCAGGCAAATTTCTTTAAAAATCTTCTTCTCAAGATCCAGCAGGCTGAATCTTTTGATATTGGGTATGCAGCATGCTTGGGGGGGGGGGGATTCAGGTTTGTTCAAGCCAAGTCCCTGCGTTCATATTTGGGCGTGTTTAGTGGGGGGGGGGGGCATGGGGGGGGGGATTCAAGTTTGTTCAAGCCAAGTCCCTGCGTTCATATTTGGGCTCACTGTGGTAGCCCGAATTATAACTTAGTTCAAAATGAGGAATTTTCTTTAAAAATCTTCTTCTTCAGATCCAGCAGTCAGAATGTTTTGATATTTGGTATGCAGCATCTTTAGGGGGGTGAGATTCAAGTTTGTTCAAACCATTTCCCTAGGTCCATATTTGGGCTCCCTGTGGGAGCCCTAATAATAACTTTGTTCAAAATGAGGAATTTTCTTTAAAAATCTTCTTCTTCAGATCCAGCAGTCGGAATGTTTTGATATTTGATATGCAGCATCCTTGGTGGGGGGGGGTTGAGATTCAAGTTTGTTGAAGCCATATCCCTAGGTCCATAGTTGGGCTCACTGTGGGAGCTTGAATTGTAACTTAGTTCGAAATGAGGAATTTTCTTTAAAAATCTTCTTCAGATCCAGCAGTCGGAATGTTTTGATATGTGGTGTGTAGCATCCTTAGGGAGGTGAGATTCAAGTTTGTTAAAGCCAAGTCCCTGGGTTCATATTTGGGCTCACTGTGGGAGTCCGAATGATAAACTTAGTTCAAAATGAGGAATTTTCTTTAAAAATCTTTTTCTTCAGATCCAGCAGATGAATGTTTTTGATATTTGGTATGCAGCATCCTTTGGGGGTAAGATTCAAGTTTGTTCAAGCCATGTCCCTAGTTCCATAAAATTTGTCTCTCATGACTTCATTCCTTTATAGTGTTGATGAACCATCATGTCTAATTGAATGTGACCCCAAATACTTCTTCGAACCACTTTGTTTGAATCACTTTGCCGGTGAGCGATTAAGTTTGCAGTTGTTATAAAAAGAGAGCATGCGGCAGCCAAATGGACCTTGCAGGTGGGCCCGAGAAACAGATTTTTAATTTTTTTAGGCCTAACGTTTTTGTCCACTATTTTTCACTCAGCTCGATGCCTAACTTGGATTCCCATTTGGATAAGAGATTTTTAGCTTTTGTGCCCATAATAAGTGTCTTATAAGTTATCTTATTCCCAGAGAAGATTAAGAAGTGCCCTATTTAGTTTGTATATGGTTTCTTTGGGAGGATTTGGAAGAGCAATAAAAAGATAAACCAGTTTTGTGACGACTAAAGATTTTACTACCATTATTTTTCCTAGCACTGAGAGATTACGTTTTGACTACTGCAGTAGAGTTTTTCTCACCTCCCTTAGTTTTTTATTATAATTTATGTGGATAGTTTTATCAAAACATTTAGTGAACTCGATACCTAATACTCTAAATGTTTCCTCATTCCAGTTAATTTTCCACCTGTCGCAAATTTTTTCTGTGCAATCCTTTTTACTGCCGATCCAAACTGCCTGGGTTTTATTGTAATTTATTTTTAAACCCAAAATATGTTTGAAAGCATCCAGTGTGTTCATCGCTGCCTCCAGTGACTGGAGTGATCCATCCAAGAAAAGTGATTTATCATCAGCATATTGTGATATCTTAACATCAATATTTCCTACTCTTATACCCTTTATTACTTTGGATGACCTAATCATAATTGCTAAAATTTCTGCACATATTAAGAATATGTATGGTGACAATGGGTCCCATTGTCACCATACATATTCTTAATATGTGCATTAATGTAAATTACCTGCAGCCTCAGCCTAATGGAAAAAATGTGAAATCTGAGAATTTTCATTAATGCAGGATGAGATATCATTATAGTCTTAGAGCGTATGTATGTAAGATTTAAAGCATTGGCCAAATTTTACAAATTCCAAAGCCTTATCCATAAATGACCATGATATGGAATCAAATGCCTTTTCAAAATCAGTCAAGAGGATAAGCCCTGCAATATTGTCTTATCTTTTTGTAATACACTAGGTTATCGTTATTGGAGCCGTAAATATTTCCTAGACTTATTGTTGTGTCATTAACTTCTATTTTAATCAATAAGAGGTTGCCCACTGTGTCCTTTTCTATTTGTAAAATTTTGTATTCGAATGTATTATTTAATAAAATGGCGACTCCTCTTGAGGATTTCGAGTAGGCATTGAAAAGGCATTCATAACCCCATTCTGCCTTAATTTGACGCTCCTCAGACCCTATAAAGTGTATATCTTGTAGACAATATATATCGTATTTCTTGGCCCGAAAAAAGTTAAAGACGTCTCTTCTCTTATTCGGATCACCCAGTCCATGGCAATTTAAAGACATAATTGTGATCGACATTAGATAGTCAGGCTTGGGTCTTCTTCCTCGCTCCAAAAACCTTTGGACAAAACGTCCCAGTCCATCATGGCTTTATGAAAGTAAAGTCTTTAAAAACAGGCTATAATAGACTCGTTTTCGAAATGCTACTTTCAATTTCCATGACTTTTCTATCAACAACATGTGAATTCACGCTCACAATTCTCGGAACTCATTTCAATAAAAACAAGATGTTAAAATTAAGTGGGATAGTTTTTGGTATGTTAACACATTCTTTATTCAATACAATTTACAAACCATTTCAATTTCACACACATAAGACAAAATATGAAGTGGCATGATAAAACGGACAGTGGGAAACTACTCTCCAATAACAGTGCTGCAAATGGCCGTCTCAAACTTTTCCCTGCTTCTGCAAACTGCCTTACCCCAAAATAAGCCCACCCATGTCTTTTTTGCTTTTTCACTGCCCGCACCTCCTGGGCTTATTCCCGCGTCAGTACGGTCTGTCACCTAAACATCCAGTTGAAACAAGAAGTCTTGACACAATGGGCGCAGTGAATGCTCAAAAGTTAATACGCTCTTTACTGCAGAATAATGAAGTGGTCTGAAATACACAAGAGCGTTTGTGCTGTGCAATGCACAATGTAATGTGCTATAAGCGAGGTTGGCAGTATTTATTGGTGTTTAAGGTCACATACTTATGCACAATGACTAATCCTGACCGTGAAAGTTTTACGGGTGGAGGAAGCCGGAGTACCCGGAGAGAACCACCGAGCATCAACAAGCAACTGTCAGCTCCTCAACATTATAACTCTGTTCAAGCTCTGCTCAACCAGGGTTACAGCGGTTGAAGGCATGTGCACCATCGACGTATGCCTTAGTACATGGCGTCATCGTGCCCCCCTGTAGGCAACCGGGATAAAGTGCCTTGCCCAAGGACACGGCGAGGGTCGTCCCGGACGGGGATCGAACTCGGGACCTCTAGCATAGAAGTTCAACAGTCTACCACTGAGCCACCGCGCTCCCGAGTCGGTAGTGAAATCACGAACTGAACCAATCAAGTCGAAAGAAGATATGGAAACGCAATACGTGGAGGGCCGATTACGAGTTATTCGCTGTGGGATGGGTTTTTCACTTAGTAAATATTTACCATTTCTGACGACAAAACACAAGAAGCATCTGCAAATCTCCATCACATGGACCATTGGATTGCACTGGTGGTCCATGTGATGAAGGCTTGCAAGTGTCTTTGGTGGCTATTCTTTTCTTCCTGTGCAATTCTATGACCATACGAATATGCAATAAGGCATTTCTTTACTTTAAAATAGACTTATGCCAATCTATTTTCACAAGTAAACATATGTACGCTCAGTCGCTCACTGCCATAACACTGCCTCAATCTACCGGAGAATGACTGCAGGCATTCCCCAATAAACTAAAACATTATCATATACAAGAATGGACAGCAGCTTACAAGCATGTGAATTTCCAATGTATTCAGTAGAGTTTATTAATGTGGCTTACAATGTTGCAACACTTGACAAAAACATAGAATATATGATGTGATACGATATCGATATCATATCATTTAATTTGAGATTCTATTCGACCAGAAAATCTCAAGAACAAATATTTTTGGGTTCAGTCAGACCGACTCAGGGACTTAAAAAGGGAGATAATTAAAAATCTTTTCCAAAAACACCAGACAAAATAATGTTTCTTGAATTCAGTATCCCTAGAATGTGTAAATTCAAATGAGTTGAAGCCAAGTTCCTGTGTTAAGATTTAGTGTTGTTTGTGGAGGGTAAACATTATTAGCACAACCCGATTTTCTATTTCCAATGAGAAAAATAAAATCTCCTCATCCGTGGGAACCCTATGAGCTAAAGATAAAATATTCAAATACCAATATTTTAAGAAGGACTTGACAAATATTTATTAATTAGTATGAATCAACGTTGGAAGGGTTTGAATCAAACGGGCCAAAACAGACAGTTGCTAACATTTGGCTTATGGTGCACCATACAAGGATCCCCATTGTAACATTAACCCCACGGAGATTTCTTTTCTAGTTTAGCATCTAACTGTCACCCACCTTTACAATACCTTACCTGTACATTTGTTACAGGCTACAGTCCGTTTTACAATACTTTACATGTACCTTTGTTATCAGGTCATTACCTAGATGTGTGTTATTGCTGTGTCACATACTATACATGTACATGTCTTACAGAAGTTGAGCTACAGTGTCATGGACACTTTCATTCTAAATTTTCATATTAGGATTAAACATGTATTTTCCAAGAATGATTGTCATTTCTGATATTTATTTTCAGAGACATGACCATTCCGCCACATGAAAAAATTTCAGATGCTTAACTCGATCGGTTCCTGAGATATAGAGCAGCATTGGGAGAAGGGTGTTTTCTATCCAAACAAATTCAGGACCACATCATAAAAATAAAAGGGTCTTTTCATGAATATTATGAAGGTATAGCATCCAGTTTGGTACTCTCCAATGCAGTACATTTCAGTAAACTGAAAAAAGAAGTAATCCTCCAACAAAGGATTCATGTTTAGCAATACTGGATTCTCAAATATTAGCTTCAAATTTGTATCCAAAAACAGGCAACCCTTGTGAAATCAACCCTGGTCAAAAGCCCAAGGATGCTATTAAGGTTAAGATAGGACACAAGAGCCCTCTGTCATTCCAAGTAGGCCTGTTATTCTGGATGAGCAAAAGATCCCCTCTGATGCAGGTGTGTGAGACTCTACCAGCCATGTGAGATGGAGGGAGGAGAAAGACATGCTACTGACTGTGTGGTCGCTACAGGTGTACCGGATTGGGAAGTTAGTTACAAAGCCCGGTGACCCTATCCTGTATTATTTGTCCTCATGACCTGCATGTGAAATTGACTGGTAAGAGCTACTTGTCATTCATAGTTATTCAGTGCTGCCACCTGATGGTGTGCTTACTCATTGTGCCAGCCCCTCATTTTCGGTTATATTCCCGGCATGTGTGCCCCAGGCTGTTGTCTGTCCTTTCTACACTAAACTTCTGCACGTAATCAGATGTGAAGGCCCAGAGCATCTTGATGTTACATGCTGCACGTCAGTTATGCTTGCTTTCTTTGAGTGGCAAGATGTCCACCTTGAGATTGAACTTTCAACATTTTTTGGTCATTGTGTTTGTGGTGCACAAGCTTTTTCTGTATGATTTTTCTAACTCTCTGTGCAGTGGGTGCCTGATGTCTATTCTCTTATACTTTTTAGATGGATGGTGACCCTCTGAAGCACTCCACCCAGCAAAGTGTGCCAAGTTGGAGATAGTCATCGATGATCCAAACCTTCTGTGGGGCTTTTATTGTCAGTCTCTGGCATACCTGAGGTGCCGTTCCTAGCCATATATCTTTCGCTCAGTCACATCAATGGCATGAAGTAGAGCCACATCAACTTCATTCAGGACAAGGACTTCCTTGTGTGCCCGTTCATCCATAAGAGGACCAGGAATAGTAAAACAGAATGTTTTGTCGCGATTATGTTGGGAATGGTACAGGAGCAGAAAGGGGGCAGTTGGGAAATGTTTTTGTGTCTCTGGGAGAGCAACTCCTGAGCTTCATCTCAGACTTTCTTGTGACTGGTATGGATCAGATCACCTGCCTTTCGCTGCTCCTCAAACTGGTCCCCTCCGAGACTACTGGAGAGGGCTATACACATCTTTTTGCACGAAACTCTCTCTGATGTGAGATGGATGGCTTTTCTTAAGGATTTTCAGAGCTTCGTCCTTCACCCTGTGGTCAGCCTCAATCTCTTTGTAGTAATCGACATGCTGCCAGGGCCATTCGTGCAGCGTTTCATCTGATATGGGAGGCGGTTGGCTCTGGTCCCCTCAACAGATTACCTGAACACACTGCTATGATCCAGCCAGTTCATGAAGATTTTTGAGGATTGATTTTGGAACAGTACATACTTCATCCCAAATGATGACTTGTGGGACATATTTCTGGTCCATTCTCACTGGCATCTAGTCGTTCTTTATGGCCGATGAACCATAGGGTTTCCAATGGGAACCACAGGAAGTGAAGCAGTACTTGTTTACTGTGGTAAACAAGCTCTGTTTTACTGGTAAAATCGGACCCGGTCGCTAATGCCTGGGGTGGATGTCCTCTAAAATGGGTATAAATGATTGGCTGGATTTGACTTTAATTACTTGTTGTGGTCGTGATTAGCCATTGTGCAGAAATATGTGATCTTAAACACCAATAAATAAATAAATAAATGGGTGGAATTCTGGTTTGTGGTGTGCAGTCTTCACATGACATACATTCTGTCTGTTGCCACCTGAACCACTTATTATTCGTCGGAAGTATTGCAACATCCTGAAGAAGTTGAAATGGACAGAGGCAAGCATAGAGGCCCTTAAGTGTACATATTGGGACTGTCTTGCATCAAAGTAAGTTAAAACATTGCCCAAGGGACACCTTTCCAACAAGGGTTCTTGATTTGGCGAGTGTCTCTCACAAGATAATCCAGTTCACCTTGGTCTTTAACCAGGCGGTGAGTGAGGTGATTGCCATCAGGTTTCGCACCTTATGAGAACTTGCCAATAATGCAACAACCTTGGTTTCGATCTTCTGGGAGCCATACTTCATTTTGCTTTTCAGAAACTATAATAGTCTCTATGTCCTCAAGCTCAGATAGTATGCCCGATTCATTGAGAGATGAGAGGAGGACAGGCAGAGTCGAGCTCTGCTCCTTTGAATGCTTCCCGAACCATGCAGCGATTACAGGGTGTGTACACAACAGTCAAATGCCCATTTGCGTGCTTGGGCGAAAACTGCCTGTATCTTTGGGCAGAGAGCCATTGATTTCTAACCTGGTCAGAACGAAACGCTCAAAATAGGGTTGTGCCTCTCCTAGGCCCTGGAAGCTAGTGGCTTAGTATGTTCCCATATCAGTGCTGATGATGTCATTGACATGATACTGTTTTGTTGTGCTTGAGAGGACATCATGACCATGTTCCACACAAGCCTTCTGGATATCATCCAGAAAGGAAGCCAGAATCGGTTTCAAACCATTTCTTTCTGTGATTTATCTCGAACACTCTGCTCGGGTTTTCTCTCCAAATTGACCACGACTTGTACATCAGCACCGACAAGCTCATGCTGGCCGATTTCTTAAGACCTTCTGGAAGACCTCCAGTTATGTAGCCTTAATGCAGCCTGCTACTATTCCTGTCCAGGTGTGAGTTGGTACGTGAACGTCAAGAAAATGGGGGGAGCTAGAATGGCTGATTATGACCAATACCTCTTCATTGAGAAGGGGCTGCACGGAGGAATCTGCATGGTGTCTATGCAATATGCTGAGGCCAACAATCTACAAGTTGAATGATATGACCCTTCAAGCCCAACAGTCGATTTCTCTACGTTGATGCAAACAACCAGTGTGGATGGACAGGGGCTTTTGAGTTGATAGACGGCTGTGGATGGCTTACAGGAAGTACAGCAGACCACCCAGCTAACAGCCCAAAGGACGACTGTTGGAGGTGGACCTGGAGTATTCAGATGGGCTTTATCATGTGCATAATGCCTATCAGCTGGCACCAGAGCACATGGTGGTTCGGAAGGATTGGATGTGTATCAGCATCAGCTGCTGGAACAGGTGGAACAATGATTGAAAAATTCGTTCCCAACCTTTGCGACAAGAAACTCCTTCTGCTCCGCAACCGTAACCTGCAGCTATACCTGTCTCTTGGAATAAGGTTGAAGAAGGTACATCAAGCTTTCCGATTTGACCAGACCCATGGATGGAGCCCAACATCAGGATGAATATGGAACTCTGGGAAAATGTCACAAGCAGTTTTGAGAATGACTTGTATAAGCACATAAACAGCTCGGTCTCGGCAAGACCATGGAAAACATGTGCAAGCATGTATATGTCAAGCATGTTCGTCTGATAGCCAGCCTAACCTTTGGCTGGGCAGAAAGTGTTTGACCATGACCGGGCTGCCCCTGACATGCACAACAGATTGGTGCTGAATTGCCCTGTCAACGTGAGGATGAGCATCCTTGACATTGCAAAGCATCTGGTGTACAACTTCTACTAGAACCAGATGAAGAGGCAGTATGGGAGCACTGCCAGCTGCTCTCTACAGACACAGACACTCTCCTTCTTGATATACAGAATGAGGATGTGTACAAAGACAACGGCCACTGCCGACCTCTTTGACACCAGCAACTACACGAAGACTCACACACTCCACAGCATCAAAAATAAAATGAGCCTGGGCAAAATGAAGGATGAGTGTGCTGGAGTACTATCTTTTCTGAATATGTGGGCCTGCACCCTAAGGTATACTCATTCCAGAGGTCGGATCACAAGATCACCAAACCTAAGGGTTTGAAGAAGTGTGTTGTGAAAAAGCAGCTACGCCAACGCAGTACATTGAGGCTCTCTTCCAGAGGAAGGCCTTCACACACTGGATGAACAATTGTTGTGAAGTAAGTGGCGTCAGATGTACAGGGTTAACAAGGTGTCTCTCCCCCACTTTGACTCCAAATGGTGATTTGCAGAAAATGGGGTTGGCATGACGGCATTTGGTCACAGAGATGCTGTGCAACTCAGACCACTCCCTGAGTGAGAATGCCATCCGTTGGCAATTTAGTATCAGAAGGCACCACAAGCAGCTCTTTTACAAAACTACAGGTGAACCACCCTGTAAGTAGTAGAGCACAGGCTCCCCAGGCTTCGTAACTGACCTCTCAAGCCAGTAGACCCAGAGGGACCACCTAGGGTCAGTAGCATGCTGTCCTCCTCCATCGAGCTCACCAGGTTGGTAGAGGTACTGTACGTCCACACCAGAGGGGCTCTATTGCCCTTTCAAACCAACAGACATACCTGCTATGACGGAGGTCTTCTGCATCACTGCCGTAACCCCGATAACATCCTTGGACCTTTTACCAGTAAGATGATCCACTTTGTTGTTAAGAGGTGAGAGACAACAGTTGGGAGCAGGGCAACCATCCAGTGGGGCTTTGACCTTGAGGCAACACCATCTCCTGGCAGATATTGCCCAAACTACTGCTCTGCCAGTGTTGCTAAACATTTCTGCAATGCTTTGCCCTCTTTGGGTTTCATTTTCACCTCATCGGACTGAGACACGATGCTTGGCCAGCAGTTGGTACACTCCCATCCAGCATCAACCTGAAGGTGTTGGAGCCACCGCATGGATGTCCGACTGTAGATACATGAGGAAGTGTTGCCTAACTCATTTGAATCCTTTGAGGTCAGAGGCTTGGCCCCTTTGTTGCAGCTGACCACATTGACCATGGTCGGGGCATACTTTGAAAACCTTTCCACTATGGAGCAGGCGATCTTGAGGATCATGAAGTAGGAAAAAAAGAGTTCAGACTGGTGGACCTTGTTTGGCACAGAGAAGACAAATTTTGGACTTGGTATGTGTTTTCCCGAATCATGCACAGGCTACCTCTTCTGAGACTTTGGCAGCTTTAGCAAACTTCTTGATGGGGGCAATCCCTTTCCAGTAGCCTGGGGCTGTAATATATATGCAGAAGTTTGATTGCGTCTTCATCTGAGGAAACAGTGTATTTCATCAGTGTGATGAGCCTCCTACGGGACAAAAATCATCTCCAGTTGCTGTGGAACAGCCAATCCATGAGTTTATAGACAACAAGCACAGTCGTGCCTATCTATAAAATGACAAAGGCCAGTTTGCAGTCCTCCTCTCTTCCAGAGGCATATCAAAATCAGAGAGTTGTTTTTCAGGGTTGAGAGAGTAAAAAGTGTGGCCCTCCACAACCAGAGTGTACCCACGCATCGCCCTGTCAACAAAATTGAAAGTATGCAGAGTATGCCTTGATGTCGGAGTTCTTTGTTTACCCAGATGAGAACTACTGTCCTTTGAGACCATTGGCCTGGAGTTCTTCTGAGGCCTTATCATTGTGCTTCCATTCAGCATCTACACCTGGGCTTTGTAACATTGAGAAGTGGTTGCTTGAACCACTGAAGGCAAGCACATTCACTGGGGCACCCTTTTCCAGCATAGAAAGAGAATCCATTAGTACAGACTACTTCAGTATATCAGCCGAAATGATACTGTAACGTCTCGTATCTATCGTAAATAGTTGTAAAATGTTGTTTTGTAAAATAGTACTTATTCAAATAGGAGTTTAATACACAAAAGTTTATCAAATATTAATCTATAAAATTTAGTAATTTGCAATTAATTTATGTTAATCAAAGTAAATAATAAGCAGTAAAGTCGGGTACAAATAAAAGTTTGAACGTAATTTATTTATAAAATGGTAATTAAGTGAAAAATTAACGTAAGTTTAAATACTAATTAAAGTTGATAATTTAGGAGAGTGTCAAACCCCCTGCCCAAAGCCATTCTCCATTTCGGTAGGATTTCACCCTTTTATTTATATTAATGTCAATTAAATGTAAAGCGTGTGGGTTTCAGCAACTCTAGTTTTACCTTTGGTGCACCGTTCGTTACAGCTAGGGTTGTCAATGTGTTAATTAAAGTTTACTTATGTCAACCATTACTATGCAAGGTATTATGGGACTCGTACTAAATTTAGCTATGTTTCTCAGTAGTCATGGTTATTTTCCCACACTCCGACCTCCAAAATTGGAAGTAGTTTTACAACGTCCAACCCATCCACTTTTTCATTGGCCCTTTCGGTAGGTGTAGGTCCATCTGAGCGACATCCAGAAGCTCATTGTCTGAACTGGAGTTGGAGGTACTTTCCGGAGGTCAGGTGTATATAAGGAGAGATGCACATTCACGGAGGTCTTCTCCACGTCATTTGCCGGCACCACGACAAAGCCTTACCGTCGAAAAATTAACATACGACAGATTTGCACTAAATTAAACCAAGACAAAGTCATCATAACTTAATTTAAAAGGTACATACAAAAGAGTTATGGAGTGAAAATACATACATCAGTACAAGCCTACCATATATATAACTGTTGGAACTCTTTTAACAGTCTATTGGGATTTATACGGCTTACACTTAGCCAAAAGCTCCCACTTTCAGTTTCACACTTTTAATACAAGTTTTACTACGATTTGTTTACATTGGTTATGCAACAAATGCTCGTAGTGGTTTTACCTGTACTGTTGTTCAGGCACAGTCCTGTCGAGTTTGAGGGATACTGGGAGGGTGTACACTCATGTTAGACGTCTTTTACGATAAACACAGTATTTATTTATTTTATTAATCCAATAGAAATATAATGGCTTCAAGTTCAATGCATTATTACAACCACTCGAGTGAATTAGTACAGAAATAATTTTGGAACAACACCTCTCACATCATTATTATGCCCCCGACTTGGTCGGAGGGGGTATCTAGTGGAGAACTGTGAACGTTCGTGCGTAACGCAAATGTGTTCGTCCAACATATTTGCTGCTCTAGCATGTCATTATTTGTCGGATTCAAATAATTTTTGCCTCGTACGTTCGGGCGTAATGCAAATGTGTCTGTCCAACATATTTGCTGCTCTAGCAAGGTCATTATTTGTCAGATTCAAATAATTTTTGCCTTGCTTGTCCATCAACATGGGGGAACGGATCCAACAGCAGAATTAACATCTTCGTGTAAACATTTACAGAGTTCTTTTCCCTTGTTTAACTTAGGGGATTATTATTGAAAAATGTGTTCTTCCAACATATTTGCTGCTCTAGCTCTGTCATCATACGTTGAATTCAAATAATTTTTACCATGCTTGTTCCTCAGCATGGGGGAACGGATCCTACAGTAGAATTAATATCTTCGCATGAGCATTTACAGTGTTATTTGCCCTTGTTTAACATAGGGGATGATTGAAAAATGTGTCCGTCCAACATATTTGCTGCTCTAGCTCTGTCATCATACGTTGGATTGAAATAATTTTTGCCATGCTTGTTTATATATTAGTACAGATTGCTGCAGGCACATGTCATGTTTTTGATGGCATAATGCTATCCATGGTATTGCAGGATGGTGCATATGCCACTTTATTTCTGGTGTGAAGAAGCCATCCAAGTTACCAACGCCCTTTTTTAGCTCATCTTGACAAAGTCAAGCTGAGCTAATCTCATCGCTTCCCGTCCGTCGTCCGTCAACACCATGTTTTGGTCTTCTCCTCCAAAGCCACTGGGCCAATTCAAGTGAAAGTTTGTGTGAGTGATGGTCCCTAAGGGGCATTTCATTTTTGTTCAACTCAACATGCCCAGCCCCATAGGGAGGGAGTGGGGGAAAATGCTCCAAAATATTTTTAAAATCAGGGTGTACAATGACTTGATATTTGCTATGGAGCTTCCATATGAGGTGTAGAATCAAGTTTGTTCAAACGAAGTTCGTGAAGTAATATTTGGCTTTGTAATAGGAGGGGGTAAGATTTTTGGCCTATTTTCTGAACCGATGGTCCGGTATGAACCAAATTTGGTTTGTGATAGTATTGGGTCATAAGTACTTGACCCATGCAAAAAAAAAAAATCCCGCATCCCCATGGGAACACTGGGAGCTAAAAATAGAAATATTTTCAAACGCCCATATTTCCCAAACCCCATGGAACAGAGAGCTTTTATTTGGTATGAAGTATCCTTATGACCAGTAGAACTGAATGGTAAAAAAAAAATTGCCATCGGATATGTTAGGGTGTTCTGTAATGGGCATCGAAAAAATGCTGAGTCAGCATATTTGCAAAAATTTAAAAAAATCTTTTCTCCAGAACCAATTACCAGAATCTTTTGATATTTGGTATACAGCATTCATAGGGGGGTCAGACAAAAGTTTGTTCAAATAAAGCTCATTGGTTCGTATTTGGGCTCTCTACAGGAGCCCGAAGTTTTAACATAGGGTAATATGGGGAATATTCTTTAAAAATCTTCTTCTTCAGAACCACCAGTCAGAATCTTTTAATATTTGGTATACATCATTGTTATGAGGGTCAGATTCTAGATTGTTCAAACCAAGTCCCTAGGTTAATATTCGGGCTTCCTATGGAAGCCCAAATTTTATCTTTGTTCAATATGGAGGGTAATTTAAAAAAATCTTCTTCTTCAGATCCATCAGTCAGAATGCTTTGATATTTGGTATGCAACATCTCTATGGGGGTCAGATTCAAGTTTGTTCAAATCAGATCCCTAGGTATATATTTGGGCTCACTATGGTAGCCCAAATTTTTACTTAGTGCAATACGAGAAAATTTCTCTAAAAATCTTCTTCTTCAGATCCACCAGTCGGAATGCTTTTATATTTGGTATACAACATCTCTAGGGGGGTCAGATTCCAGGTTGTTCAATTCGAGTGCCTAGGTTAATATTTGGGCTCCATATGGGAACATGACATTTAACATAGTACAATATGAGGGAATTTCTTCAAAAATCTTCTTCAGATTCACTTGTCAGAATGCTTTCACATTTGGTATACAACATCTCTAGGGGGGGGAAGATTCAAGTTTGTTCAAATCGAATCCATAGGTCAATATTTGGGCTCGCTATGGTAGCCCAAATTTGAACTTCGTGCAGTTCGAAGAAATTTCTTTACAATTTCTCTTCTTCAGATCCAACAGTCAGAATGCTTTCATATTCGGTACACAACATCTCTAGGGAAGTCAGACTTAACTGTGTTCAAATCAAGAGCCTGGGTTAATATTTGGGCTCTCTATGGGAGCCGGAATTGGCCATTTTGCTGAAGAATTAAAAATTTTGTATTCAGTACCCTCTAGAGGTACTAAGATTAATCCACATAGGTTATATCAAGGGGCTTCATAGGGGAGCTCTACATTTTACTTACGATCAACTGAAGAAAAGGCATGATGCCCAGATTATTTTTGTCACTCCTGAGGGACTCAAGGATTGACAGTGTAGCCTATGGAGATGGCTTGCTTAATGTAGACTCATTCTTGGACTCTGTTTAAATTGTGTTCTGCACAAGATGAGCGCTTCAGGCCCCGTGGGGCCTCTTGTATTAATAAATGACCTGTGTTCTTTGTACTTCCTCTTCAGAGTTATACATGTATACCTTATTAGCTGTTCTACACAGTGCACAGTGTAGTTGATACAGACTTTCCTGTTTAGTTCTGATACAAACTTTATGTATGTGTATTTACCCTAACTGATCTCCTAGTCTAGAGCTTGGCTTATTGTGATTGGTGTTTTTTCACATTGTCTAACTTTTTGTTGGCACTTTCTTGTCTCATGCAAACTCGCACCTGTTCACCCATATCTTGCTCACATTTTATGTAGCCCATAGGGAATGGCCTAAATATTGTAGGGGTACTATAATCGGGTATTAACTACTTACTGGTGGCCCACATTTACAGAGATTAAGAATGATAGCATTTAACAGAAAGAAGGAACTAACAGACACTCCAACCACACAAGAATAACCGTATTTAACAGAAAGAAGAAACTAAAACACACACTCCAGCTACTCAAGAATAACAGCATTTAATGGAAAGAAGAAACTGAACCTTATACTCCAGCTACTTTACATGTTGTCGTTAATAACCACCAGGTGACACAGTGACCCAACACCATTGGTGACCCAATAACCTATATATTGAACTAGCATTTTGCTACCAACACTGAAGTCATTGGTTATCAGTAATTGAACCAAGCACTCTACCAATCTGTTATATTATTATTACTTGTGATCATAAGTATATGAACTTTGGGTAACTAAAGCTATAAGGGATTTCAGTGTTCGGGTTTTCCTGGGTTGATCCTCCGAGTCAACAGTTGGCTCAAAAAGTGTTTGACCAGTTGGTGAGAGCTTAGAAGGCTGAACTGTTACAATACCTTGCTTTATCAGTAGGTCTTATGTTGTCTCTAAGGGTAAAATCAATTTTTGATGATGAACCACCCATCACTATTTTTTCCAGGCTTTCCATGGCCAAGATAGATAAACACAACCAAGTGGTAACCCATATTCATTAGCCTCTTACTGTCAGTGCTTACAAATGTCATGACATCTGCATTTTGAATGGGTTGGGCTTCACCTTTAGATTGGTATCAGGCTGTGGGTCTTGTATGACAGTGGGCAGCATTCGGTGGGTCACCAGCTATAAATATCCTATAAAAACCAGACTGAATGGCATCAGGACCTGTGATGGCTGATCTTGGCTTCTATCATGATCAGCAGTGTCATGCACTGGAAGAACTACCTCCTGGCCTATCACAGACTCAGCCTCTCACAACTCTGCCAGCAGCTTTTCTTGTTTCGTTCTTTGTGCCACAGCCATCGCCCCCCGTCTGTCAGGCATCCACCCTCGCCGCATGTTCCATCCACTTCTACATGATGGGTTCCTTCTCTTGTTTGAGGAGTCACCCTCTCCGATGTTTGATGAGGTATTCTCTGTAGTGATGAGCCAATATTAGTGTATCACCCCATTTGCTGATATCAAATATATTAATTCAATATTGGACACATACCGATACCGATATTAGTTCCTTTTCATTGTGATATAACAACATTCACATAAAAAAAAAGAAGAAATGAATGGATGTTCAACAGTCAACAGGCATTTCATGGGTTGAATCTCAATGTATCATTCTCTACAGACAGTACAATTTTTTGGAACAAATAAATAGTAATTGTATACTACCCATGGGAACTCCGGGAAATGAAGCAGTGCGTCTTTTACTTTGGTAAACAAGCTCTGTTTTGCTGGTAAAATAGGACCCGGTAACCAATTCTTGGGGTGGAAGTCCTCTAAAATGGGCAGCATGCACATAAACGATTGGTTGGACTTAAGTTTATATCTTTGTTGCAATGGCGATTCTCCAAGAAACTGATGCTCCAAACTTCCAACCTTGTCGACCCATATATATTTCTATGGCGTGTGTTGTTTAAGTGTAACCTAGATCGTTTATATGTAATCCAGGATATTCAGTATTAATCAAGTACCACCATTTGAAAAAAATAAAAACAACAATCCCAAACTGAGACCAATCATGGTATGTGTTGTTTTTGTGAGAGTTTGATGTCATTCTAAAGTGAATAATCATATGACATGTCTATCTTTGATGTGTAATCAAAAATACCTATCATGAATCAATTACTTTGTCTAAAAGGCATGTGAATAACGTCCATGGGTATTCTAATTTGAGTTATCGATGCAGAGGGTGAGGCCACACAGAATACTAGAATATCAGAATTATTTATGTATTTATTGGGATATAATGTCACTTTCAACAGCCAGGGTCACCTCGTATCAGACAGTTACCCCTGGTGGGAATAAAACCGTGGACCTTTCGGTTTGAAGTTCATTGTCATAAACACTGAGCTACCACACTCCCAGAATACCAGAATAATAAAGCATATATTGATTACTCCGAAGTCTAATAAAGCATATACTGATTGCTCCGAAGTCCAATTTACCATACCTGCGACCAGATAATACATGTGTTTGTTACTGTTGTTTATAAACAATTTTTCAGGCTTGGCTGTCACTGTCAAATCAGATTCTTTTTGTGCATCAACAATTTCCTTTGGGCCGCTAGTTTGAAGCAACCTTTAGATGAGAACTATTGATTTTCTTTCATTTCCACCTAGAAACGTTGCTGTTAGCAATTATCTTTGAACTATGCCATTTTTGCATCAACATTTTTCTTTGGTACGCTGCAGGGTGCCTTTATGAATGGATTGGTTTGAAACTTGGTATGCTTGTTTTGGGCGACTAGATGAGAGATATAGATTGTCTTTCATTTCTGTCGAAAAATGTTGCCATTAGCGATGACCTTTAACTTTGCTGTTTTGTCTGTCGACAATTTCCTCTGGAACACTGCACAGTTCACATTTACCATTTCAATCACTTTGAAACATGATGTGCTTGTTTGGTGTGACCTCTAGATGGGAGCTTTTGATTTTCTTTCATTTTCCTTTTAACAATGTTGCTGAGTGTTGCCGTTAGCAATGACCTTTGAACAGATTGCATTTGTGCATCAGCATTTTCCTTTGGCAAGCCCTGCAGGGCACAAAAAAAGTTGCCATAGCGATGGCTTTTGAAGTTGGTGCATTTGTGCATCAACATATTCATTTGGCACGCTCTATTTTGCACATTTATGAATAGATTGCTTTGAAACTTGGTATGCGTGTTCTGTGTGACCTCTAGATGGGAACTATTGATTTTTCCATCAAAAAACATTGGCACCAACCTTTGAACTTAGCACATTTGTGCAGCAACTTATCCCTTTTGCACTCCCTACAGGGCATATTTATGAATTTCCAGACCTCGAGATAAGAGCTATTGATTAGCTTTCATTTCTGTGAAAAAAGTTGCTGTTTACAATGACCTTGACCTTTACAATGACTTTTAAACTTACTGCATTTGTGTATCAACATTCTTCCTTTAGCCAGCCCAACAGTTTACAGTTTACATTTAAAAATGCATGGATTGCTCTGATGTTGTGCACACACAATGCTGTTGAAAAAAAATAAAAACAACAATCCCAAACTGAGACCAATCATGGTATGTGTTGTTTCACCAAATAACATTGGAACCAATGATCTTCAATTTTGCCTTGTCACTTAAAAACTTACCAAGTTCAAGTTTCTTTTTTGTCAAGTTGAGCTACAGTGTCATTGACACTTTCATTTGTTTATTCAGAGGAAAATTCCTCTTTCTGATCAGGCATACAAGTATGCAATCTACAAGGCTTTTTACAGTTCAATATCACACCACTACCGTTCTGCAACGGTCTGTTGTGTTCAATTTTTAGTGGTTCGAAATTAGTAATTTGTGCAGGCCTTTCCCACTTTTTCAGAGTTTGAGATTTCAGGCCAGGAAAAAGTTCAGTGAATACCCCCTTGATCTGAGGGCACCAGAAAGGGGAGAACATGCCTCGTTGAAATTTACCTTATCACTCGAATTGCAAAGTATGTGGTCGATGAAATGATTTTGTATGTAACAACTGATGTGAAACAGTTGGTTTAAAATACACCTTCTAATCTAAATGATCAGATGCCTGGAAATGCTTGCTTTGTACATGGTCACATCGATTGTTTAAAATTTCTAATAATTTATCAAAATTTTCTTTTGAATGTTCCCAAATGATAAAAAATGCCATCTAAATATCGGAGATATAGGAGAGGATGCTTTGCATAATGGCTTAAGGCATTTTCCTCCCATTCTGCTACATAAATGCTTGCTAAATTAGGACTGAATCTTTTGCCGTGATGGGGACTTATGGATTGCTCTCTGTCCATCTGTTTGTCAATCTGTCTGTCCCTCTTACCTGTTACTACCTGTATCTCGAGATGGTTGAATTTTGGCGTTTCAAATTTTCAACATTAATCAGATATTATGGAAAGATGATGAACGTCCATATTTTCGAAAAAAAATTCAAGATAGCTGACTGATAGTCATTTTGGTTGGAAATTGGGTTTAATTAGTTTTATGCCTAGAACTTCTAAACAACTTTTTCGATTTCAATAATTTTTGGGATGGAGGTGTAGCAGCAAAAGTTAAATGACATATCACACTTTTTTTTTCTTGTGTATAAATTATGCAAATAAGATTAACTTAAGCTGTTTTTCAGCCATTTTTGTGTATATTATGTTGTCGTGTCCTGTTACCGCCTGTATCTCAGAGATTCTTTGCCGCTTTTGTTTCAAATTTTCAGCAATGATCAGACATTATGTAATATTGATGCACGTAAATTTTTTTGAAAAAAAAATTTAAGATTGACCACACGATGGCTGACTGGTGGCCATTTTTGTTGGAAATTGCATGTAATTAGCTTTCTGCCCAGAACTGCTAAACAACTTTTCCGATTTCAACAATTTTTGGTATGGATGTGTAGCAGCATAAGGTAAATACATATTTTACAGGTTTCTATTGCATAAGTTATGCAAATTAGACACACTTAAGCTTTTTTCAGTCATATTTGTATATATTGTGTTGGTGTGTCCTGTTACCACCGATATCTCAGAGGTGCTTTGATGCTTTTGGTTCAGATTTTCAGCATTGATCAGACATTATGTAAAACTGATGCACGGCAATTTTTTTTCTGAAAAATTCAAGATGGCTGGCTGGCAGCCATTTTTGCTGGAAATTGCATGAAATTAGTTTTATGCATAGAACTGCTGAACATTTTCGACTTCAGTAATTTTTGTTATGGAGGTGTAGCAGCATAAGATAAATTACATATCATACAGGTTTTTCTCATGCTTGAATTATGTAAATTAGAGTTTAAACTTAAGCTTTTTTCAGCCATTTTTGTATATATTATGTTGGTGTGTCCTTTTACCACCTGTATGTCAGATATTTTGGTGCTGTGCTTTCAATCTTCCTGCATTCATCAGACATAAGTCCACAATTTGGTGACACCCTCAACCGTGGGGGACTATTGTCTGATCGCTGGCGATCGGCATTGCACTTGTTTGTAAATAATTTTCTCCATTGATTTGAAAGTCATTACCTTTTCAGCTGAGCTCTAATAGATCCAAAATTAGTTCATCTTGGCATTTTGCATCAGGATATTTTTTTAATGCATTTTTAACTCACCTGACAGAAAGACACAATGAACTATTATGATCACTCACCGTCCATCGTCTGTCATCTGTTCTCTGTGAACATGGTGTTAGGGAGTGGCTGGGGGAAAATGTTCAAAATTTTAAAAAAAATCTCATGAACCAGTGGGTACAATAGCTTGATATTTGATATGAACCTTCCTTTTGAGGTGTAGAATCAAGTTTGTTCAAATGAAGTTTGGGACCAATATTTGCCTTTGTAATGGGAGGAGCAGGATTTTTGTCCACCCAAAATTTATATTTTCTGAACCACTGAGCCGATTTGAACCACATTTGGTATTATTGAGTCATAAGTGCTCGATTAATACAAAAAACATTTCCTGTATCTCCGTGGGCACCCCAGAAACTAAAAATAGAAATATGTTCAAATGCCCATATTTCCCAAACCGAACGGAACAGAAGTATGAAATATTCTTAGGACAAGTAGAATGGAATGGTAAAAGAAATAAAATGCTATCGGTTGTGTCAGGGTGTTCTGCAGGCTGGTGCCTCAAAAAAATGCTGAAGTCATATTTGCAAAAAATTTTTAAAAATTTCTTCCCCAGTACCACATGTCAGAATCTTTTGACATTTGGTTTACATCATCCATAGAGGGGTCAGGTACAAATTTGTTAAAATTAGGTCCCTCGGTTCATATTTGGGCTCAATACAGGAGTCTGTATTTTAACTTAGGGCAATATAGGGAATACTCTTTAGAAATCTTCTTCTTCAGAACCACCATTCAGAATCTTTTTATATTTGGTATGCATCAGTGTTATGAGGGGCAGATTCAAGTTTATTCAAATCAAGTCCCGCATTTAATATTTGAGCTTGCTATGGGGGCCCTAATTTTAATTAAGTGCAATATGGGAATAATCTTTAAAAATCTGCTTTTTATGTGTACCCATACTATGTATGGTACACATAATGCCGGCATCCGGCATAGGTTATTTATTTATTTATTTATATTAATAGGTTATTTATTTATTTACTGGTGTTTTAAAGTCACTTTTCTGTAGCTATGGCTAATTGTGACCACAAAAAAAGGTGTAAAGTCAAGTTTAGCCAATTGTTTACACCCATGCTGCCCATTTTAGGGGACTTCTACCCCGGGCACTGATGACCAGGTCCTATTTTACCAGGTTACCAGGGCTGTTGGTCCGTCGTTCGTCCATCCTTCGTGACCATCCGTCGTTCGTGACCATCCGTCGTTCGTCCATCCTTTGTCTGTCCGTCTGTCCATCCATCCATCTGTCCGTCTGTCTGTCCGCTGTCCGTATCCATTTCTTTGGCATTCGATAACTTGAAAAATGTTGCTTGGATTGTCAAGTTACTTTATATTTGTGTTCAGGTTACTGATGTGCCTAGCCGTATAGTTTTTGGTGTAAATCGGATAATTTGATCCTGAGATATTAACTCTTTATCCTTCAAATTGAAAATTCCTCCAATCCCTTTGGCATTCGAAAACTTGAAAAATATTGCTTGGATTGTCAAGTTACTTTATATTTCTGTTCAGGTTACTGATGTGCTGAGCTGTGTAGTTTTCGGTGTAAATCTGATAATTTAATCCTGAGATATTAACCCTTTATCCTTCAAATTGAAAATTCCTCCAATCCCTTTGGCATTCGATAACTTGAAAAATATTGCTTGGATTGTCAAGTTACTTTATATTTGTGTTCAGGTGACTGATGTGCCGAGCTGTATAGTTTTTGGTGTAAATCGGATAATTTGATCCCGAGATATTAACCCTTTATCCTTCAAATTGAAAATTTCTCCAATCCCTTTGGCGTTCGATAACTTGAAAAATATTACTTGGGTTGTCAAGTTACTTTATACTTGTGTTCAAGTTACTGATGTGCCGAGCTGTATAGTTTTTGGTGTAAATGTGTTATTTTGATCCTGAGATATTAACCCTTTATCCTTCAAATTGAAAATTCCTTGAATCCCTTTGGCATTCGATAACTTGAAAAATATTGCTTGGATTGTCAAGTTACTTTATATTTGTGATCAGGTTACTGATGTGCCGAGTTGTATAGTTTTTGGTGTAAATCTAATAATTTAATCCTGAGATATTAACCCTTTATCCTTCAAATTAAATATTCCTCCAATCCCTTTGGCATTCGATAACTTGAAAAATATTGCTTGGATTGTCAAGTTGCTTTATATTTGTGTTCAGGTTACTGATGTACCGAGCTGTATAGTTTTTGGTGTAAATCTGTTATTTTGATCCTGAGATATTAACCCTTTATCCTTCAAATTGAAAATTCCTCCAATCCCTTTGGCATTTGATAACTTGAAAAATATTGCTTGGATTGTCAAGTTACTTTATAATTGTGTTCAGGTTACTGATGTGCTGAGCTGTATAGTTTTTGGTGTAAATCTGATAATTTGATCCGGAGATATTAACCCTTTATCTATAAAATTAGACACTCCTCCAATCCATTTCTACATGTACCCATACCTTGTATGGTGTACATAATGTCGGCATCCGTGGTGGCCCTCTGTCATACAGCTTTCTACTAGTTGCGCATATGTGTACATCTGACGATTTCATTGACCTATTTTTTAGATACAGTTAGAATCTTTTGATATTTGGTATACAGCATCCGTAGAGGGTTCAAATTCAGTTTGTTTAAATAAAGTCCCTCAGTTGATATTTCTGTTCCCTTGGGGTTGGGGAGCAAATTTTAACAGTGCTAAATTTGTAATATTCTCAAAATCTTCTCCAGAACCACCAGCCAGGAGCCCTAATTTTAACTTGGTGCAAAAGAGGAATATTCTTTGAACTCTTCTTGAGAGCCACCATTCAGAATGTTGATTCAAGCACCTAGCCTGGCTCAGATTCAAGTTTGTTCAAATTAAGTCCCTGGGTTAATATTTGGGCTCCCTTTTGGAGCCCGAATTTTAACGTAGTCCAATTTGAGGAATAATCTTTAAAAATCTGCTTCTGAAGATACAATCAGAATCTTTGGAGATTTGGTGTACAGCATCCTTAGAGGGTTCAGATTCAATTTGTTCAAATAAATTCCCTGGGTTGATATTTGTGTTCCCTATAAGGGAGGGGTGGGGGCTCAAATTTTAACATAGTGCTAAATTGGTAATATTCTCAAAATCTTCTTCTCCAGGACTACCAATCAGGAGCCCTAATTTTAACTTAGTGCAAAGGGGAATGTTCTTGAAACTGTTCTTGGTGAACCACCATTCAGAATGTTTTGATACTTGGTGTGCAGCACCTAGCTCTGCTCAGATTCAAGAATAATCTTCAAAAATATCTCCTTAAGATCCACCATTCAGAATCTTTAGGCAGCCAAGACTCCACTAGAAACCATATTGATACTTGGCCCAGATTCAAGTTTGTTCAAAGTCTGTAGTTTGATATTTGGACTCCCTAGTTTTGCATTACCGGAAATCTGAGCATTATTTCTGTGGATGCATCCCATTACTAAAAAAAAGTCATCTGGCATGGACAACAGAGTTATATATAATTAAATAACTTCATTCCTCTTTGATGTTGACTACCCATAAATCCTCCTTTGAACAACTTTGGTCAGGTGAGTGCCTCAGGCCCCATGGGTCCTCTTGTTAACAGATTTAACACCTTAATCAATATCAATGTTGCTATACAAGTAGCCAGGATTGCATTTTGCGATATTTTCATGTCAGAAATTTTTGATAAGAAGTTCTGTGTATTTCTGAGATAGCTCAGATGTCTTTTAGCTTAAGGTTTCAGTGAGTTCCGAGATGACATAAGATTCAATATTACTAGGCCAAATCAGTGAATCTAATTCTTTCTAGCACAAAATCACTTGAAATCCTCAAAACTGATTCACTTTAAAAGCTAAAATAAAAAACACCCAATGGACTGCACCCAAGCCTCCTCCCCCACCCAAAGTTAAAACTCAGAGTTTAAACATCATCTACCCTGGGGAATAGATATTATAATTACATGTACTGGAAAAATGACCTGTTTTATAGGGTTACTGGTATTGTAGGTATTTAAATCATCCGACTTGGACAACAAAGCTATAAAAAATCAAATAACTTCATTCCTTTATACTGGTATGCAGATGCTGAATGTGATCTTAAATCCTTCTTCAAGCAACTTTCTCAGGTGAGCGATTGGGGCCTCTCAGCATTCAACATTCACAGTGTCTTCAATTGTCAACAATGGTTGTGGAAAACTGGCTTACATGTCTGGAAATAATATAGAACAGTTTGTTCCCAGTAAGTCTACGAACCCTGTCATTCGTTGTGTGTTGAGCAGGTTACTTTTTCATGCAATATGATGTAAATGTGAATTTTTTTTTTTCATTCAACAGCTGCCATGGAATATTTGCTGACACACCCAACAGATCCTGTGGATATCAAGGAACTTGAGAGTCATAGTGGAATTGGTATAGTAATAACTCCAGACCAAATAGAGGCTGCAGTAAGTTGATACAGGGCAGCATATGAGATATTTATCTCTTGACCATCCTTGTATGTTGTATTAAATTGCAAAAGGCTTCATTTTAAAAGTTACAGACCAGTCAAAACTTACCTCATGCAGAGTAGGTGTAAAACTCTCCTGAAGAAGTCAAATGTGAGCAGGAAAAGGAGAGTCTTAACTGAAGAGACCCCAATAAGTAATAGATATATCACTATTTTGTGTACTATATGGATAAATAATTGTACAGTTGTGCAGGTTTCCGGAGATATTTTGGACGAGGCGAAGCCGAGTCCAAATATTGGAGGACACCTGCACAACTGTACAATTATTTACCCATGTAGTACACAAAATAGTGATATATGTGATTTAATCCACAGCCCCTCAATGTTAACAAAAGTCCAAAAAATTATATTTTAGAAAGTTTGACACGAGTAAAACCACATTTTAAAACACTTTTTGCTTGCTCTACCCCCGAAAAACAAAATGGGCATAACCCATTGTTTGCTTGCTAGAAAGTCTATTGAAGTTATGACACGCATCAGGAGTTCAGATATTGTGAACAGATCTGTGGCTTCGAAGTGAACTCACATCATGACGTAATTTGTTCTCCCGCTAATATAATGTCTCAGCTCAAGGATGGAACACTTATTCAATCCCTCATCGAAAGTGCGGCAGATAAATTTAATAATCGTTCATTTTTAAAGCATTTGGAAGAATAATTCTTTTTTATATCTGAAGAAGAGGTTCGCTTTCCCTCAGGGGTGGCGGGTGGTGGTGCCTGATTGCCATCTTAATATTTGAAAAAGGGCGTTTTTTTTAGGTTATTTATTTATTTACTGGTGTTTTAAGGTCACTTTTCTGCAGCTATGGCTAATTGTGACCACAAAAAAAGGTGTAAAGTCAAGTTTAGCCAATTGTTTACACCCATGCTGCCCATTTTAGGGGACTTCTACCCCGGGCACTGGTGACCAGGTCCTATTTTACCGGGTTACCAGGGCTGTTGGTTATTAAAAGCAACAAAAAATTAAAAAGTACATTATAATTTGGACACGATGCACACTCAATTCAGTAGCTCTGTCGAGAAAAGCTTGTCGATAATTCATGTGTGAGAAAGTTTTTCACACCTCTCCTTTACTGCATCTTTACTTTTGAATGGTTATGATTACAGTACCGTTACAATCGTACAAATATCTAGTTATTGGGACTGTTTCAAAACCGTCCCAATATCCAGATATTGGTACTGTTTTACTGAGCTGTTCTCATCAAAACCGTACTTGGTGTGATTTTATAGGGCTTGTTTTCATGATGGAGAACAAAAGAAATATTAGGTAGCTGTGGATTAATTGGATATGTAGGCTTCTTGATGGATCGATGCTAGTTCTTTGGGGACAGTATCTCCCCAAAAGCTCGGGAAGGGGTTACTCAGGCACAGTATAAACACCGACTTTTTATGCACCCTGAAAACAATTTTGGGGAGCAAATAGTCGCTGCCCTTTCTGTCTGTCCGTCCGTCCGAAACAAATGGTTTCCAGATGATAACTCTGCTTTGCTTTGACGTATGACCTTATAATATTGCAACGTTACTAAGTACCATGAAATGCGTTTCAGGTATGATTTTCACCATTATGGCATTTACCGTTCAAGAGTTATGCCCCCTTGAAAAGTCGCAAAATGGTAAAATCAGTGGTTTCTGGATGATAACTCTAGTTCATGTTGATGTACGACCTTATAATTTTGCAACCTTACTAGCTACCATGAAATGTAGGTGAAGCTCAATTTTCACCAATATTGCATTTACCATTCCTGAGTTATGTCCCTTGAAATGTTACAAAATGGGAAAGTGATAATACATTTCTTCTGGTATCTTATTAAATGCCCAGGGATGTAAAATCAAACCTGTTTATTCATTTTTATGGTATCTTATTAAATGCCCAGGGCATGTAAAATCAAACCTGTTCATTCATTCACCCTAATTAAGCAGTGACCTGTCTTCAAAGGCCAGTTTAATCTCTTTCCCAAGGAGCTTTTAATACAGGTTTACAGTGTTCTGTTATCCTTGTCCTTCCACACATTTTTGTATTTATTTTTAGACGACTTAAACAATTTCACAGTTCTGCATTTGAAAAAAATCAGTATGTTGTTTCCTTCAATTTGCATTTCGTGGAGCATCTGTTGGCTGTGCGAACTTTTTACTTGTTTGCCTTTTCCACAACATGAGAAAGCTTGATTGTGTTGGAGCACAAAAACTTCCAGCGTGAAATGTTCACGAAAATCGTGTAATTCTGATGGGAATGTGGCGCTGGCCAGTTTTGTTGACTACAACACACCACTCAATTGAAACACAGACTGGAGATAGCAGTTTTGCACATCGATCAAGAATTAACATCATGTATCTTTTGGATAGACAGGACGTGTTTTCAAGTAGTCTCTCGGATCTATTTTATTTTAAATTTTGTTTATTTTTTTCAAAAAGACGATTGTTTGTGACTTATTTTTTTAGGAAAACTGAGTAAAGTAGTCAATTCACATGTCTTTGACTCGTATTCACTGATACCCATTCCATTAACTTCCCAAATTTACATTGCAATTTTATGGCACCATTTGGTGTGACCAATAAATAGCAACTGTCTGTGTGAATCGCTTTGTACATGGGTATGCCACCATGTTGAATAAATTATCCAGGTAGTCTTTTCTAGGAAGTGATTCTGCTAATTAAGGCATAAATAAATCACTCCTCAAAAGCTGGAAAGGGAGAGGGAATGAGTTTCTTCATCCTGAAAAAATGCCAAACAATTAATTCTGATGCAAGAAGTATAATTTCGGCAGTAATTATGTAAAGGATTGAAGTAAGAGTAATACATTTCAAGAAAAACTATACAATAAATATTCCGCAGTGGTAAAGTCTGAAAAATAATAATGTGAAAAAATGTCTCCATTGTTTATTTTTTTGTTGTTTTTATGCCCCCGAGAGATTCTCTCGATAGCATTATGTTTTCACCATGTCCATCTGGTGTCCGTTGTCCACCCTTTAACGTTTGGTTTCTTATCAACCTACCTTACAATTGTTTACTACAGGCTTGCAGTACAGTGGAAGACCCTAACTCGGATAAAATACTTTCTATTTTAATCTTTCCCAAGAGATGTGGGAAAGAAAAGTGGTGTAAAACACCACGAAAAAATAAGCCAAAACTGGGCTGAGCTCCATCGGCACACACCCAGTATGGGACGCTCTTCCCATAGTACAAATCCACGACTTCCGTTAACCAATGTGCAGTGCGTCATCAATTCATCATTTTTTTTTTGTCCGTGCACATGGAGGACGTGTTTTAGGTCCTTGTCGGCCGTCTGGGTTCTGTCATGCACCCACCGGTTATTTTTCTGCCACCTTCTCTCGTAGTTGGGGGTGTTCTACTTTATGCATCTGTTGAGTTCACCTTTTTCTTCTACTGCTCTCACCTGCTTACACCTACTGCTTATTTCCAGTTCGTTTCCTTTAGGGCAATTCATTTTGCCCTCGCTTTTGGTGCGTTCTCGTGGCTGTTCCTCCCGCACCCGCAGGGGGGGGGGGGGGGGACGCTGTCGTTTTGGGGCCTCCCGACTTGACCACATCTGGTGTGAGTTATACCCCCTCCGTGGGGGATGTGCAGCTCCCGTGGGGGGGGGGAGGGGATGCTGTCATTTCGGGGCTTCCTGACTCGACCACGTCTGGTGAGAGTTACACCCCCCTCCATGGGGGATGTGCAGCTCCTCCCGCACACGCGGGGGTGGGGAATGCTGGCGTTTCGGGGCCTCCCGGCACGACCACGTCTCCTGAGAGTTACACCCCCTCCGTGAGGGATGTGCAGCTCCTCCCGCACCCGCGGGGGGTGGGGTACGCTGTCATTTTGGGGCCTCCCGACTCAACCACATCTAGTGAGAGTTATTCCCCATCCGTGGGGGATGTGCAGTTTTTTAACCGTGGTGGATACTGCGGGAGCTGTTGGATTTCTGGTGAAGAGATGCCTGGTTCCGGGACTATGCGCCCTCTCCAGTCGACATCTGAGGCTGTCACTAGGGTTGTGACTCCTCCTTTGGAGGCCGAACTAGGTGTCGCTCTCCCCTTTTCTGCCAGTTCCAACAGCTCCCGTCATATCTGCTGCTACTGCTGTTCCGTCTACTTCATCAGGCACCGTTTTAGCCGGCCTCGGCTTATCCCTGCAGTGATGTCTGTGGTGTGGTTGTGGGGTATCGGCCGCATCCTTCCCTGACTTCAACTCGGCGAAGTTGGAAGTGGCTGCCGACCGAACCCCCATGCTGTGTCCTCTCAGCCGTTGAGCACAGCAATTTTATCCCTGTAGGGTCCTGCAGGGATGTCTGTTAGTGTGGACCAGGGACCAGCCTAGAGGGTAATTTGAGGGAGAAGTCACTTCTCCCTCCACTGACTTTAGGGAGAAGTCAGATGAAACGGGGAGAAGTGAGAAGAAAATGTAGAGCGATGATTCTGCATTCGCATGATCTACCGGTATATTATATTTTCATCTCTCACAAAAATAAATCACGACAATTGAGCAATAACACATCTCTATGTGTAAATTTATTTGTACAAAGAATTGTTTACGAGAGAAAGACATGCCTCTCTGCATTAAATTATTTATAAAAAGAAAAGTTTACAATTCAAATTCAAATGGGCATTTACTTTTTAGAAGAGACAGATCAGCCTTGAATTAAACAATTCAAGTGTGTCCATTTCTTGGTCCAGAGTGAGTAAAAATAGGTCAATAGAATACAGAACAGAATACAGTAGGTTTTTGCTGCACAAAAATAAAATCCAGATTGGAATTAAAACTTCAGCTTTTACAAAAAAAGTGTTTTATGAAAAAGTGCTCCCCAGAAAAAAAATTCTGAGTGTGAAAAATACTTATTTTAAAGATAACTTAAATAGAAACTCTTGTCTTAACTTGGCGACTTGTCACCTAATTTCAGTGCAGCCAAGACGATTCGCGATTACATTATTGATCGGGCATTGTTTTTAGATGCTGATTTTAGTTTTAGTTACTATGAAAATTAATCACAATAACAATTAACCCTAGCAATAATACTCTTTTCAGATGGAAATTACTTTGTGAATTCACCTAATTTCAAGGTAGGTCAATTGGGAATTGACAAATTACAGGGCGACACTATTTCGCTTTTTAGTGATGTCAGAGCGAAGTTATGCAATCCAAGGCGACTTTTTCACCCCAGTCGCCTGGTCAGCTGGTCTCTGATGTGGACGTGGGGCATTGGTCTCAGCCTTCCCTGACTTCAACTTGGTGAAGTTGGAAGGGGCTGCCGGCCAAACCCTTTACTGTGGTCTCTCAGCCGTCGAGTACCTCAGTTTTTCTTATTGGATTCGGATGTTCATGGTGGGGTCACCATGAGCTCCGTGGCATTTCTGTCCACACACTCTGGTACCATGGCCAGTTTTGTGTGACCAACGCTTTTTGTGCAGCCTGGACCTTCTGTCCCGCAGAGGTCCGCGGCGACTCTCCTGAGTTTCCGCTCTGTTGTTCCTCGGGGTACGTGATACCCCACCACACATCTGCCTTCAGATGTTTTCGACTGCAGCCCGTCGCCCCGCGTCGGGTGTATTTGAGGATCGTGACCCTTCGCTGGTAAATGGGTCAGGAGTGAAGCCACTTTGTCGGTTTGTTCCCATGTCGTTCCGTTCCGACAGTCAGTGAGCTTAGGGAGGCCCTCTCCTTGCTCACTTTGGTTCTGTCCAAGAGCCTTTTCCGTTGCTTCCAGCGAGGCGACGAGTGGTTTCCGGGCGCCCCCTTGTGGCGCCGCCTGCCGGGATTGGAAACAGGTCACTTTCTGATCCCCATGGGAGGCGTCGGCTGGTTTGCCCATGATGGGCTATGTGTCTTCTGACTCATGGGATGAGTCTGACATTCCTGACGTCGAGAGCCATCAGTCTTCTGACTTGGGGGCAGCTCTTGACTTTGTGTTTGGGTTCCTTCCAGGTCTCAAACCGTCAAACCAGCCGACAGTGTCAGCCCGGCTGCGATCATCGGTCGCACGCCTTCAGCCTGTGGAGCAACATGCTTCTGGGCACCTTCGACCGTGCCTGTCGGTACAGGTGTTGAAGCATTTACCGCTTTGGACTCTAAGCTGAGTTCCAAGGCTATGAAGACGTCGTTCTTCATCAAGGTTAACACTTTTTGCCTCTGGTGTGTTATCGTTCCTACGATTTTGCCAATCCGTCTGCCAGACTGTGACGGTCTTGGATCGGGACTCCATCTCCTCAACCATATGGAGACTCTGGAGTCCAGGTTGGGCTTATCGAGAGGGATGCTGGAATGCATTCTCTCTTCGATCACGTCATCTCTGCTTTGCTGCTTATCTGCTCCCAGATGAGTTTGACGACAAACAGGTTTTTGTTTTGTGTGTGCTGTTTAAGGTGCTCATGCATCTTCTCACACACATGCCTGTTACGTGGCTAGCTTGGAATTAGTTCGTAGGTACACTGTGCTGGACACAAGACGTCCTCCTTTTTGAGGGGCAGTGCGCTGCTCTTCGATCTGCCTCTTTCGGCTGGTCCGCGACTATTTCATGGTTCCGTGGCGACGGTTCGGGATGGCTCCCTTTGTCATTCCATTGATCTGCTGCTTAGTCAGCTTGATCGGCCTTCTGTTGGAGGCAGGCACCGTCCAAATTCTAACAAGTGCCATTCTGCTTCCTTTGCAAAGCTAAGGGCTGATCCTCCTACCGCAACTTCTACTCACTCATAGGATGGGGTAGGCATCAGCAGTAGTCGCCTCGATTTCATCCCAGGTTGAGACACTCCACTACGTAGAGAGTGCCTCTTCCCACATGAGTCCCTTTCAACGTTACACGTTGGGACCTTTTGACCACGGAGATAGGCGTTCTCCTGTCAATTGTCAAAGGGGACAATCGAGGTCATCAAGAACTTTCTTTCAGTGGGATTTTGTTTCCTGCATGTTCTTGGCGCCGAAGAAGGATGGCCGACTCAGATAGCTTATCGATCTGAGTATTCTGACGCAGTCTATCATTGCTCCTCAGTTCAGCATGGAGGCTTTCTTATCAGTTCGCCGCTCCATTCCCCAGGATGTTTTCCAGTTGAAGGCCATTTCCTTTTGGCCTTGGCTTGGGTCCTTGGGCCTTCACCTGTCTGATGTCGCATGTGTTAGTCTTACATTGCACACAGTTCAAGGTGTCTTCTTCGGCTTGTCTAGTTGATATCCTCCAGAGGCAATCCAATGCTGCTTTTTCTGGAGTCTGATGTCGTCACACTGTTGAGCCTACTCACGTCACTAGGGTTCTGAGTCAACGGAGAGAAGTTGGCCTTGGTCCCTTCTCCGTCTTGTCATCTGGGATGGACTTCATCAGCTCGGAGTCTTCCCCGACTGCTTGGTGTCTGCGTTTTGGTGACGGATCTCATTCCTCTTGGTCAACTGCGTGTCTGACCTCTCCAACACTGTTTGCTCAGTCGTTGGAGGCCGAATGTCGATCCTCTGGTTCTAGTGCTTCTGTTACCGGAGTCTCTTCCTTGTCACCTTCTCCCCTGACAGATGTTCAGTGGATTATGCAGGGAGTTCCGTTGGACTTCCCCCACGTCCGATCATGTTCTGACAGTAGCCAGCGATCTCGGATGGGGTGTGACGTTGGGATCCTCTAGGTCTTTTCCTTCACGGGTCATGGGACCAGGATCTAGCAGCTCTTCATGTTAACCAGAAGGAGCTTCTTGCTCTTCTTCTGTGTTTCCAACAGTGGATTCCCCGCTTTTCGGATTGTCAGGTCCTTCTGTGGTCTGACAATTCTACGATGGTTGTTTACATTCGGAACCAGGGCGGAACGCACTATGTTCCCATGTACGTTTTGGTTCAGGATCTTCTACTGTTCGCTCAGGATGTCAATGTTGGAGTGGTGGTTCGTCACATTCCCGGTCGTCTGAACGTCCTAGTCGACTCCCTGTCCCGATGGGGCAGGTTCTTTGGGTCCCCGTGTCCAGATGCTCTGGCTTTCGCCGTGGACGCTCTGACCCTCGTTTGGGATGGTCTTGTCGGCTATGCCTGCCTGCCAGTTCCGATTCCGCCTCAGGTTCTAGCCCAGATATGAACCTGCAGTTGTCGTATCCTTTCGATCACACCCCTGTCTCCTCGGTGGGTGTGGATCAAACCGCTCTGCTCTGTTAGCAGCGGTTCCGGCATGTCTCCCTCTACGTCGCGACTTCCTTTGCCAAAGTTGCCCGAGGAGGTTTCAAGTTGACCTGACTTCATTGTGCCTTCGCGCATGTCTTTTATCGGGTCATGTTTCCTCAGTAGTGGTTTTTAGAGACGAGCAGTGGAGTTGCTTTTCTTTTTCAAGGAGGCACTCACTCCACTGGTTTAGCCTCTGTAGTTCTGTAGAAGGTTCTTCTGTCAATGGTGTGCGATCACTCTGTTGCTTCTGTCACTCCTTCGATCACACCGATTGCAGAGTTTCTGGTATATGTTTGTTTCTGGGGGTCTCCAGCGATGGGTACAAGTCCATCTACGGAGACCTTTTTTCATATGTGGTACCGCATTGTTTCGGCACTCATCCTTGCCTCTCCAAGCTTGTTCAGCTCTTTTCCTTGAAAAGGCCTAGGACTTTGCAGTTTACTCCAAGGTGGACACTTTCTTGGGCGCTGCTCTGTTTAGGGGGGGGGAGGCGGTCGTTAGCGCCTTTATCCCGGATGGATATGCGTTTTCTCACACGCCAGATCTCTCCTGATTCCATTTCTCGATGGATTTGTCTTGCTTCTTGCTATTCGTGCAGCTTCTGCTCGTCTAGCTACTGCCAGGTGTATTACCAATCCTTTTTCTGCCACAAGGTGCGTGCATTGTCTTCCTCTTGGGGCTTATACTAACTTTGTCATGTTGTCGGATGTTATGCTGGCAGCCTACTGGAGAAATGCTACCTTCTCCACTTATCTACGACAGGAGTAGACAGAGGACCTTTGTCCTACGGGCCCTCTTTCTTCTGCTGAGGCTGTTGTTTATCCCAGCCATTCAGCTTCTTACAGGGTCAGTTCCTGTTACTGCCCTTTCTGTCTGTGCGTCGCACATCACCATACGCCTCATCTTTCATTGTCTTTTACTAATATTTGTGATGCTATGGTTTGATAGGACCAGGGATCTCTTCCTCTGTCCATGGTTCCAGTGCAATTGAGTTATGTGTGGGTTGGTTATGTGATTCCCTCCATCCTTTTGTCTATTCAGCCTATAGTAAACAATTGTAAGGTAGGTTGATAAGAAATATAAATTTTATAGTAAATTTCCTTTCTTATTATACCTACCGCAATTGTTTACATGGAGGCCCTCCCGTCTTCTTATTCGGGTAAGAATCCTTTCTCCCCGCTGATCACGTAACTCCTAATTTGGTGGACTCAAAAGAATGATGAATTGATGACGCACTACGCATTGGTTAACGGAAGTCGTGGATTTGTACTAAGGGAAGAGCGTCCCATACTGGGTGTGCGCTGATGGTGCTCGGCTCAGTTTTGGCTTATTTTTTTGTGGTGTTTTTTTACACCACTTTTCTTTCCCACATCTCTTGGGAAAGATTAAAATAGAGAGTATTTTATCCGAGTTAGGGTCTTCCACTGTAGTGCAAGCCTGTAGTAAACAATTGCGGTAGGTATAATAAGAAAGGAAATTTACTATAAAATTTATATATTTTTATACTGTACCAATGACCCAGACATAGCTGCTGGTGCTAACTCTTAAAATATAGGGCCAAACACAAATTTTGCCCCCCAATCCCCAAAATTTGCATCTAAAACCAAAGAAAACATGTCCTGAATGGCCCTCCACACTTCACCTCTACTGCGCATGCGCAGTGTCAAGGACGTTCCGAAATTGGCGCCATTAATCATTCTTAGTTTGGCCCTTCATCAGTTAACATCTGACTGATCTTTGTGCTTGTAAATCTCAGTTTAAATGATGCCAGACACATAAATATTAGTGAAATGGTGATTCTAAGGAGGATATAGAAGGAGGAGAGGAAAAATGTGTGACAGAAAATTATCAGGGCTGTAACTTAAAATTTTTTAATGAAATTATGTTAAGTTACC
Source organism: Pictodentalium vernedei (assembly GCA_031216915.1). Classification (NCBI taxonomy): domain Eukaryota; kingdom Metazoa; phylum Mollusca; class Scaphopoda; order Dentaliida; family Dentaliidae; genus Pictodentalium; species Pictodentalium vernedei. The sequence goes on along the minus strand of CM062296.1, from coordinate 548,094,282 downwards.
TACTTTCGAGGCAGCAGCCTTTTTGTTGTCATTCTTGTTATCAAGTTACACTGATTGTTCAGTGTTTTCCTCTCTCCCTTTCCTTTAAGTCCCCTCTTGCTATTCTCCCATGCTTTTGGCATATTTTCTGTAATTTTATTACTAAAATTTCTTGGGAGTTTTAGCTGAATAACAGAATGAATTCTGTTCTTTTCCCCATGTTTACGTCTTCACCTATGGGTGGTTAGGCGTTGTGTTCTGCATCTACCATCTGATGTTCTGCAGTTTCTTCCCTGGAAGTCTCTGTTTTGCATCAGATAGTGTATTATTGGTAACTGATTTCGGGCCTGGGTGCCTGGAGTCTTATTTTAGTGTTTTTACACTTATTGTTTACATTTACAACAGCCCTCTGTGTGAGGGGGGATTTCTTGAAAATATATCTTGATGTTAATTTAATCATAACTAGATACATTATTATTGTTCGTAAGTGTTGCATAAATTGTTTAAAATATTTTTAAAATTTTTGTCCACACTTAGGCTTGGGATCCATTGGGGCTCAATGTTACTTTTCAGAAACTTGGGCTATTCTGAAAAAATATTTTTTCAAAATATTTTGATTTCAATTATTTTTTCTATGTTAATGGATCATATTATTATGTATTTTGATTGTCAGGGGTTGGTGCGAGTACTAGGACGTTGTTTTCTTTTCACATTGAAAGGATTTTGGTCAATTGTAATAAGAGGAAATCTTCCTCTGACTTTTATAATCATTCTATATGTAGTCAGTGTACTCGCACTAACTCCTGTTCTGTATGTGATGATTTCGATGACAACATGGGAAGCGTGTGTCACGGTATGTTAGTGGGGAATTGGCCATTCCGGTCCTTTCCCCGCAGGGTCACTCTACTTTATCAATTTCTATTTCAGACGATCAAGATTAGGGTGATTTATCCGTGATGTCTTCCAAAAGTGTGCCTCCATCGTCACAATTAATGAAGGGCTAGCGGAAAAGTGCTCATGTAAATACGCCAATTGCCTAAGAGGACCCTAGTAGGTTCGACGGCCTTTGACGTCCGCTAGCTCGCCCAGTGTAGCGTCCATTCATCGAATGGTTCGGCAGCCGGGTTCGTCCGTTGCGGTCTAGGAGGAGTTTTGGGGTGATGCGAGCACTATAAATCAACCAAATGCACACCCAGTGACGGCGGATTAGAGGGAGAACGGAGGAAGCCTTTTAGTCCGGTTCCTAGCTCGTCCAGGTCCATCCGGACGGCGAGCGAGAGAGGCCCCTCTCTCGTACAACAACATCTGGCCCCAGATGTTGTGGTACAAAATGTTTCGCATTCGGAGCATACGTCCGCCGCTCGGGACGCTCCGACATATAGTCAGTCCGGAGAGACTGTCAATAAGGCTTCCTCATTCTCATGGTAGCGCACACGACCGCTCTTGGCTACGTGACCTCGGATATCCAGTCAGCTTCGCCAATCAGAGAATCATCGGTGACCAGGTCACACCATCCGGTAGCCAGGGACACGAGGCCTGCAGACTCCGGACGTTCGCATAAGAAAGTGTGCGGGAGTCAACGTACACGGAGCTTCCGGCGGCAATGCATCGTAAGACCGCTACTGCACAGGCCTCGAGGACGGACGTGCTATCCCAAATAGCACAGCTTATCGTAGCATCCCAGCAACAACTGAATCCGTCGCATAATGTATTATCCGACGATGCCGGGTCGGGACGCTCCGCGGAAGCAGGTACGGACGTCCGAAAATTTCATCCGGTCCGACGGGATACCGAAAGGGATTCGAAGGATTTCGAGCTTTCCCTTTCGGGGCAACATATGCTGTTGTGTATGTCATCTGACTTGATCTTCTACAGGTTCTTTCGTCGGACCAGAATGCTGCGATGCCGGATAAGAAACTGATAGCGTCGGTGGACTTAGAAATTTTTGGTTCGGTTCAGGGACATCGTCCCTCAGTTCCGACATAGTCCAATAATGTCACACAAACTTTCGAATTATTGAACGACGCTATATATATTATTATATGCTTGCTATTACCAAGCATTTCTGGTTTCTTGTTCGCAAAGTTACGGAGATGTCTTTCAAAGTGTGCCTCTGTCGTCATAGTTAATGAAGAGCTAGCGGCAATAAGTGCTCATGGAATATGTCTATCGCCTAAGAGGTCCCTTGTAGGATCGACGGAGTGACATTCGCTAGCTCACCCGGTGTAGCGTACATTCATCGAATGGTTCGGCTGCCGGGTTCGTCCGTTGTGGTCTAGGAAGGAGATTTGGGTGATGCGAGCACTATAATAACTTTAGTACTCACCCAGTGACGACGGATTGAGGACAGATCGGAGGAAGCCTGTTAGTCCGGTTCCTGGCTCGTCCAGGTCCGTCCGGGCTGTGAGCGAGAGAGGTCCCTCTCTCGTCCAACAACACAGGGGACCGATATTTTGCATTCGGAGCATATGTCCACCGCTCGGGACGCTCCGTTATATTGACAGTCCGAGAGACTGTCGATAATGCTTCCTCATCCTCACAGCAGCGCACACGACCGCACATTGGCTACGTGACCTCGAGTATCCAACCAGTTTCGTCATTCAGTGATTCCACGGCGAACAGGTCACGCCATCCGGTAGCCAAGGGACACGAGGCCTATACACTCTGTTCGCTTGCATAATAGCAGTATGCACGAGGTAACGATCACGGAGCTTCCAGCGGCAATGCATCGTAAGACCGCTTCTCCACAGGCCTCAGTGACGGATGTGCTATCCAAGTTAGCACAGTTTTTCGCAGCATCCCAGCAATCGACAGTTTCTCGGTCGGATCAGGAATTATCCGACGGCGCTGGGTCGGTGCGGTCCGCGGTTGCGTCAGGTTCGGACGACCGAACGCTTTATAGGGTCCGACAGGATGGCGAAAGGGATTCGGACGATTTCGAGTTTTCCCTTTCGGAACATCGAAAGCTGCCATACATTTCTTCCGGCATTATCTTCCAGTGGTTGTTCCTTCGGACTACATTGCTGCGATGTTGGATAAGAGACTTATAGCGTCATTGGACACGGAATTTTGGATCGGTTTAGGGACATTGTCCCTGACTTACTGACACAGTCCAATAATGTCATTAGAACATGTGTATTATTTATCGACGCTATATATATATATAAGCCTGCTACCAAGCATGATAGTTTAGTTTCTTGTCCGCAATGCTCAATTCTGCCTTTTATCATTTATAGGAATAATTTATTTTGGCAGAACAGGGCATACCGAGAGTTCATATGCATCTAGATGGCGTGTTTAAAGACTGGAAATTATCTTTTTCGCTGTCTATGTCTTTTCCAACCACAATGTTGGAAACGACAATGATGTCTAATAGACTTAACTTAGACGCTTTATCATACGTAATCCACCTTACTGAGGCGTTATCATTACGTCTTCAAGAGAAAGAATTCCGCGATATGGTCCTCAATGTGATTTCTTTTGAGGGCAGTAGTTTGTTCACGTATAACTCCGCCCTTCAGTGGCTACCTGGAGTTGGTTAGACGTGACGCAGCCCTAGCTACATCCACGCGCGTGGATAGTAAGGTGAAGAACTCTCTCAGAGTCGCTTCGGTCTCAGAGAAGCTTCTCTTCGACGGCAACTTTTCAGCAATCCATGAATTGCTCGATTTACACGTTCTCTTGTCTATCTAATGTAGCAAGAGATTCAGACTGGGGCAAACATTCGGTGGTTGACTCAGAGAGTGCCACTGCAGTTGCCGGATCCAAGTTTTATAATTATGACGGTTGCCAGTCAAACAGGTTGGGATACAATATTGATCCCAACGGATTCGAAGTGCCAGGGTCTTTGGGTTCCGCAGTCTCTAGGCAAGCACTTATCTTCCACGGAATAATATTTTTTAGGCTTGCTTTATGTCATTGGATGAACATTATTCAGAAACGCATGTCCAAATCCTGTCCGATAATACGACAGTAGTGGCGTATCTCCGGAACCAGGGAGGCACTCATTCGTTTCCGTTATTCAATTTAATGGAAAGAATCCTTCTGGTTGTTATAGTACACCAAGTTCTGCTTCGGTCCGTCATATTCCGGGTCGTCTGATTGTATTACCGGACTCCCTTTCACTTATGGGTCGCTTGTTGCCGTCAGAATGGACTCTCAACAAACAAGTATTCAATCAGATTTGCTATCAATGGGAGCGCCCAATGATAATTTATTTACGACACAACTTGCTAATCAATTGCAGACGTATGTGTTTACATGTCCAGATCTCTGAGCTTATGCTGTTAACGCTCTATTGATCTAATAGGACGGAATGATAGGATATGCGTATCCTCCTGCGCTGTTGTTTCAGCAAGTATTGCTAAGATAAACAACCACAATACATTTCTGTTGATAGCATCTCTGTCTTCACAGAGACCGTGGGTAAATTTACTCAGATGTCTACTGTGGGACTTAAAGCGAAAACTTCCTCCATGAGAGGTTCTTTTTTTGCTGGGAAAATTCGTGTCATCTTCATCACAACCCGTAAGGTCTCAACCTTCACGTATTCCGTTGTGTGGTCCTTATTGCATTGTAAGCATTGTACTGGACGAGCTTTGGACGCGATTTCTTACTGTAGGAGAACCTCTTCTTCGCTATACTATGCGGCTAAAGTGGAGGCTCTTCCGTCGTTGGTGTAGGGATCACTATGTTGATATTGTTGATCCCTCCATACTAGTCATTGCAACTTTCTAGTATACTTGTTTGACAAGATCTACTGCAGCCTGTTACTATTAAGGTTATAGGTTTATGTTATCTCATACCTATGCACTCTATGATAGTTTACAATTGAGTCTTATGTCTCTTTATCAAAGTCAGTTAGTAACTTTTCGATAAATAGACTTAGAATCATTAGATTAAATTTCTATACGGAATTTAACTTCGGTTCTTATTTAGCTAAGTAATCATTTGAGCCTCTGGAAACAGTAGTTTTCAAATTCTGACCTTTTAGACAGTAATTCTGTTGGCTTCTCTTCTACTGAAGAGTCAGTGAGCTTCATGCACTATCGGTGGATGATTCTCACTTTCGTAGTTTCGGAATCACTACTTCCTTTACTATTTAGGTTGGATTTTTGCATAAGAGTCAGGCTCCTAATAAATATCCGGAACCTATTGTTATTAACCCTTAAGCCCCCATATAGCCCCAAACCGCCACTTTTATATTGCATTGAAGCAGGTGCTCCCTTGTGTCATCTTTTTTATTACCCTTGTATGTAGACAGAATTTTCCCTGGCAGTGGTTCTACATCACTGCTGGCTGCCTGTATAGGCAGCCAGCAGTGATGTAGAACCACTGCCAAGTCATCAATAACTATGTAAGCAGAAAAAGGCCATAAATACTTTAAAATTAATCTGAGGACTTAAGGGTTAAGGTCCTTCCGTCTTCGTACGGGCATAGGCCTTTACTCTGTCCCGTTAGAGTTTACGTATTTATAAACAGATATCTGTTTATTACTACGGGCGTAAGCTTCTTCTGTCTTTGATGCCTAATAGAAGGACGTTACGCTCCATTCTATTGGTAATGGATTCAATTAACTATCGATACTGCTTATGGTATATCATTGACTCAGCAGTTGTGCTTGAGATTTCGGCTCATGAAGTAAGAGTTCTTCTACATCTTGGGCTTACATTAATAGTGTCGCTATTATAGATTTTTGAAGGCTGCTCATTGCGCTCAGCCATCCACATTCATGAATTTTTATCTCAGAAATATCGAGTCCATTTCTGAGGCCTCTATTGTTAGGTCTATTTTCTACTGCTCAGAATGTTATTCACTTAACAGTTGCTACTATAGCTAGGTAGGCTGTCTGTTTCGGCAGTGACTCCGTTCTGCTGCCCTCTTCGCTCTGGGCTATTTGACCCAGGGCAAGAAAAAGGGGGGGGGGGGGGGGGGGGAGGGTGTTCCCTTGGGTCACCTGTTTTACTATGAAAACAAGGGGATACCTCCTCCGGAGTTAGTAATTCTGAGCTGTTATTGGGATGGTTTTTTAGTGAGAAGTTTATGTTTTAAAAATTCATTCAGGTCTTAGTTTTTAAAGTATAGCTTTTGAATATAGCACGTGTCAACGGACGTTATTATACAATCCTCAGACACTTTTAAGGAGTATAAAGAGTCTCTATTCTCTAGACTTACTTTATTTATTGGCTTACTTTAAAAATTATTAGTATAAGGATTATACTAGATATTAATAGAGTGCATGGATGTATGATGCTCAATTTTGGAAGGTGTTGTATCTTTCTAATTTATCATAAATAAGAAAGATACATGTAAGGCCTAATACTTCTTTTTCCCTAGAGGGGATGACTCTATTTTATATAATTGAGCGTATTCCAACTTGCTCTATGTCCTTGGCCCTCCAGCCTTTTTACTATTCAGCTATGTCTGGGTCATTGTACAGTATAAAAATGTTAAAAAATTTATAGTAATTTATATATTTTTTATACTTACCAATGACCCAGACGGGGATGGCCCTCCCAGGAGTTGGGAACTCTTACCTCCCCGCTGAGTACATAGCGCTTACCAGGCACTGGTTATAAGAATGATTAATGGCGCCAATTTCGGAACGTCCTTGACACTGCGCATGCGCAGTAGAGGTGAAGTGTGGAGGGCCATTCAGGACATGTTTTCTTTGGTTTTAGATGCAAATTTTGGGGATTGGGGGGCAAAAATTGTGTTTGGCCCTATATTTTAAGAGTTAGCACCAGCAGCTATGTCTGGGTCATTGGTAAGTATAAAAAATATATAAATTACTATAAATTTTTTAACTTTCGTCAAATAACTAAAGAACCGCTTATTTGATCAAATCATTATTTTAGGGGTTACTTATGGATGACCAGACAATGCTTCCTTTCGATTTTTGTCCATCTAGCCAATTCAATATGGCCACCATGGCAGCCATTTTTGGTCCAGCTAGCCAATTCAATATGGCTGCCATATTGAATTTTGTTTTCGTCGAATAACTAATGAATGCTAACTCGAAACGTTTTTAGCTCAACTTGACAAAGTAAAGCTGAGCTATTGCCGTCACTTCTTGTCCGTCGGCATACATACGTCCGGACATAAGTATGCACGTACATCCCAAATTTCCTTAGGCACACTGCACAGGTAGCATTTATGATCAGATCGCTTTGAAACTTGGTATGCTTGTTTGGGGTGACCTCTAGATGGGAGCTATTGATTTTCTTCCATTTCTGTCAAAAAATGTTGCCGCCGACAACGGCCTTTAAACTTAGTTTAGTTAGACCTCAATATTTCCCTTTGGCACACCCTACACTGCACATTTATAATAGGATTTCTTTGAAACCGGGTATGCTTATTTGGGGTGGCCTCTAGATGGGAACTATCGATTTTCTTCCATTTACGGCAAAACATGTTGCCGCTGGCTACGACCTTTGAACTTTGAGTTTAGTCAAGCATCAATATATTCCTCGGGCACACCCTACAGGATACATTTATGATCAGATCGGTTTGAAACTTGGTATGCATATTTGGGATTACCTCTAGATGGGAGCTATCGATTATCCTCAATTTCCGTCAAAAAATGTTGCTGCTGGCAGCCTGGCAATGACCTTTGATGAACTTAGTACACTAATGCATCAATATTTTCCTTTGGCACACCATGTAGGGCACATTTATAATCGGATCAGTTTGTTGGTATGCTTGTTTGGGGTGACCTCTGGATGTGAGCTATCGATTTTCTTCCATTTCCTTCAAAAAATATTGCCGCTGGCTATGGCCTTTGAACTTAGTTTAGTCAGACCTCAATATTTCCCTTTGGCACACCCTACAGGGCATGTTTATAATCGGATTTCTTTGAAACCTGGTATGCTTATTTAGGGTGACATACCTATATACCTATACCTTGTCCTATGCCAAGGGCAGTTCCTTGTCGGCAATGCCTTTTGCCGAAGCATGTGGATTTTCTGATCGACCTTGTGAGCTCTGTGGGTCTTGGTCATCCACCTTTTGGGCTTCTGTGAACAGTGTGGTGCATTCTTGTGGCCGTTCCTCCCGTGCCCATGGGAAAGGGGAATGCTGTTGTTCAGGGCCTCCTGACACGACCATGTCTGTTGAGAGATCTACCCTTTTCCTGCAGTGGATACTGTGGGAGCTGTTGAATTATCTGGTGAAGAGATGCCTGGTTCCCGGACGGTTGTCCCTCTCCAGTTGACATCTGAGGCTGTCACCAGGATTGTGACTCCTCCCTTTGAGCCGTGCTCGGTTGCTTTCTCTGCCTTTCCACCGGTTTCAACAGCTTCTGACGTATCTGCTGCCACTTCTATTCCATCTGCAACATCTACGGTCATCGTTTCAGCCGGCCTTGGCTTATCCCTGCAGGGATCTCTGGTAATATGGACGTGGGATATCACCCTCAGCCTTCCCTGACTTCAACGCGGCGAAGTTGGAAGTGGCTGGTGGCCGAACCCTCTGCTGTGGTCTCTCAGCTGTCGAGCTCAGCAGGTTTTTCATTGGATCCAGATGTTGTGTTCCCATCCACGCACTTTCATCCTTCGGGCAGTTTTGCAGGACCGATGCATTTCGTGCATCCTGGACCTTCTATCCCTCAAGAGGTCTGCGCTCTTCATATCCTCAGGGTATTTCATACCCCTATAAGCATCTGCATTCAGATGTTCTGGCTGCCACCTGGCACCCTGCATCGGGTGTTCTAGAGGATCGTGACTCTTTGCTGGTTAAGAGGATTGGGAGCAAAGCCACTTTGCTGGGCCGTTCCCACTTTGAACCGGCTGATACGGACAGTGAGCTTAGGGAAGCCCTCTCCTTGCTCAAGGCCACTAGTGGCTTCCAGGTACTTCCTGCGCTGCTGCCTCCCTGGACTGGAAGCAGGCCACTTTCTGATCCCCCTGGTGTTGCTACACCATGGGAGGCATCGGCTGGTTGACGGGGCAGGGTCATTTCCACTGAGTGGATGCTTCACAGGGCAGTGTTCCAGTCACTTTGCGATCTCTGGGGTCATCGATCTTTTTATGACCTGTTGGAACCTTCAAATGGACACTTTCGCGCCCCTGTGTCCAGGTCCTCTGGCTTTCGCCGTGGAAGCTCTGTCACTTGATTGGAACGATCTAGTCTTCCCGTCGGTTCCGATTCTGCTCAGGTTCTAGCTAAGATACGAACCTGCAGTTGTCAAATCATTTTGAGTGCTCCCCTGTAGCCTCAGTGGGTGTGGCTCAATCAGCTCCGCTGTCTGTTGGCAGCAGTTCTGGCACATCTCCCTCTACATCACAACCTTCTTTGTCAAGGTCACCTGAGGAGGTTTCATGTCAACCTAACTTCATTGTGCCTTCACGCATATCTTTTGTCAGGTCCTGTCTCCTCCATAGAGGTTTTTCAAGACGATCGGTGGAGTGCATTTCTTCAAGGTGGCACTCCACTGGTTTAGCCTATACAGCTAAGTGGAAAGTCTTCTGTCGATGGTGTGCTGATCACTCTGGTGATTATGCCGATCCCTCGTTAACACAGATTGCGAGTTTCTGGTATATCTGTTTGATTCTCGGGGTCTCCAACCTGTTACCATCAATGGGTACAGGTCCATGCTTTCGGAGACCTTTTCGTATGTGGAAAAGCATCGTATCGGCACTAATCCGTACCTTGCCAAGTTTATTCAGCATTTTTCGTTGAAAAGGCCTAGGATTTTGCAGCTTACCCCAAGATGGAATCTTTCTTAGGTGGTGCTTTGCTTTGGGGGGGAGGGGGGGGGAGGGGGGTCACTGTTCGAACCTTTATCCCAGATGGATATGCATTTTCTCACATACAAGACAGCTTTTCTGATGGTTTTTGCCTCGGCCAGTAGGGTTAGTCAGATTCATGCCCTCTCTGTTGATCCGGCCTTTTTCAGGAGCTCTGCCAACAGTGTTACTTTTACCACTGATTGCTCCTTTCTGGCCAAGAATCAGATGCCAAAAACTACTCCACCTCCTATCTGTATCAGGGCTCTTCCTTCTGCTGGGGTATCTCAACCGGACGCAGTTCATTAGGAAATGGTATTTCTGCCCACGAGGTACATTCTTTGTCTACCTCCTGGGCTTATGCTAGAGCTCTGCGGTATTGAAATTTCAGGTTCAATATTGGTATTTTGGGGGTAAATACCTTGGTTCAGTACGGTGTTTGGTATATGCATAGAACTCTGAAAATAGTTGCAGACTGACCCAGTTTCCCAACATTCAACCATAGATGAACTTAACAGGTTTAGCGCGGACATCTCATGAATGTGACAAGTTACTGTGACAACTGATTAGTCTAGCAAGTTATTTAATGAATCACTCGATTCATTGTGAATCATCACACTGCATCGAGTGATTCATTAAATAACTTGCCAAGCTACATGTAATCAGTTGGCCTCTCTGTCCTTTGTACATGTACCATGCCCCTCACCCATTGAATCGGGTAGAAGAAACATAAATGTTCTTCAACTTCAGTGCTTTTCAGTAAGTTTTCACTGGTAGTAACACTCTTGGTCAGGCGACCCCTCCTTATCTTTCAAAGTGGCAACAAGATTAATATCCACTGTCCAGTGAATCCAGTGTCCAATATCCACACAAATATGCAAGTAACTTGAAGTAATTCAGCTGTAATTAATCTCTGTGATAATCCCAGTTGTGAAAACATCATGCAATCATTGCCAATCATGCAATGCGTCAATGACATGGTGTCATCCACCTTTGATTGTTTGGGTTCATCCTTGATAAACATATAAAATAACTTGATTTAGGACTCTCCAGATGAGAGGCAAGAGCGTTCATCTGACGCTGAAGTTTGATGGAGAGGAGAGCACCACCACGCCTTCTTCGGGGAGAGGTAGCACCTTTTGTGAGAGGAACCCCTCTCACACTGGTCCTCACCCAAAGAAGCCTGGACCTGGCACTGAAAAGAAGAGCCCATCAACCAGGCACAGTGATGTCCGGCGGCTGGGTGAGTTCATGAAAAGGAAGAAGGAAGAGAAGGTGGAAGAGAAGATAGAGGAAGCCACTACCATTTCCCCACCTCCAACTCCTGTGACTCCCATCCACACCCCAGCTGCCTCTCCTATGGGGGGCAACCTGGAGAATAGCGGCATCATCAGTGAGGCGGAAATGGAACATGGCTCTCTGAAGTCTCCTACTCCAGGCTCTCCCCTTCATCTGGATCAGGAAACTGGATACCTGGACCTAATGAAATACTTGGAAAGCTTGAGGGATGAAGTCAAGGAAGTAACGGCAAAGGAAGGCATGGAAAAATTGAAGGCACTAATAGCAGAACTCAACATACAGCACACTCCTACGGCAGCCAGAACTAGACCCTACACACCCAAATCATTCCTCCATCATCGACAGCCCAACAACACCAACAACCACTACAGTATTACCATCTCAACCTCCTCACCAAAAAAGAAGAGCAAAAAACATAGGCATCGCCAAACAATCAAAGAGGGTCGAAAGGGCTTGTTCCGTACTGTCCCTGCGCACCTTCGGCGCACGAAATCATTTCATCTCTTTTGGGATTCACCTAGTTGCAATGATAGGGGATTTTGAGTGGAAGCACTCTATCAGTGTTCACTAACTTCACTTCTGGTTCTTGGCCACATACATGTTTCTGAAAATTCCAGAGAATCCACGATTTTCCACGACAAATAAGGGTAAACTTCATTTTCCATGAAAAAAAAATGTACAAATTGATTATTTACTAATAACAGCAAATCATTTTCAAACCAGTTGCTGCACATTGATTGACCAAATGAACTTTGATAATGATAAATCTGATCTCGCCTGTTGGCTTCTGTACATTGTTTTTTAATGTGTCTTAACATAATCCTGTTTCGAAACTGCCATCTTGGACTTTATGCCATCACAGGTCGTAACTGCCATCACAGGTCGTGAGGTGTAAACATTTCAAGAAAACGCGTAAGCAATGGGAGAAGAGAGAGGGTGAAGTGCTTTGGACCCCATTGCTTTCTATTCATTGGTGAGAAACATTTAGCCAAGGTTACCATTTGCTTAAGGCAATAGCAATATTGTATGAGAACTTTCATTATTTCGAATTGCGTTCCTATCGACATAGATGGTGTTTGAATGCACGCTGTGTCATTACTCCGTGGCCATAGGCACTGTCTTCAACAAGTTCCGGGGATTTCCCAAGCTGAGAAACTTCGAGCAACATGTGTCCTTGTTGCCATTCAAAACAAGTCCTCGCCTCCAGAAAAAAAAATATGTAAACCTACGATATTCCATCATTTAACATCATCTAAGGTTGTCCCTTCAGTTAATTCGAATGACGACATCGATTTTATGAATTTAAACTTGATATTTCACAAAAGTAGTTGATTTGGCTGACCCAGAACTCAACGGGATGAACATTTAATTCGCCTTGTTTACACCCCGCGACCTGTGATCTTGCATAGATTGAAGTCCAAGATGGCAGTTTCGAAAAAGGCTTATTAAGGTCAATCACGTCTTTCCCATGTGCGCTGGTGTGCAGTATAAATTATTTATTCTAAAGAATATAAAGCAGATGATCGGGTGTTAAAGTTTGGGGGCTTGTATTCTAATAAAATGATCAGTTGATAAAAGTATCCGCAACTTCAAATATTAATGCTGAATTGAACGAAATGCCATAAAATAAAATCGCCGAGACGTGATAACCACTGGCAATATCAGCCTAACGTTTTGTAATTCAAGTTGTCAGCGTATTGAAGTTGCAAAACCAGTGGATTATTTCCAACCAAATGTCAACCAGTCAACCAATGTCCCCTGTGAATAAATCACACAGTAATTTCCAGAAAATATATTGAATCAGCCAGAATGTTGGAAACACTGGAACCGGGCCATATTTCTTCAGAAACAGAAGTACCAAGTTAACAACTTGCCATTTTTCGTTTTTCTGCCGTCACTTTTTTATTTATTTCTCCGACGTATCCGCAGCATCTGCTGCCTACCTGTCGCTTACAAAGTTCACATTTGCACGTTTTCTTATCAATTCGATCAAAATAAACGATCCACAGGCTTTTAGATTTACGATCCACCTTGATGAGTTGACTTTCTGTCATTTTCGCAGAAAAAAAGTATAAATATCGAAATAAGTGGTATTTTGATTTTGTTTCGGTACGATTTTCCTTTCTTTGGGCCCTCTTTCTTCTGCTCAGGCTGTTGTCTACCCTAGCCATTAGGCTTCTTACAAGGTCAGTTCCAGCCTTGTGGTTGGATACTGTCCTTTCTGTCTGTGTGTCACACAGAGTCATTGTCTTTTACTATTGTTTGTGATGCTGTGGTTTTATAGGCCTAGGGAATTCTTCTTCTGTCCATGGTTCCAGCGCAGTCGGGTTATGTGGGGGTTTGTTATGTTATTCCCTCCTCCTATTGTCTATTCAGCCTGTTGTAAACAATTTCAAGGTAGACTGATAAGAAATTTAAATTTTATAGTAAATTTCCTTTCTTAATATACCTACCATTATTGTTTTCGTGGAGGCCCTCCTGTATTCTGTTTCGGGTAAGAATCATTCCTCCCCGTTGATCACATAAGTCCAATCTTAGCGGATTCAAAAGAATGAGTCCTTGGTTACACGTCTGTGCACTGGTACCAGATCTTTTCTAGTAGAAGAGTGTCCCCTACTGGGTGTGCTGGTAGCACTCGGCCCAGTTTTGGCTTATTTTTCTTGGTGCTTTTGCACTACTTTTCTGTCCCAGATCGCTTGGAAAGAAGAAAATAGAGAGTATTTTTCAAAGTTAGGGACTTCCACTGTAATGCAAGCCTGTTGTAAAGAATTGCGGTAGGTATAATAAGAAAGGAAATTTACTATAAAATTTAAATTTCTGTCAAATGACTAAAGAACCGCTTATTTGATCAAATCATTATTTTAGGGGTTACATGTGGATGACCAGACAATGCTTCCTTTCGATTTTTGTCCCTCTGGCCAATTCAATGTGGCCACCATGGCAGCCATTTTTGGTCCAGCTAGCCAATTCAATATGGCTGCCATGGCTGCCATATTGAATTTGGTTTCCGTCCAATAACAAATGAATGCTGACTTGAACCATTTTTATTTTTTAATTATGCATTGTTGGTGTCTTGAGGAAGCTTCCTTTCGATTTCGGACCAGTCAGCTGAACCAAGATGGCCACCACTGGCCAATTCATTGTGGTGGCCATCTTGAATTTGCTTTCTGCCCAATAAGTAATGAATGCCGACTGGAATCAATTTCATTTTTGGTTATGCATTATTGGTGTCTACAGGAAACTTCCTTTTGATTTTGGTTATACCCCTGAGAGACTTACATTCCCTTCTATGACACCGCTCGGGGGCATATGCCACGCCCTGCGTTGCTCTTGTTCTTTCATAGTAATCATACTGTAGAAATCACAGTATATTGGCAAATTGTGGTTTAGGATTAATTTTAAGTTTTGCTGAATTTACGTAACTATTTCTTTTTCATATTGTTTGTTCACCCGCCAAAGAGTTTTGTTGGGTCATAACAGCAGAATGGAACTTGGAGAGGGGGAGGGTGGTATGAGGCATTATACTTTTATAGGCCTAGTAATCGACTACACTCAAATTTGATAATTATATAGAGAGTGTTGGATAAGTCAGCTGGACTCTCATACCAGAGGTCCTGGGATCGATCCTCGGTCGGGGAAAGTTCTTGAGGTGTCCAAGCACTCTCTGTTATAATCAATTGTGGGGTTGATGCTGTCACAGTGTACTGTCCAGTGGGGTGAGGACGTAAAATTGTTGTCCTCTGTGCGGAGAGAGACACACTCCATGCAGGCTAAAGATCCCTTCGTAGTATTCGAGAAGAGTGAGGCCACAAAGTTGCCACTATGAAGGTCATCCCACACACTTGCGCCTTTGAGCCAAGGAGAGGTGTTTATATAAGTTGCATAACTTGTTCGCCAGTCCTTGTAAAACAAATCAGATTAAATAAAAAAAAATAAAAAACAATTTCTTCAGTACAGGCTACAGGTCTTCATCATTTTTAGCTCGCCTGACTTTCAGTCGGGTGAGCTACAGTGATCACTCACCGTCCGTCATCCGTGAACATGGTGTTTGCGTCTTCTCCTCCAAAACCACTGAACCGTTTTAAGTGAAATAGGAGATAATTGTTATGTGTACCCATACTATGTATGGTACACATAATGCCGGCATCCGGGGTGGCCATCCGTCGTTCGTCCATCCTTTGTCCGTCCGTCCATCTGTCTGTCCGTCTGTCCATCCGGCATCCGTATCCATTCCTTTGGCATTCGATAACTTGAAAAATATTGCTTGGATTGTCAAGTTACTTTATATTTGTGTTCAGGTTACTGATGTGCCGAGCTGTACAGTTTTTGGTGTAAATCTGATAATTTGATCCTGAGATATTGACTCTTTATCCTTCAAATTGAGAATTCTTCCAATCCCTTTGGCATGAGATAACTCAAAAAATATCAATCCAATTGTCATGTTACGTTATATATATCTTCAGGTTACTGATGTTCCGAGCTGTATAGTTTTTGGTGTAAATCTGTTATTTTGATCCTAAGATATTAACCCTTTAACCTTCAAATTGAAAATTCCTCGAATCCCTTTGGCATTCGATAACTTGAAAAATATTGCTTGGATTGTCAAGTTACTTTATATTTGTGTTCAGGTTACTGATGTGCCGAGCTGTATAGTTTTTGGTGTAAATCTGATAATTTGATCCTGAGATATTAACCCTATAACCTGTATAACCATCAAATTGAAAATTCCTCCAATCCCTTTGGCATGAGATAACTCAAAAAATATCAATCCGATTGTCATGTTACTTCAAATATGTGTTCAGGTTACTGATGTGCCGAGCAGTATAGTTTTTGGTGTAAATCTGATAATTTGATCCTGTGATATTAACCCTTTATCCTTCAAATTGAGAACTCCTCCAATCCATTTCTTCGGCATGCGTTAACTCAAAAAATATTAATCCGATTATCAGGTTACTTTATATTTGTATTCAGGTTACTGATGTGCTGTATAGCTTTTTATGTAAATCTAAAAATTTGATCCGGAGATATTAACCCTTTATCCATCAAATTAGGCACTCCTCCAATCCATTTCTATATGTACCCATACCATGTATGGTGTACACAATGTCGGCATCCGGGGTGGCCCTCCGTCATACAGCTTTCTACTAGTTGTGCGTATGGGTACACATCTGATGATTTCATCGGCCTATTTTTTGTCATGACATTGCATTTTGATTTTGTTCAAATCAAGTTGCCCTGCCCCTCATTGGCACCTCGCCCAAAAAGTGTGCTTAAATCTTAAAAAATCTTCTTCTCATGAACCAGCAGTAGCAGAGACTTGATATATGGTGTGCAGCTTCCTTTTGAGGTGTAGACTCAGATTTATTCAAGAGAAGTTCAAGGGGCTATATTTGCCGTCGTTATAGGAGGGGCAAGAATTTTCGCCCCACCCAACATTTCTATTTTCCAAATCGAGAGGCTGATTTGAATCAAATTTGATATGAGGTCTTATTGGTTCATAAGTACTTAATTTATGCCAAAAAAAATTTTCCCGTCGCCCTATGGGAACCGCAGGAGCTAAAAATAGAAAAGATTTAAAATGCCCATATCTCCAAAACTACACAGCGCTGAGAATTCTTATTTGGTGTGAAGCTTCCTTATGACCAACAGAATGGAATGGTCCTAAAAAATTGCTATGGGTTGTATCATAGGGTATTTTCTCGGGACTTTGAAAAAGTGCTGAGTCAGCATTTTTTAACACTTGTGTGTAATGGGAAAAACATTTAAGACTCTTCTTCTCCCAAACCACTGCTCCAGAAGCTTTCAAAGTTCACATATTACATCTTTGGAAGATTGTTTCACGTGTTTATTGAAATCAATTCCCTGGGTCCATATTTGGGCTCTCTATGGGTGCCCAAACTTCCAAATTAGTGCAATATGAGAGATATTCTTTAAAAATCTTCTTCAAATCCACCAATCAAACTCTTGATATTTGGTGTGCAGCATCTTTAGGGGGTGAGGTTCAAGCCAAGTTCCTGGGTTCATATTTGGGCTCATTGTGGGAGCCTCAATTATAACTAAGCTCAAAATGAGGAATTTTCTTTAAAAATCTTCTTTTTCAGATCCAGCAGTCGGAATGTTTTGATATTTGGTATGCAGCATCCTTAGGGGGGTAAGATTCAAGTTTGTTCAAGTCAAGTCCCTGTGTTTATATTTGGGCTCCCTGTGGGTGCCCGAATTATAATTTAGTTCAGTATGAGGAACATTCTTAAAAAATCTTCTACACATCCACCAATCAGAATCTTTTGATATTTGGTATACAGTATCCTTAGGGAGGTGAGATATAAGTTTGTAAAAGCCAAGTTCCTGGGTTCATGTTTGGACTTCCTGTGGGAGCCCGAATTGTACCCAAATTTCTATTTTCCAAACTGACAGGCCGATTTGAACCAAATTTGATATAAGGTCTTATTGGGTCGTAAGTACCTAATTTATACCCCAAAAAATGTTCCTTTTGCCCCATCTGAACAGTAGGACCTAAAAATAGAAAAAATTTAAAATGCCCAAATCTCCAAAAACTACACAGTACAGAATTTTTATTTTGTGTGAATCTTCCTTGGGAACAGCACCAGAAAGGAATGGTCGAAAAAAAATTGCCATTGGTTTTATCATAAGGTACTTTTCCAGGACCTTGAAAAAATGCTGAGTCATTATTTTTTAACACTGTGTTTAATGGGAAAAACATTAAAGAATCTTCTTCCACCATACCACTGCTCCAAAGGCTTTCATATTTCACATATAACATCTTTGGAAGATTCATTCACATGTTTGTTCAAATCAAATCCCAGGGTTCATATCTGGGCTCTCTATGGGAGCCCAAATGTTCAGATTAGTGCAATATGAGGAGTATTCTTTAAAAATCTTCTTCCCATTAGTGATGAACCAATAATCGGAATTGGCAATCGAAACCAGCCGGTTATGGGGCATCGGCTGATTATGACAACCGGTAGTTTCCAGTTATTTTATATTTAACACTGCCTATTAAAATCTCTTTGATATGTGGCCTTTTAAATAAAATTTCCCCATTAAAAACATGTGAAGTGGAATCAGAATATTTAGGGATTTGCAGAGCCGAGATATTGCGGAATTTACCATCTGCAATCGGTATGAGATCGACACTATTCCCAGCTGATCAAAGTCAGTGGTCTTCAATCATGTTGCTGTACAACGTTGCATTGAATACATGTATAAATAAAATGTGTTGAGTCTGTAGACTGTAGTACTTCATGATGCAAGCATCACAATACAAAAAGAAATTAAAATTGGAGAAAAACAAAAAAACACTCTTTTTTCGATGGTAGATGATTGTTACGCAACAAATTCACAACACACATTAACAATAAAATTATTATTCAATTAAGACACAAGTGTGTGTGCTCAGTATCTTCCTGGTTAATACAGCCAAGTGTATTGTATTCGTACACAAAACCGTATTAACACTATTTACCAGAATAACACACAATCATCACAGGAGGTCAATATTGTGTGATTGTATCATTTATAATGATCTTCCCCCACCTCAACTCCCAAAAATGCAAATATTATTTAGGCTAATATTACCCAGCTCTAAACATGCAGACTCTGAGAACTTATGTGATATTAAGCTTTCGTAATTGGTGATTTATCAACGAAATTCTGCAGTAGAACAGGCACTAACCGATTTTCTTCTTGTCCTATTTCAACCATCGGAATCGGCAAGTCGGCAGAGAAATAATCAGAAATCAGTTCATAGCAAGTTTTGATAATCGGTTCAGCACTACTTCCGATCCACCCATCAGAATCTTTTGCTATTAGGCATGCAGCATCCTTTGGGCGGTGAGATTCAAGTTTGTTCAAGCTAAGTCCCTGGATTTATATTTGGGCTCCCTGTGGGCGCCAGAAATATAACTTAGTTCAATACGAGGAATATTTTTTGAAATTCTTTTTTTTCAGATCCACCGGTCAGAATGTTTTGATATTTGGTGTATGGATTTCTTAATGAGGCAGATGCAAGTTTGTTCAAATCAGGACCCTTGCACTGTATGGAATCCACTACGGGTGTTTTTGTTTAGACTCTTCTGGTTGAAAGACACCGACAAGATCGAGCGCAGGGGGATGTTTGTTTTATTGATCATTTTCGACACATATGTTACCAAACTTTCACAAAACTAGACCATGTGCATTTGTAGATGTGCAATCTACTTTCACGCTCTGCAAGCTAAGCTCAAATAGCTTATTTTATCTGTAAAAAATCAATTTTTGTCTACATCGAAATTAGAAAACATGCTTTTTCTGCAATTTGTTGTTCTTTTTGACTGCAAGGGAGCATTTGTCAGCACTATAGAAGGGATAGTTATTGTAAAAAATGTTGCCCAGCTTTGTGAGTGTCTTAATGTCCTCAACCGAGAATATTGATTAACTTATTTATCTAACTCATAACACTAATAAATTTTCCAAATCCACTAAAAACATACAACACTATCAGAGTAATTAGAAAGAAATCTGGATATGGGTGATGCAATAAATTGTCTAATGCAATACTTCAACCTGAAAACTTGCATGAAAAATGTTGAAGCCAGTCATTTTCAGCCACCATTACGTGTACACTCCATACCAAAAAATTATCCCAAAATCGACTGAGTGTGTTATGTGTAATTACATAATGTCAGATGTCCACTCACTGATCAGTGTTGATTGGACTGTATTGGGAAAAGATTCGCCAATTAACATATTAATTTCTGTTCACTAAATCTTTTTTTTGTACCTGATACATTTTGTTCGGGAATTTTGATTATCAAATAAAATCTTCAAAGGCAAAAATCGGTTCGGTAAATCCCGTTATTTTGTGTGATAAATTTGACCAAAAAAGTGAGTGCCAGATCCACCCGCGTGTGCCTTTTTCTGGAGCTATTTTAAAACACGGCATCCAAATTCAACTTGGGGAGCCTTCCGATCGATAAAGCGTGTCCCCACAAAAACGAAATGACGCCATACCAGGAATGCACTACTTGAATTTATGGTTGCGAAAACAACACTGCAACATCTTTTGGTCACTGGGGGAGACGGTCATAGCAGCCTCGAAATCGCCGAGAATACCAGCTTTGCCATTTTTGTGGGGGTGGGGGGTTTGGAGAAGGGAAGGGAAAAAAATCGACCAAACTTGTTACTCTCAACCCAACTTGGATGATGCCATGCATCATACTGATTCTAACTATGAGGATAATTAACGTCCCCCCACCCCCCACCCCCCTTCTTCGTGAAATTCTTGAACCGCCACTGCAGGGAGCCACCTGTCTCTCAGTTGTCTCTTAACCCTTTACCCAATGCGGATAGCAGACGATGCTTGCAAAATAAATTCTTGGTTAACATTTAAAAATTTCAAACTTTTGTCTCAAAACATAGCTTATGACCCCTCATTGGAACGACTCGAGATCATCGAGCGCATTCCAATGAGAGGTCATAAGCTATGTTTTTGGACAAAAATTTAAAACATAATAAAATTTGAATGGAGATTTTTGTGTATAGTGCTGGCCGAATTTGGCCGTTGGCGTTGGGTAAAGGGCTAACAGAAGAAATTTTGTTGCGAGAAATTTAATCAGTTATTGAAAATTGTTTTGATGAGTGGGAAATCCACCTGCAGATGTCACTTGCAGTAATTCATTACCTCTGTACTTTAGAGGATGTGCAGCTATAACGTGCCTAAACTGTGACGTCAGAGAATTTGGGAAAACCTGAATATA
Organism: Pictodentalium vernedei; assembly: GCA_031216915.1. NCBI lineage: Eukaryota > Metazoa > Mollusca > Scaphopoda > Dentaliida > Dentaliidae > Pictodentalium > Pictodentalium vernedei. Next base: position 548,073,524 of record CM062296.1, on the reverse strand, counting down.
TTACTGCTGGTTGAAGTAACAGGAATAAGAAGTGGAACTGGTATTCATTTGATTTTCATGGAGACGAAAAGGCGTGAATATTTTGAGTAACAAGAACGATACTTATTTTGCACTGAAGTTTATTTAGAAAAAATATATAAAGTTTGAATTGAGAATTTTGTATTTAAGGTGGGTCGGTTTTGGCAGTTACATCGGGTAAATAGTGTCAAGCTGAGCTATTGCCATCACTTCTCGTCCGTCGGCGTACGTACGTACGTACGTTAGTACGTACGTCCACAATTTCCTTTGGCACACCTCACAGGTCGCATTTATGATCAGATTACTTTGAAACTTGGTATGCTTGTTTGGGGTGACCTCTAGATGGGAGCTATCGATTTTCTTCCATTTCCGTCAAAAAATGTTGCTGTGGCCAACGTTCTTAGAACTTAGTTTAGTCAAACCACAATATTTTCCTTTGGCACACCCTACAGGGCACATCTATGATCAGATTGCTTTGAAACCTGGTATGCTTGTTTGGGGAGACATCTAGATGGGAGCTATCGATTTTCTTCAATTTCTGTCAAAAAATGTTGCCGCGGCCAACGTTCTTAGAACTTAGTTTAGTCAGAAGACTCAATATCTCCCTTAGGCACACCCTACAGGGTACATTTATGATCGGATTGCTTTGAAACCTAGCATGCTTGTTTGGGGTGACCTCTAGATGGGAGCTATCGATTTTCTTCAATTTCCATCAAAAAATGTTGCCGCAGCCAACATTCTTAGAACTTAGTTTAGTCAAACCACAATATTTCCCTTTGGCACACCCTACAGGGCACATTTATGATTTGATTGCTTTGAGACCTGGTATGCTTATTTAGGGTGACCTCTAGATGGGAGCTATCGATTTTCTTCAATTTCCGGCAAAAAATGTTGCCACAGCCAACGTTTGTAGTACTTAGTTTAGTCAGACCTCAATATTTTCCTTTGGCACACCCTACAGGGCCCATTTATGATCAGATTGCTTTGAAACCCGGTATGCTTGTTTGGGGAGGCCTCTAGATGGGAGCTATCAATTTTCTTCAATTTCTGGCAAAAAATGTTGCCGCGGCCAACGTTCTTAGAACTTAGTTTAGTCAGAAGACTCAATATTTCCCTTGGGCACACCCTACAGGGTACATTTATGATTGGATTGCTTTGAAACCTTTCATGCTTGTTTGGGGTGACCTCTAGATGGGAGCTATCAATTTTCTTCAATTTCCGTTAAAAAATGTTGCCGCGGCCAACATTTTTAGCTCAACTTTGGCAAAGCCAAATTTGAGCTTATGCCATGGCCCGTCGTCCGTCTGTCCATCTGCCCGTCAACAATTGGATGCGGCTCGGGCTAGAGGCCGTATTTATGAACCGATCTTTACGAAACTTCTTGGGTACCTTTGTTATGACTGTGGGACGAGAACAAGTGTTTTTGGGTTTGGTCCGAAATTCAAGATGGCTGCCAGCCGCCATTTTGTACCGACGATGCAGAAATCTGTTTTTTGTACAGAACTTCCATATGAAAGCTATGATTTGAATAATTTTTTGTATGAATGTTTAGTACCATGGATACATCACATATAATACAGGTTTTTTTCTCGTACGTAAATTATGCAAATTAGACTAACTTTGATGTTTTTTGGTGTTACTTTCAGCACTGTAAGTGCAAATGCCAATACGGCTTGGGCTAGAGGCCGTATTTATGAACCGATCTTTACGAAATTCCTTGGGTACCTTTGTTATCACCGTGGAACGAGAACGAGTGTTTTTGGGTCTGGTCTGAAATTCAAGATGGCCGATGGCAGCCATTTTGTACAAAATTTGGTGCAATCAGATTTTTGCACAGAACTTCCATATGAAAGCGCTGATTTGAATAATTTTTTGTGTGTATGTTTAGTACCATGGGATACATCACATATAATACGTGTTTTTTTCTCGTGCAGAAATTATGCAGATTAGATGAACTTTGATTTTTTCAGTGCTACTTACACACAGTAAGTACACATGTCAATGAGGCTCGGGCTAGAGTCTGTATTTATAAACCGATTTTCACGAAACGTCTTGGGTACCTTTGTTATCACCTTGGGACGAGAACGAGTGCTTCTGCGTGCGGTCCAAAATTCAAGATTGCTGCCAGTGGCCATTTTGTACCAAAATTAGGTCTAATCAGTTTTTTGTACACAACTTCTATATACGGCTCAGGCTAGAGGCCGTATTTATGAACCGATCTTTACGAAACTTCTTGGGCACCTTTGTTATCACCGTGGGATGAGAACGAGTGTTTTTGGGTGTGGTCCAAAATTCAAGATGGCCACCAGCAGCCATTTTGTACCAAAATTAGTGCAATCAGTCTTTTGTGCAGAACTTCTGTATGAAAGTTCTAATTTGACTATATTTTTGTATGAATGTTTAGTAACATGGAATACATCACATATAGTACGGGTTTTTCTCTCGTGCAGAAATTATGCAAATTAGATGAACTTTGATTTATTCAGTGCTACTTATACACTGTAAGTGCAAATGTCAATACGGCTCGGGCTAGAGGCTGTATTTATGAACCGATCTTCACAAAACTTCTTGGGTACCTTTGTTATCTCCTTGGGACGAGAACGAGTGTTTCTGGGTGCAGTCCAGAATTCAAGATGGCTGCCAGTGGCCATTTTGTACCGAAATTAGGTCCAATCAGTTTTTTTGTCACAACTTCTACACAGCTCATATTTGTGAGCGGATCTTCATGAAACTTCTTGGGTACCTTTGTTTTCACCTTGGGACAGGAATGAGTGTGTTTTGGGGTGCCTTTGTTATCACTGTGCTATGAGAACAAATATTTTGGGGTTCAGTCAGACCCACTCTGGGACTCAAAGATTTTTTTCTAGTTTAGCATCTGACTGTCAGCCACCTTTACAATACTTTACCTGTACATTTGTTACAGGCAACGGTCAGTATTTATGTACAGACTGTTACAATACTTTATATGTACCTTTGTTATCAGGTCATTACCTAGATGTTTGTCATTGCTGTGTCACATACTATACATGTACATGTCTTTGTCTTGACAAGTTGAGCTACAGTGTCATTGACACTTTCATTAGAACTCAGTTTAGTCAGACCACAATATTTCCCTTTGGCACACCCTACAGGGCACATTTATGATTTGATTGCTTTGAAACCTGATATGCTTGTTTGGGGAGACCTCTAGATGGGAGCTATCAATTTTCTTCCATTTCCGTCAAAAAATGTTGCCACGGCCAACGTTTTTAGAATTTAGTCTAGTCAGACCACAATATTTCCCTTTTGTACACCCTACAGGGCTTTGAAACCTGGCATGCTTGTTTGGAGAGGCCTCTAGATGGGAGCTATCGATTTTCTTCGGTTTCTGTCAAAAAATGTTGCCACTGGCAAAAACATTGGTCCAATGATCTTCAGTTTTGCCATTTCATTTATAACTTACCAAGTTAAGTTTGTCAGGTTGTGCTACAGTGTCATTGACACTTTCATTTAAACATGTCGCCCGATGTCGCTAATTTTTTTTTATTTTCACTCAGACTACTATTTTGAAGAGAATTTCACCTGTATTTTTCAATTTTAAGATTTATTTGCTAAAGATGTGACAAAGAGAATAATTTCAGTTGTAGAGGGTTGGGGGGGGGGGGGGAGGGGGGAGATGTCCTGACCAACTTTTCTTTCCCCCACCTGACACTTGAAGTTACCCCTAATTTTTTTTTTTACCTTAAATCACTATTTTGAAGAGAATTTCATCTGTATTTTCTATTTTTAAGATTCATGTGCTCAAGCTGTTAGAATGGAAAAATTTTTGGTGGATGGGGGGGAAGATATCGTGACCAGTTTATCTTACCCCCCACCCAACACTCAAAAGTTACACAAAAATTGTTTTTAGCTCAAACCACTATTTTGAAGAGAATCTGATATGTATTTTTTATTTTTATGAGTCACATACTTAAGCTGTTAGAAGGGAACAATTTTCAGGTGGGGGAAGATATCGTGACCAGTTTATCTTACCCCTCACCAACACTCTTGACAAAGTCATGATTTTTGTGTGTGCTCAAAACACAATTTTAAAGAGAATTTCATCTGTATTGTCTATTTTTAAGATTCATATGCTTAAGCTGTTAGAAAGGAAAAATTTTCAGGTGGGTCGTGTTGGGGCGTGGGGGGGGGGGGGGGGAATATCGTGACCAGTTTACCTTACCCCCCACCTGACACACAAAGTTACAAAAAATTTGTTTTTAGCTCAAACCACCATTTTGAAGAGAATTTCATCTGTATTTTCTATTTTTAAGTTTCATATGCTCAAGCTGTTAGAAAGGAAAAATTTTGAGGTGTGGGGAGAGATATCATGACCAGGTTATCTTACCCCCCACCCAACACTAAAAGTTATTACACAAAATTTGTTTTTAGCTCAAACCACTATTTTGAACAGAATTTAATCGGTACTTTCTATTTTTAGCTCAACTTTGACGAAGTCAAATTTGAGCTATTGTCATGGCCCGTCGTCCGTCCGTCCGTCCGTCCGTCCGTCTGTCTGTCCATACGTCAACAATTGGCTATGGCTCGGGCTAGAGGTCGTATTTATGAACCGATCTTTACGAAACTTCTTGTGTACCTTTGTTATGACCCTGGGATGGGAACGAGTGTTTTTAGGTGTGGTCCGAAATTCAAGATGGCTGCCAGCGACCATTTTGTACCGATGATGCAAAAATCAGTTTTTTGTACAGAACTTCTGTATAAAAGTTCTGATTTGAATAAAGTTTTGTATAAATGTTTAGTACCATGGGATACATCACATATAATACGGGTTTTTTTTCCGTGCGTAAATTATGCAAATTAGACTGACTTTGATTTATTTAGTGTTACTTTCAGAGCTGTAAGTGCCAAGCTGCTATGGCTCGGGCTAGAGGCCGTATTTATGAACCAATCTTTACGAAACTTCTTGGGTACCTTTGTTATGACCGTGGGATGAGAACGAGTGTTTTTGGGTGCAGTCCGAAATTCAAGATGGCTGCCAGCAGCCATTTTGTACCGACGATGCAGAAATTTTTTTTTTGTACAGAACTTCCATATGAAAGCTCTGATTTGAATAAATTTTTGTATGAATGTTTAGTACCATGGGATACATTACATATAATACAGAGTTTTTCTCGTGAATAAATTATGCAAATTAGGGGTCCGGGTGGGACTTAGAAAATTTTGGACCAAAATCCGGAAATTAGTTTTTTGGTTTTTTATGCGTTTTGGTCAATTTTAAGACAAAAAAAAAAAAAAATTTTTTTGCACTGAAAATTTGGGGTCCGGGTGGGACTTAGAAACTTTTGGACCAAAATCCGGAAATTAGTTTTTTGTGTTTTGATGCATTTTGGTCAATTTTAAGAAGAAGAAGAAAAAAAATTAGACTGTCATATCCAAGTTGAGGTACAGAGTCATTGACTCTTTCATTATGATTCCCATGCCGTTAGAATAGAAAAATTTTCAGGTTGGAGGGGGGGGGGGGGGGGGGGGGGAAGATATCGTGACCAGTTTATCTTACCCCCCACTCGACCCTCAAAGTTACAAAGAATTTGTTTTAGCTCAAACCACTATTTTGAGGAGAATTTAATCTGTATTTTCTATTTTTACGATTCACATGCTTAAGCTGTTAGAAGGCAACAATTTTCAGTGTGGGGGGGTGGGGGGTGGGTGGGGGGGGTGGTAGTTATCGTGACCAGTTTATCTTACCCCTCACCAAGTAGAGAAAAAGAAGATAAACTGGATAATTTTTTTCTTTTAACAACTTAAACTTATGGGTAGGGGAGGGGGAGGGGGTCATGGTTAGGTTATGACTCCCCCTTCCCTCCAACTGACATTCAGAGTTTTTAAGTTATTTTTTGGGCTCATACAACGATACTGAGGAGAATTTTATTCATATTTTCAAATAAAAAAACATATCAAAATATAGGATTTGTTGCCGCACTCTCAAGGCCAGACTAACAAGTTTTCAAATTGCCCCTCATGCTTTTTAATATAACGAGGGGTACTAAAGCAAATTCTTTAAAAAGTTCTGTGATTAAATTGGAAGATAAAAAAATTCAATTTAATCACAGAACTTTTTAAAGAATTTGCCACCGGGGGTGGAAGATATACAGGGGGGGGGGATAAACTGTCACACTGGTGCAGACGTCCAAATTTAGTCGTATCGTGATACCACTATATAAGACGGTCACCAATCTTAAAATTCAACTATTTCACTCAATACATTCAACACATCACATTTTAGGTTTGGGTGATTTGGCCAACTCAGATACCCCGCAATTCAGAATATAACACTGGGGTACATCGGAACACTGATTATTACATCAGGGTATTTTTTGTTTGAGTTTGGATCACTGTTTGCAAAGCAAGATCTTCCAGGTGAAATCTAATCACCAAAATTTTGAATCAATATTTCATGCGCTCATCCAACATTTCGATTCAAAAATGGTAAAACTACAGATAAACAGTGTGACCAATTTATTATGAACGTCTGTTGTTATGCGAAATGATAAATTTTTAACCACCATTTTACGGGTGTTTTGAAATCAGTTGACAAAACTCCACTCATGTTTTCTACAATGCCGGTGCCTATTAATTAGCCCCCTTAATGTGCACCAGGTATTCTTCGTAATCATCTTCTATGACTTTTTCTGTTCGGGTGGATCGATTTGAAAATTGCGAAGTGGAAGTAGAACCATGAACTGCAAGAACATGTCTCAGTCACTGATATATTTTTCATTGCCAACCTACGGGACCAGGGTACGCCAACTTTTTTATGTATTTGGTAAGGTTCGTTGTCGTGATTGTCAGATGACTACTTACCTATTTTTTGTCCTTATTCCAGCACTTGTGTGACGAAAATCGTCTTTATTCTAAAACTGAAAAGTAGAAGGATGTGCTAAGACTCAGAGGGGCCAATTGGTAACTCACATTTGTAAAGTTAGTGATGGGCTTATGCTAGAGTATGAGCTTAAACACACCTGAACAGCCAGTGCAGTAGGTGATAGAATATGGGAAATTGGGGGGGGGGGGGGCTGAAATTGACCCTCCTCCTCCCAAATGTATCTGTGCTCCCCAACTATGAATTGCTGGCTCCACCATTGTCCCTATGATCTTAACTGTAGCCTCAATATCAGGATGAATGTCAAGATATGTATATAGATACATATCGTATCGTGACTCGTGTACCTATATATGTATCATACCATAAATTTGGTGTATCATCCCAACCCTAGTGAGACATATCATCTCCATTCCATACCCCATTCATGCAGCAGTGGCCAACACGGAACACGTCACAGATAACTTTGGGTGGGGGGGGGAGGGGGCAGGGTTTCAAATACCTATTTTTCTCCACCCATTATATTTTCCATACTGGGAAACATTGCCCAATATGCGGTCAGTGCAAATGCCTTTACAACATAACCTGTTGATTTCTCAGAAAAGTTACAGATAAGGCTGATGAGCAAGTAGGGCAAATCTTGAGGAATCTCTGCATTGGGGGGTGGGTTCAAATTCCTACTTTCTCCCACCCATTATGTATGCCATACTGGGAAACATTGCCCAGTGTGCGGTCAGTGAAAATGCTTTAAAAACATAATCTGTTGATTTCTCAGAAAGGTTACAGATAAGGCTCATGATAAAGTATGGCAAAACAGATGGTTGACCCTCTTACTACAGACTGAACCTCCCTATTGCCAAATCCTGAGGAATCTGAATTGGGGGTGGGGGGCATCAAATACCTACTTTCCTCCACCCATTATGTATTCCATACTGAGAAACATTGCCCAGTGTGTAGTCAGTGAAAATGCCTTAAAACATAATCTGCTGATTTCTCAGAAAGGTTACAGATAGGTTCGTGAGCAAGAATGGCAAAACAGGAGAGGGTTGACCCTCTTAATACAGACTTAACCTCCCTGTTGCCAATCCTGAGGAATCTCTGCAAAAAAGGAGTGGGGCTTCCAGTCTTGCAAGTTCTACGAAAAAGCACACAAGTGCATAAGTTATGTCAACAGTTGGGCCATTGAGTTTCGTTGGAAGCAACGTATTGTTGAAACTGTTTCAAAATTTCGCAGCTGCACTCAGAATTATTTTCTGCACGGAAACTTCTCTCTGTGGATATTTCTGTATGAAACCACACTTCTCGTTCTGGAGCTGAAATTTTATTATTTGGAAAATTATGTTTCACTTTATGTTACTGTTACAACATCTTGGGGGTGGAGGGGGGGGGGGGTGGGAGGTGGGGAGGGATGGTGGGGAGGGATGGTTTTGAGATTCAGGTTTTTCAAATCGGGTCCCTAGGTTAATATGCATATCCAACAGAAGTCATGTTGTGTGCATTGTTATACCCCTCCCCTTTTATAAAAGGGGGTATATAGTAATCACTTTGTCCATTCATCCTTCCATCCTTTCGTCCATCCATTTGTCCGTCCGTTCGTCTGTCCATCACACTCGTTTCTGGGCAATAACTTTTGTACCATTGGTCGCACAGTACTCATACTTCACAAGTAGGCTGCTTGTAATGGGATGATGATTGGGATTGCTCTTGGAATCTGTAGGTCAAAGGTCAAGGTCACCACTTACTATAAATACAATTTTTGGTTTCCGTGCAATAACTTTAGTTTTCTCTTGTGTACGAAGCTATAACTTCATATTGTGGTTGCATTTGAGATGTCGATCGATTGCATTTGGGGGGGTCAATAGGTCAAAGGTCAAGGTCACAAACTATAAATAGAAAATTTGGTTTCTGTGCATTGACTTCAGTTTTCTTTTGTGCACCAAGCTATAACTTCATATTGTGGTTACATTTGAGATGTCGATCGTAGGGATTGTATTTGGGGAGGGGGGGGGGGGGGGGAGGGGGAAGGGGGGTCAATATGTCAACGGTCAAGGTCACTTACTATAAATATAATTTTGGGTTTCCGTGCAATAACTTCAGTTTTCTTTTATGTACGAAGCTATAACTTCATACTGTGGTTGCATTTGAGATGTCGATCGTTGGGATTGCATTTGGGGTCAATAGGTCAAAGTTCAAGGTCACTTGCTGTAAATAGATTTTTGGTTTCCATGCAATAACTTTAGTTTTCACTATTACTTCATATTATGATTGCATTTGAGGTGTTTGATCGTTGGGATTGCATTTGGGGTCAATATGTCAAAGGTCAGTTTGTCGGTCCATCCGTCTGTCACACTGGTTTCCAGGCAATAACTTATTTCTCGTGAGCCCCCGCTCACTTTTTTTTTATTTAGTATAGTTTTGCGAGGTAGTTGGTACCAAAACACAGGTATGTGGTAGCTCAGTGGGTAGAGCACTAGACTTCAGATCGAATGGTCCCTGGTTTGATCCCGACTAGTGGTAACTGCGACGTGTCATTGGCCAAGACACTTAATCCTGATTGTACATATGTGGGCATGGTGGTGCTGTGTATTAAGGCGTACTGCATGTCAGTGGTGCAAACCAATACTACCCTGGCATGTGGTGAGTTAGTACAGTGGGGAATTTGACAGTTGCTTTCCATTGCTCGCTGGTTGTGCCCAGGAATTTGGCTTCCCCCACCTGTAAAATTGTCCTACACCAGGTAATCCTGCCTGTAGAAAGTGCCATTAAATCCCAATAAATGAACAGTGCTAAGCAGGCCAGAATATTTTTATGTGTACCCATACTATGTATGGTACACATTATGCCGGCATCTGGGGTGACCATCCGTCGTTCGTCCATCTTTTGTCCGTCCATCCGTCTGTCCATCTGTCCATCCATCTGTCCATCTGGCATCCGTATCCATTTCTTTGGCATTCGATAAGTTGAAAAATATTGCTTGGATTGTCAAGTTACTTTATATTTGTGTTCAGGTTACTGATGTGCCGGGCTGTATAGTTTTTGGTGTAAATCTGTTATTTTGTTCCTGAGATATTAACCCTTTATCCTTCAAATTGAAAATTTCTCTAATCCCTTTGGCATTCGATAACTTGAAAAATATTGCTTGGATTGTCAAGTTACTTTATATTTGTGTTCAGGTTACTGATGTGCCGAACTGGATAGTTTTGGGTGTAAATCTGTTATTTTGATCCCGAGATATTAACCCTTTATCCTTCAAATTGAAAATTCCTCCAATCCCTTTGCCATTCGATAACTTGAAAAATATTGCTTGGATTGTCAAGTTACTTTATATTTGTGTTCAGGTTACTGATGTACCGAGCTGTATAGTTTTTGGTGTAAATCTGATAATTTAATCCTGAGATATTAACCCTTTATCCTTCAAATTGAAAATTCCTCCAATCCCTTTGGCATTCGATAACTTGAAAAATATTACTTGGATTGTCAAGTTACTTTATATTTGTGTTCAGTTTACTGATGTGCCGAGCAGTATAGTTTTTGGTGTAAATCTGTTATATTTATCCTGAGATATTAACCCTTTATCCTTCAAATTGAAAATTCCTCCAATCCCTTTGGCATGAGATAACTCCAAAAATATCAATCCGATTGTCATGTTACTTTATATATTTATTCAGGTTACTGATGTGCTGTGCTGTATAGTTTTTTTTATGTAAATCTGATAATTTGATCCGGAGATATTAACCCTTTATCCATCAAATTAGACACTCCTCCAATCCATTTCTATATGTACCCATACCTTGTATGGTGTATATAATGTCGGCATCCGTGGTGGCCCTCCGTCATACAGCTTTCTACTAGTTGTGCGTATGGGTACACATCTGACGTTTTCATCAGCCTATTTTTATATCATTATCATCAGATCAAAAACATGGTTCAGATTCATCATTTCCCACTCTTTTGTCATCAAAGACATTTGTCAAAGTTGGAAATCCCACAATCAAAATTACAATCATAATATAAGAAGTGCTCAAATGGTTAAATCAATCAACATAACTTCTGCATACTAATAGTAATGTAGGGGGCCTATGTTTTGACCTTAAATGCGTGCGTTATCAACGATGTACATGCGTGACTTCAAAGAATTCCATAACATTGTCACACAACATGCATACAATGATTGCAACACTGTCTGATGTTTTCTGTGACCTGTCTTTGAAAAGAAAGCAGTTGTTTTTTCATTGAGTGATGGGACTAACTTGTGGCTTTACTGGCAAATTTCGACACTTTTGTTTCAAATTTTGAGCATTGATACCTGTCAATTTTTTTCTGAAAAAAAATTTGAGATGGCCGACTGGCAGTGATTTTTGTTGGAAATTGTGTGTAATTAGTTTTATGCCTAGAACTTCTAAATTACATTTCCGATTTCAATAATGTTTGGTATGGAGGTGAAGCAGCATATATAGAAGATAAATAACATAGCATAAAGTTTTTTTCAGTCATATTTGTACATATTATGATTGTGTGTTCTGTTACCTCCTTATTTTCGGAGACACTTCAAAGGGTACGCAGACAAAATCCCAATGGACAAAATCCCCATCCAGAAAATGTAAAATGGACAAAATCCTAATGACATTTTTTGTCATCATAATTTTCTTTTTTTTTTAATTGACTTTTTCTTGACCTCTCCTGTTATTTTTTTTCACAGTTATTTTAAACATTGTCTGTGGCTTGTGTTTGTTATTTTGTCAATCTCTGTCATTTCTTATCAACCTACCTTACAATTGTTTACTACAGGCTTGCACTACAGTGGAAAACCCTAACTCGGATAAAATGCTCTCTATTTTAATCTTTCCCAAGAGATGTGGAAAAAAAAATGGTGTAAAAAACACCACGAAAAAAAAAGTCAAAACTGGGCCGAGCGCCATCGGCTCACACCCAGTATGGGACGCTCTTCCCTTTATACAATTCCACGACTTCCATTAACCAATGCGCAGTGCAGTCATCAATTAATCATTCTTTTCTTATCAACCTACTCACAATTGTTTACTACAGGCTTGCACTACAGTGGAAGTCCCTAATTCGGATAAAATACTCTCTATTTTTGTCTTTCCCAAGCAAGTTGGGAAAGAAAAGTGGTGCAAAAGCACCAATAAAAATAAGCCAAAACTGGGTCGAGTGCAACCGGCGCAGACCCAGTACGGGACGCTCTCTCCCAAGTACAACTCCACGACTTCCGTTGCCAGTGTGCATGTCCACCTCTAAAGACTCATTCTTTTTAAAATCCGCTTCGTGTCGAGATGTTTTTGCACGCTTATCAGTGTTCCACCAGCTCGATGTTTGATGATTCCTGATTCATTATACCACAGTGTATCCTTTGTATTCTCAGGAACAGTGTTTTATATTCTCTTTTCTATTATATGTCCATAATGTATATTTATTTGCTCTCTCTCGAGTCGCACGCGAATTTCGCGTGCCACACGGTTCGGACTTTGATTTTTCACAATTATTGTTAATGCTTTTTTTGCAAAATTTTCTAATTGTGTTCGAGTTAGGTGTCAGCGGGGTACCACTCCTACAGTGTTTCTTCTTTCTTTTGAGAGTAGTCTTCCTGTTGGGTGGTTCCCGGTCGACCGTCTGGGGTCTTTGTTTCTGTCACCTTTCTCTCTTCTTTGGGGGTGTTCTGTTTTCTCATCTCACCTTCTCTGCTCCTCTCACCTCTATCATGCCCAGGACAATTCCTTGTGGGCAATGTCTGCTTCCAAAGCATGTGGACGATGTACATTCGTCTTGTTCCTCCTGTAATGGGTGTTCGGCCGAGCGGCCGTGTGGTGTCTGTGGAACATGGTCTTCCACCTTCTGGGCGTCAGTAAACCGTGTCGTTCGTTCTCGTGGCCGTGCCTCCCGCTCCCGCGGGAAAGGAGAACGTGGTCGTTCGGGGCCTCCCGAGCCGACTTTGTCCGGTGAGAGTTATTCCTCCTCCGTGGGGGATGTGCAGTCTTTTCCTGTGGTGGATACTGCGGGAGCCGTTGAGTGTTCTGGTGTAGAGATGCCTGGTTCCGGGACTACGGTCCCCCCTCCAGTCGACATCTGAGGCTGTCACTAGGGTTGTGACTCCTCCTTCGGAGCCGAGCCGGTGTGCTCTCTCCACTATTTCACCAGCCTCAACGACTCTCGACGTATCTACTACTGCTGCTGGCCCGTCTGCTTCGTTGTCTGTTTCAGCCGGCCTCGGCTTTTCATTGCAGGGGACTGCAGGACTGTCCGATACTGTAGACGTGGGATATCGGCCTCAGCCTTCCCTGACTTCAACTCAGCGAAGTCGGAAGGGGCTGCCAGCCGAGCCCATCGCTGTGGTCTCTTCGCCGTCGAGCACCACAGTTGTGTCTTTGGATTCGGATGTTCGTAGTGGAAACACTATGAACTCCGTGGCGTTTCCGTCTACTCACTCTGGTCACACGACCAGTTTTGGGGGACCAACGCCTTTTGTGCAGCCTGGACCTTCTGCCCCGCAGAGGTCCGCGGTGACTCTCATGAGTTCTCGCAATATTGATCCTCGGGGTGCATCGTACCCCTATACACGTCTGCTTTCAGATGTTTCGGCTGCCGCCCGTCGTCCCGCGTCGGGTGTTTTGGAGGATCGTGACCCTTCGCTGGTTAAGAGGGTCAGAGGTGAAGCCACTTTGCCGGTTCGCTCCCCTGTCGAACCGGTCGGTACAGGCAGTGAGCTTAAGGAGGCCCTCTCCTTACTCACTCAGGTTCTTTCTAAGAGCCTTCCTGTTGCTTCCAGCGAGGCTATGGGTGGTTTCCAGGCGCCTCCTATGGCGCCGCCTCCCGGGATTGGAAACAGGCCGGTTTCCGATTCCTCTGGTGTCCCGACACCATGGGAGGCGTCGGCTGGTTTGCCCACGATGGGCTATGTGTCTTCCGACTCTGGGGAGGAGTCCGACATGCTTGAGGTCGAGGGCCAGCAGTCTTCTGACTTGGGGGCGGCTCTTGACTTTGTGTTTGGGTTTCTGCCTGAGCTCAAACCTGCTAACCAGCCGACAGTGTCAGCCTGGCCGCGATCATCGGTCGCTCGCCAACAGCCTATGGAGCAACCTGCTTCTGGGCGCCTTCGACCGTGCCAGTCGGTACAGGTGGTTGAAGCTTTTCAGCATTGGATGCCAAGCTGAATTCCAAGGCTTTGAAGACTTCGTTCTTCACCAGGGTTGACACCTTTTTGCCTCCTGTGCGTTATCGTTCCTATGATTCCGCCAATCCATCAGTCTGCCAGGCTTTGACGGTTCTGGATCAGGACTCCACTTCCCTCGGGCTTTCCAAGCCCAAGTCTGCCGTCATTCCAATGACGACTCTGGAGTCCACGTTGGGCTTATCTAGAGAGATGCTTGGCATGCTTTCTCTCTCAGATCACGTCGTCTCAGCTTTGGCTGCTTATCTGCCTCCAGATAAGTTTGACGAGGTACAGGCTCCTTTGCGTGTGCTGTCCAAGGCGCTTATGCACCTTACTCACATGCATGCCTGTAACACGGCTAATTTGGAATTAGTTCTAAGAGACGCTGTGCTGGACACAGGACGATCCCTTCCCGAGGAGCAGCATGCTACTCTTCGATCTGCTTCTTTGGCAGGTCCGCAACTTTTCCATGGTTCCGTGTCGACGGTCCGGGATGACGCCCTACGTCATTCCAAAGATCAGCTGCTGTTTCGTCAGCTTGATCAGCCTTCTTGGGGAGGCAAGGGCCGTTCCAAGCCTAACAAGTACCCTTCTGCTTCCTCTGTGAAGCAAAAGGCTGGTCCTTCTGCCGCCGCCTCTACTTCTTACTCACGGGGTAAAGGTAGGGGTCGGCAGAATCGAGGGAAGTCTCAGGATTCTTCATTTACAAGAGGAGGTGGTTTCTCCTCTCGCGGGCCTCGTCGGGGTTCGAAATGAAGGTCCTCACCTCGACTCGTCCCAGGTTGGAGGAAGGATAGCAGAGTTCGCAGACCATTGGACCACCATCACATCCGATCCATGGGTGTTAGATGTTGTTCGGTCCGGGCTGCGCATATCCTTCCGACGGCACCCCACTCTGTCAAGGGTGCCTCTTCCAACCACAGTTCCTTCAGACGTTTTACGTCGGGAACTTTTGTCCACGGAGATTGCCAGTCTCGTCAAGAACGTTCTGTCAGTGGGTTTCTATTCCCGCCTGTTCTTGGTGCCGAAGAAGGACGGCCGACTCCGACCGGTTATCAATCTGAGTATCCTGAACCAGTCTATCATTGCTCCCAAGTTCAGCATGGAGACTTTCAGGTCGGTCCGCCAATCAATTCACCAGGGAGATTTCGCAGCCAGCATCGACCTGCGAGACGCTTACTTCCACGTTCCGATGCATCGGGCGTCACGGAAGTATCTCAGGTTCGCTTTTCTGGGGCGAGTTTACCAGTTCAAGGCCATGCCTTTCGGCCTCAACCTGGCTCCTTGGGCGTTCACCAGACTGATGTCGCATGTGATAGCGTTCCATCGCACACAGTCCAGGGTGACTACTTCGGCATATCTGGACGATATCCTCCAGAGGCATTCCAATGCTGCCTTACTGGAATCGGATGTCGCCACTCTGTTGAGCTTGCTCACGTCGCTAGGATTCAGAGTCAACGAGGAGAAGTCGGACCTGGTCCCTTCTCAGTCGTTTTGTCATCTGGGGATGTCTTTCCAAACCAAATTCAATTTGGTGGCTGTTCCCCAGGCCAAGGCTGTGATTCTCTCAGCTTTTGCTCTGACTCTGTCCCAGTCCAGGTCCGCGACTGCTCAGAGTTTTTCTTGATCGATCTCTGCGGTTCGGTGACGGATCTCATTCCCTTAGGTCGGCTGCGTGTCAGACCTCTCCAACACTTTCTGCTCTGTCGTTGGAGGCCGAATGTAGATTCTCTGGATCAGGTGCTTCCGTTTCCGGACTCTCTGTATCCTCACCTTCTTCCCTGGACAGATGTTCAGTGGATTACGCAGGGTGTTCTGCTGGACTTAACCCACGTCCGATCACGTTCTGACGGCAGATGCCAGCGATCTCGGATGGGGTGCGACGTTGGATCCTCTCGGTCTTTCCCTACACGGGATGTGGGACCAGGATCAAGCAGCTCTACACATCAACCAGAAGGAGCTTCTTGCTCTTCTTCTGAGTTTCAGGCAGTGGATCCCTCACCTGTCGAATCGCCAGGTTCTTCTACTATCCGACAATTCGACAGTGGTTGCTTACATTCGGAACCAGGGCGGCACGCACTCGCTTCCGATGTACGAGTTAGCTCGGGATCTTCTACTGCTCGCTCAGGATGTTCACGCCGGAGTGGTTGTTCGTCACATTCCCGGTCGTCTGAACGTCCTAGCCGACTCCCTGTCCCGACAGGGCAGGGTTATTTCCACCGAGTGGATGCTTCACAGGGCAGTGTTCCAGTCGCTTTGCGATCTCTGGGGACGTCCCCACATCGACCTCTTTGCGACTCGTTGGAACCATCAGGTGGACACTTTCGTGTCCCCGTGTCCAGATCCTCTGGCTTTTGCCGTGGACGCTCTGTCACTCGATTGGAACGGTCTAGTCAGCTACGCCTACCCGCCGGTTCCGATTCTTCCTCAGGTTCTCGCCAAAATTCGAACCTGCAGTTGTCGAATCATTCTGATCTCTCCCCTGTCGCCTCAGCGGGTGTGGATCAATCAGCTCCGCTCGCTGATGGCGGCGGTTCCGGCACGTCTCCCGCTACGTCGCGACCTTGTTTGTCAAGGTCGCCCGAGGAGGTTTCACGTTGACCCGACTTCATTGTGCCTTCACGCATATCTTTTGTCAGGTCCTGTCTCCTCCGTAGAGGTTTTTCGAGACGAGCAGTGGAGTGCATTTCTTCTTCAAGGAGGCACTCCACTGGTTTAGCTTATGCAGCTAAATGGAAGGTCTTCTGTCGATGGTGTGCTGATCACTCTGTTGATTATGCCAATCCTTCGATTTCACAGATTGCGGAGTTTCTGGTATATCTGTTTGATTCTCGGGGTCTCCAGCCTGTTACCATCAAGGGTTACAGGTCTATGCTTTCAGAGACTTTTTCTTATGTGGGGAAGCGTCGTATCGGCACTAATCCTTACCTCTCCAAGCTTGTTCGGCACTTTTCTTTGAAAAGGCCTCGGACTTTGCAGCTTACTCCACGATGGAATCTTTCGTGGGTGCTGCTTTGCTTGGGGGGGGGGGTGGGGGGGGCGGGGGGGGTGGGCTGGGGGGTCACCGTTCGAACCTTTATCCCAGGTGGATATGCATTTTCTCACATATAAGACGGCTTTTCTGATGGCATTTGCTTCGGCCAGACGGGTTAGTGAGCTTCACGCCCTCTTGGTTGACCCGGCCTTTTTTAGGAGCTCTCCCAACAGTGTTACTTTTACCACTGATTGCTCCTTTTTGGCTAAGAATCAGTTACCAGATACTACTCCTCCTCCTATCTGTATCAGGGCTCTTCCCTCTGTTGAGGGTACTCGCCCTTTGCTCTGTCCGGTCCGTGCTATTCGCATTTATCTTGATCGGACACGCTTCATACGGAAAGGCAGAAAACGTTTTTTTCTGTCTCTCATTCCGGGTCGACAGAAGATCTCTCCTCAATCCATTTCTCGATGGATTTGTCTTGCTATTCGTACGGCTTATAGTCGTTTAGCAGCTGGCGATTGTATTACCAATCGTATTTCTGCCCACGGGGTGCGGGCACTGTCTACCTCTTGGGCTTATTCTAACTCCGTCAAGTTGTCGGATGTTATGCAGGCAGCCTACTGGAGAAATGCTTCTACTTTCTCCACCTTTTATTTGCGCCAGTTGCAGGAGCAGTCGGAGGACCTTTTTGCCCTGGGTCCTCTTTCTTCTGCTCAGGCTGTTGTCTGCCATAGCCATTAGGCTTCTTGAAGGTCAGTTTCAGCCTTGTGCTGTTACTACCCTTTTTCTGTCTGTGTGTCACACAGGCTCATATGTCTCTTTTCATTGTCCTTTACCAATGATTGCGACATTATGGTTGATAAGCCTCGGGACCTCTTCCTTCTACTTCACGGTTCCAGTGCACTAGGGTTATGTGGGGGTTGGTTATGTGATTCCCTCCAGCCTTTTGTCTATTCAGCCTGTAGTAAACAATTGTGAGTAGGTTGATAAGAAATCTAAATTTTATAGTAAATTTCCTTTCTTATTATACCTATCACAATTGTTTACATGGAGGCCCTCCCGTCTTCTTTACGGATAAAGAATCTTTCCTCCCCGCTGATCACATAACTCTAACGTTTACGGATTCAAAAAGAATGAGTCTTTAGAGACGGTATATGTGCACTGGCAACGGAAGTCGTGGAGTTGTACTTGGGAGAGAGCGTCCCGTACTGGGTCTGCGCCGGTTGCACTCGACCCAGTTTTGGCTTATTTTTATTGGTGCTTTTGCACCACTTTTCTTTCCCAACTTGCTTGGGAAAGACAAAAATAGAGAGTATTTTATCCGAGTTAGGGACTTCCACTGTAGTGCAAGCCTGTAGTAAACAATTGTGGTAGGTATAATAAGAAAGGAAATTTACTATAAAATTTAGATTTTTTGTCCGAGACATGTGGAGGATGTGTCTCCATTTTGCATTACGAAACTGATAATTCAACTCGTCGATAATGGTTTTCCTGTGACTGGAATTATGGATCTGAAGATCGTATAATAACAGGACTGTGTTTTTTATATTCTCGTTAATATTTTCAACCATATTCTCATTGAATTTTATTTATATATTCCGATTTCGCGAATGTTTTTCGACATCGTGTCAATGCGGTTCGGACATAAAATGTTTCGTTTGATAAATTTTACTATTATTATTGGAGTTAGGTGTCTACGAGGGACTGTATGGACAGGATTTCTTCACTCTGTTGAGGGCTGAATTTCTGTTTTTTAGGTCCCTGTCGGCCATCTGGGTTCTGTCGTGTACCCACCGGTTATTTTTTCTGCCACCTTCTTTCGTAGTTGGGGCTGTTCTTCTACTTTGTGTTTCTGTTGAGTTCACCTTTTTCTTCTGCTCTCACCTCTGTTATTTCCAATTCGGTTTCTTTAGGGCAATTCCTTTTGCCCTCGCTTTTGGTGCATTCTCGTAGCTGTTCCTCCCACACCCGTGGGGGGGACGCTGTCGACTCAGGGCCTCCCGACACGACCACATCTGGTGAGAGTTACACCCCCCTCTGTGGAGGATGTGCAGCTCCTCCTGCACCCGTGGGGGGTGGGGAACACTGTCGTTTTGGGGCATCCCGACACGATCACGTCTGGTGAGAGTTATTCTCCATCCGTGGGGGATGTGCAGTTTTTTTACCGTGGTGGATACTGCGTGAAGAGATGCCTGGTTCCGGGACTGTGTGCCCTCTCCAGTCGACATCTGAGGCTGTCACTAGGGTTGTGACTCCTCCTTTGGAAGCAGAGCTAGGTTGCTCTCTCCCTTTTTTCCGCCAGTTTCAACCGCTCCTGTCGTATCTGCTGCTACTGCTGTTCCGTCTACAACGTCATCGGGTCACCGTTTTAGCCGGCCTCGGCTTAACCCTGCAGGTGTCTGCAGTGATGTCTGTAGTGTTGACGTGGGGTATCGGCCTCAGCCTTCCCTGACTTCAACTCGGCGAAGTCGGAAGTAGCTGCCGATTGAACCCCCTGCTTTGTCCTCTCAGCCATTGAGCACAGCAGTTTTATCCCTGCGGGGTCTGCAGAGGTGTCTGGTAGTGTAGACGTGGGGTATCGGCCTCAGCCATCCCTGACTTCAACTCTGTGAAGTCGGAAGTGGCTGCCGACCGAACCCCCATGCTGTGTCCTCTCAGCCATTGAGCACAGCAGTTTTATCCCTGCAGGGGTCTGCAGGGATGTCTGGTAGTGTAGACATGGGGTATTGGCCTCAGCCTTCCCTGACTTCAACTTGGCGAAGTTGGAAGGGGCTGCCAGCCGAACCCTCTGCTTTGATCTCTCAGCCGTCGAGTACCTCAGTTTTTCTCATTGGATTCGGATGTTCATGGTGGGGTCACCATGAGCTCCGTGGCGTTTTTGTCCACGCATTCTGGTCCCATGGCCAGTTTTGTCTGACCAATGCTTTTTGTGCAGCCTGGACCTTCTGTCCCGCAGAGGTCTGCGGAGACTCTCCTGAATTTCCGCTCTGTTGATCCTCGGGGTATGTGATACACCAATACACATCTGCCTTCAGATGTTTTCGGCTGCAGCCCGTCGCCCCGCGTCGGGTGTATTTGAGGATCATGACCCTTTGCTGGTAAATGGGTCAGGAGTGAAGCCACTTTGTCGGTTCGATCCCACGTCGTTCCGTTCCGACCGTCAGTGAGCTTAGGGAGGCCCTCTCCCTGCTCACTTAGGTTCTGTCCATGAGCCTTTTCCGTTGCTTCCAGCAAGGCTACGTGTGGTTTCCGGGTGCCCCCTGTGGTGCCGCCTCCTGGGATTGGAAACAGGCCGCTTTCTGATCCCCTGGTGTGCCAACACCATGGGAGGCGTTGGCTGGTTTGCCCATGATGGGCTATGTGTCTTCCAGGTCAGGGGATGAGTCTGACATTTCTGACGTCGAGAGCCGACAGTCTTCTTACGAGTCGTGGGATGAGTCAGACATTTCTGATGTCGAGAGCCAACAGTCTCCTGACTTCGGGACAGCTCTTGACTTTGTGTTTGGGTTCCTTCCAGGTCTCAAACCGTCAAACCAGCTGACAGTGTCAGCCCGGCTGCGATCATTGGTCGCACGCCTGCAGCCTGTGGAGCAACATGCTTCTGGGCGCCTTCGACTGTGCCTGTTGGTACAGGTGGTTGAAGCATTTACTGCTTTGGACTCTAAGCTGAGTTCCAAGGCTATGAAGACATCGTTCTTCATCAAGGTTGACACTTTTTGCCTCTGGTGCGTTATCGTTCATACGATTTCGCCAGTCCGTCAGTCTATCCGACTTTGATGGTCTTGGATCGGGACTCCCACTCCTCAGCCATATGGAGACTCTGGAGTCCAGGTTGGGCTTATTGGGAGGGATGTTGAAATGCGTTCTCTCTTCGATCACGTCGTCTCTGCTTTGCTGCTTATCTGCTCCCAGATGCGTTTGACGACAAACAGGTTTTGTTTTGTGTGTGCTGTTCAAGGCACTGATGCATCTTCTCACACACATGCCTGTAACACGGCTAGCTTGGAATTAGTTCGCAGGTACGCTGTGCTGGACACAAGACGTCCCCTTCTTGAGGGGCAGTGCGCTGCTCTTCGATCTGATCTGCCTCTTTCGGCGGGTCTGCGACTATTCGATGGTTCCGTGGCGACGGTCCGGGATGTCTCCCTTTGTCATTCCATTGATCTGCTGCTGCTTAGCTTGATCGGCCTTCTGTTGGAGGCAGGCACCGTCCAATGCCTAACAAGTACCCTTCTGCTTCCTTTGCGAAGCTAAGGGCTGATCCTCCTACCACCACTTCTACTCACAGGGTGGGGTAGGCGTCGGCAGTAGTCACCTCGATTTTGTCCCAGGTTGAGGCATTCCACTAAGTAGAGACTGCCTCTTCCAACATGAGTCCCTTTCAACGTTACACGTTGGGAACTTTTGATCATGGAGATAGGCGATCTCCTGTCAAAGGGGGCATCGAGGACATCAAGAACTTTCTTTCAGTGGGATTTTGTACCCGCATGTTCTTGGTGCCGAAGAAGGACGTCCGACTCAGATAGGTTATCGATCTGAGTATTCTGACACAGCCTATCATTGCTCCTCAGTTCAGCATGGAGGCTTTCAGATCGGTTCACCGCTCCATTCCCCAGGATGTTTTCCAGTTCAAGGCCATTCCCTTTGGCCTCGGCCTGGATCCTTGGGCCTTCACCTGTCTGATGTCGCATGTGTTAGTCTTACATCGCACATAGTCCAGGGTGTCTTCTTCGGCTTGTCTAGTTCATACCCTCCAGACGCAATCCAATGCTGCTTTTCTGGTGTCTGATGTCGTCACACTGTTGAGCCTACTCACGTCACTAGGGTTCAGAGTCAACGGAAAGAAGTCGGACCTGGTCCCTTCTCCGTCTTGTCATCTGGGATGGACTTCATCAGCTCGAAGTCTTCCCCGACTGCTTGGTCTCTGCGTTTCGGTGGTGGATCTCATTCCTCTAGGTCGACTCCGTGTCTGACCTCTCCAACAGTTTTTGCTCAATCGTTGGAGGCCGAATGTCGATCCTCTGGTTCTGGTGCTTCTGTTACCGGAGTCTTTTCCTCGTCACCCTCTCCCCTGACAGATGTTCAGTGGATTATGCAAGAAGTTCCGTTGGACTTCCCCAGGTTGGATCGTGTTCTGACCGTAATCGCCAGCGATCTTGGATGGGTTGTGACGTTGGATCCTCTAGGTCTTTTCCTTCACAGGTCATGGGACCAGGATCTAGCAGCTCTTCATGTCAACCAGAAGGAGCTTCTTTCTCTTCTTCTGTGTTTCCGGCAGTGGATTCCCCGCTTTTTGAATTGTCAGGTCCTTCTGTGGTCTGACAATTCTACGGTGGTTGTTTACATTTGGAACCAGGGCGGCATGCACTTTGTTCCCATGTATGCATTGGTTCAGGATCTTCTACTGCTCGCTCAAGATGTCAACGCCGGAGTGGTGGTTTGTCTCTTTCCTGGTCGTCTGACCTTCCTAGCCGACTCCCTGTCCCGACGGAGCAGGTTCTTTTCCATCGGGTGGATGCTCCCCATGGTGCTGTTCCAGTCTCTTTTCGATCTCTGTTGTCGTCCCCAGATTGATTTCTTTGCGACTCATTGGAACCATCAGGTGGACACTTTCGTGTCCCCATGTTCAGATGGCATTCGCCATGTACGCTTTGTCTTTCCTTTGCAACGGTCTTGTTGGCTACGCCTTCCTGCCGGTTCCGATTCTGCCTCAGGTTCTAGCCCAGATCGTTTCGATCACACCCCTGTTGCCTCGGTGGGTGTGGCTCAATCTGCTCCGCTCTCTGGTAGTGGCGGTTATGGCATGTCTCCCTTTCTTTGCCAAAGTCGCCCGAGGCGGTTTCAGGTCGACCCAACTTCATTGTACCTTTGGGCATGTCTTTTATCGGGTCCTGTCTCCTCCGTAGTGGTTTTATCGAGACGAGCAGTGGAGTTGCTTTTCTTCTTCAAGGAGGCACTCACTCCACTGGCTTCGCCTCTGTGGCTAAGTAGAAGGTTCTTCTGTCGATGGTGTGCGATCACTCTGTTGCTTCTGTCACTCCTTCGATCACATTGCGGAGTTTCTGGTACATGTTTGTTTTGGGGGGTCTCCAGCAACGGGTACAAGTCCATGCTTCGGAGACCTTTCTCATATGTGGTACAGCATCGTATCGGCACTCATCCTTGCCTCCCCAAACTTGTTCGGCACTTTTCCTTGAAAAGGCCTAGGACTTTGCAGTTTACTCCAAGATGGACACTTTCTTGGGCGCTGCTCTGCTTGGAGGGCGTTCGTGCTTTATCCCGGGTGGATATGCGTTTTCTCACATGCAAGATCTCTCCTGAATCCATTTCTCGATGGACTTGTCTTGCTATTCGTGCAGCTTCCGCTCGTCTAGCTACTGGCGATTGTATTACCAATCGTTTTTCTGCCACGAGGTGCTTGCATTGTCTTCCTCTCGGGGCTTATACTAACTCCATCATGTTGTCGGATGTTATGCTGACAGCCTACTGGAGAAATGATACCTTCTCCACTTATGTGCGACAGTTGCAGGAGCAGACAGAGGACCTTTGTTCTACGGGCCTTTTTTCTTCTGCGCAGGCTGTTGTCTATCCCAGCCATTCAGCATCTTACAGGGTCAGTTCCAGCTCCGTGCTGTTACTGCCCTTTTTGTCTGTGTGTCGCACATCACCATACGCCTCATCGTTCATTATCTTTTACTAATGTTTGTGATGGTATGGTTTGATAGGACTAGGGATCTCTTCCTCTGTCCATGGTTCATGCAATTGAGTTATGTGTGGGTTGGTTATGTGATTCCCTCCATCCTATTGTCTATTCAGCCTGTAGTGAACAATTGTAAGGTAGGTTGATAAGAAATATAAATTTTATAGTAAATTTCCTTTCTTATTATACCTACCGCAGTTGTTTATATGGAGGCCCTCTCGTCATCGTCTTCGGGTAAGAATCCTTCCTGCCCGCTGATCACATAACTCCTATGTTGGTTGACTCAGAAGAATGATTAATTGATGACTGCACTGCGCATTGGTTAACGGAAGTCGTGGAATTGTACTAAGGGAAGAGCGTCTCATACTGGGTGTGCGCCGATGGCACTCTGCCCAGTTTTGACTTTTTAGCTGTGACTAGCAGCTCCATAAGTGGCAATGTCGGTCTGTCGGTCTGTCTGTCGGTCTGTCTGTGACCAACGAGTTTCAAAACTCAATAACCTTTGAAATACTTGATGGAATGACTATATATTTGGCATGAAAGTGTATCTTATTGATGCCTAGCCACTGTTCAATGCATGTGTTGTTCCTAATATTTTTCTTGGAGTTATGGCCCTTGATGAACTTGGAATTTTGTGAGATTGCACCACCCGTCATAGCTACGGCGTCGATGTTGCGATTTTTAGCTCATCTTTGACGAAGTCAAATTTGAGCTATTGTCATGGCCCGTCGTCCATCTGTCCGTCTGTCCGTCCGTCCGTCCGTCTGTCCGTCTGTCCGTACGTCAGCAATTGGCTATGGCTCGGGCTAGAGGTCGTATTTGTGAACCGATCTTTACGAAACTTCTTGTGTACCTTTGTTATGACCCTGGGACGGGAACGAGTGTTTTTAGGTGTGGTCCGAAATTCAAGATGGCTGCCAGCGGCCATTTTGTACCGATGATGCAAAAATCAGTTTTTTGTACAGAACTTCTGTATGAAAGTTCTGATTTGAATAAAGTTTTGTATAAATGTTTAGTACCATGGGATACATCACATATAATACGGGTTTTTTTCTCGTGCGTAAATTATGCAAATTAGACTGACTTTGATTTATTTAGTGTTACTTTCAGAGCTGTAAGTGCCAAGCTGCTATGGCTCGGGCTAGAGGCCGTATTTATGAACCGATCTTTACGAAACTTCGTGGGTACCTTTGTTATGACTGTGGGACGAGAACGAGTATTTTTGGGTGCGGTCCGAAATTCAAGATGGCTGCCAGCTGCCATTTTGTACCGACGATGCAGAAATCTGTTTTTTGTACAGAACTTCCATATGAAAGCTCTGATTTGAATAATTTTTAGCTCAACTTGACAAAGTCAAGTTGAGCTATTGCCATCACTTCTCGTCCGTCGGCGTACGTACGTACGTTAGTACGTTAGTATGTTAGTACGTTAGTACGTACGTCCACAATTTCCTTTGGCACACCTCACAGGTCGCATTTATGATCAGATTACTTTGAAACTTCTTATGCTTGTTTGGGGTGACCTCTAGATGGGAGCTATCGATTTTCTTCAATTTCCGTCAAAAAATGTTGCCACAGCCAACGTTCTTAGAACTTAGTTTAGTCAAACCACAATATTTCCCTTTGGCACACCCTACAGGGCACATTTATGATTTGATTGCTTTGAAACCTGATACGCTTATTTAGGGTGACCTCTAGATGGGAGCTATCGATTTTCTTCAATTTCCGGCAAAAAATGTTACCACGGCCAACGTTCGTAGAACTTAGTTTAGTCAGACCTCAATATTTCCCTTTGGCACACCCTACAGGGTACATTTACAATCAGATTGCTTTGAAACCTGGTATGCTTGTTTGGGGAGACCTCTAGATGGGAGCTATCGATTTTCTTCAATTTCTGTCAAAAAATGTTGCCGCGGCCAACGTTCTTAGAACTTAGTTTAGTCAGAAGACTCAATATTTCCCTTTGGCACACCCTACAGGGTACATTTATGATCGGATTGCTTTGAAACCTGGCATGCTTGTTTGGGGTGACCTCTAGATGGGAGCTATCGATTTTCTTCAATTTCTGTCGAAAAATGTTGCCGCGGCCAACGTTCTTAGAACTTAGTTTAGTCAAACCACAATATTTCCCTTTGGCACACCCTACAGGGCACATTTATGATTTGATTGCTTTGAAACCTGGTATGCTTATTTAGGGTGACCTCTAGATGGGAGCTATCGATTTTCTTCAATTTCCGGCAAAAAATATTGCCACGGCCAACGTTCTTAGAACTTGGTTTAGTCAGAAGACTCGATATTTCCCTTTGGCACACCCTACAGGGCACATTTATGATCGGATTGCTTTGAAACCTTTCATGCTTGTTTGGGGTGACCTCTAGATGGGAGCTATCGATTTTCTTCAATTTCCATCAAAAAATGTTGCCGCAGCCAACATTCTTAGAACTTAGTTTAGTCAGACCACAATATTTCCCTTTGGCTCACCCTACAGGGCTCATTTATGATTAGATTGCTTTGAAACCTGGTATGCTTGTTTGGGGAGGCCTCTAGATGGGAGCTATCGATTTTCTTCGGTTTCTGTCCAAAAATGTTGCCACTGGCAAAAAAACTGACATTGGTCCCAATGATCTTCAATTTTGCCATTTCATTTATAACTTACCAAGTTCAAGTTTGTCAAGTTGAGCTACAGTGTCATTGACACTTTCATTTGTATGAATGTTTAGTACCATGGGATACATCACATATAATACGGGTTTTTTTCTCGTGCGTAAATTATGCAAATTAGACTAACTTTGATGTTTTTTGGTGTTACTTTCAGCACTGTAAGTGCAAATGCCAATACGGCTCGGGCTAGAGGCCGTATTTATGAACCGATCTTTACGAAACTTCTTGGGTACCTTTGTTATCACCGTGGGACGAGAACGAGTGTTTTGGGGTCCGGTCCGAAATTCAAGATGGCCGATGGCAGCCATTTTGTACGAAATTTGGTGCAATCAGATTTTTGCACAGAACTTCCTTATGAAAGCGCTGATTTGAATAATTTTTTGTGTGAATGTTTAGTACCATGGGATACATCACATATAATACGGGTTTTTTTCTCGTGCAGAAATTATGCAAATTAGATGAACTTTGATTTTTTCAGTGCTGCTTACACACAGTAAGTACACATGTCAATACGGCTCGGGCTAGAGTCTGTATTTATGAACCGATCTTCACGAAACGTCTTGGGTACCTTTGTTATCACCTTGGGACGAGAACGAGTGTTTCTGGGTGCGGTCCAAAATTTAAGATGGCTGCCAGTGGCCATTTTGTATCGAAATTAGGTCTAATCAGTTTTTTGTACACAACTTCTATACGGCTCAGGCTAGATGCCGTATTTATGAACCGATCATTACAAAACTTCTTGGGTACCTTTGTTATTACCGTGGGGTGAGAATGAGTGTTTTTGGGTGTAGTCCGAAATTCAAGATGGCCACCAGCAGCCATTTTGTACCAAAATTAGTGCAATCAGTCTTTTGTACAGAACTTCTGTAGGAAAGTTCTGATTTTAATAAATTCTTGTATGAATGTTTAGTAACATGGAATACATCACATATAGTACGGGTTTTTTTCTCGTGCAGAAATTATGCAAATTAGATGAACTTCGATTTATTCAGTGCTACTTATACTCTGTAAGTGCACATGTCAATACGGCTCGGGCTAGAGGCTGTATTTATGAACCGATCTTCACAAAACTTCTTGGGTACCTTTGTTATCACCTTGGGACGAGAACGAGTGTTTCTGGGCACGCTCCAAAATTCAAGATGGCTGCCAGTGGCCATTTTGTACCGAAATTAGGTCCAATCAGTTTTTTGTCACAACTTCTACACAGCTCATATTTGTGAACTGATCTTCCTCTAACTTCTTGGGTACCTTTGTTTTCACCTTGGGACAGAAATGAGTGTGTTTTGGGGTGCCTTTGTTGTCACTGTGCTATGAGAACAAATATTTTGGGGTTCAGTCAGACCCACTCTGGGACTCAAAGATTTTTTCTAGTTTAGCATCTGACTGTCACCCACCTTTACAATACTTTACCTATACATTTGTTACAGGCTACGGTCAGTATTAATGTACAGACCATTACAATACTTTATATGTACCTTTGTTATCAGGTCATTACCTAGATGTTTGTCATTGCTGTGTCACATACTATACATATACATGTCTTTGTCTTGACAAGTTGAGCTACAGTGTCATTTACACTTTAAGGTCAAGGTCTTCCACTGTAGTGCAAGCCTGTAGTAAACAATTGCGGTAGGTATAATAAGAAAGGAAATTTACTATAAAATTTATATTTCTTTTGTTTTTTGTCACCTTTGATGATGGGTTGGTCACCTTGGATGTTCTTCTTTGAGTGACTTTTTTTTCTTAAATGTTGTGGTTGACATTAAATTGTGTTTTTATTAACTGGTGGATTTATTATAAATAAGGGTGAGGTTAAATTATGGAATAAGGAGTAAATCAAGCAATAAAGGAGGAATAAAACTGTGTTGATGGATGGATGTATCCCAAGAAAAGTAAAACCAACAAGAAAATACGGTAGCCAGTAAAAAAGACAATGGTAAAAAAGACAACGGTAAAAAAAGACTGATTTTTGGATAAATGGGTAAAAAAGACAAATTATATTTTTCAACCTTCACAAAAATAATTTAAGTAAAATCTCAATAATTCAATATAGAAATAGAGTTATAATAGTCATTTTATGGTGGAAATATACCATTTTCTCTGCATTATTTTGGATACTTTTTCTCCAAGAAAGATATATCCAAAATATGTTTTAAATATATTGATAGAAAATAGATAAAAGGTGGATATATTTTCATATCGTTTCTTAATGTGTAAATCATCATGCTGGTTCTTGTCTTTATTTTGTCTCATTTGAGATTTTGGTGCTGCTGTGTCATTCTGTTCTTTTGAGATCTTGGTGCTGCTACTTTTACATATCAGAGGAATTACATTGCTGATCATTTCAATTAAATATTAAAAATCAGACAAAGTAATTACCCATACATTTTATTTTTAATTCTTTTAATCTTCAATAAATATACTCTCCCAAAAAAGAAAGTGTGCATGCTAAAAATAACACTAAAAAAAGATATATATCATTTTCATTCATGGAAATTTTATTCAATCACAGATGAATCAATTTGTGATCAACACGAGAAATTTCATTACGCTACAACGAATACTCTTGGTGCCATGGAGAGTCAAAGACACTAAGGGTCCAACATAAAAGTCACACACTCAATATCTGGTATGACCTTCGTCTGCATTGACTACTGCTGTGCATCTACGCCTCATGGAAGCGAACAAGTTCGCATGGAAGTGGGTTAGGGTTAGGGTAGGGTTAGGTTAGGTAGGGTTAGGTTAAGTTAGGGTTAAGTTAGGGTTAGGGTAGGGTTAGGGTTAGGTTAGGCTAACCCTAACCCTACTCTACACCACTGCAGTCGAGCACGACGATGACGTAACGTCACAAATTGGACGAATTGCAGGTCTTCGAGGACGTAAGCCGTATTCTCTCCAGCGGTTGATTACTGTTTGAGGATGTATCCGTCTCAGGTTAGGGATGTTCCTGGTTGTCGTCGTTGCCGTTTGTTGCCGGTTCCGGAGATGGATGACACGGATATACAGATCTTGTGCAGGGGTGGTAACTCGGGGTCTCCCGGAGTGGGGTCGGTCTCGAACGTCATCATGTTGTGCATGACGATGGACTAGCCTGTCTACAGTGTTACGGTGGCAGTTCAAATGCTGGGCAACCTCTCTGTGTGTTCTGCCAGCTCTAATCATACCCAGGGCAAGGAGACGTTGATTCATTGTCAATCTTGGCATGCTAATGTGAAGTCGTTTTAACAGCAGCGCAAGTTTGAATGTGAACGATAGGAAGGCCTTACTTTAGTGTTTAAATACCCAAGGATTCACACTGCTGCATGAATTTTCAGACTCTCCACGTGCAAAACATGCCTTTTCACAAACGTGCAGCATGTCATTTAACGTTAATGCAATTTTAACGGGGAAAGCTGTTTTTGTGTTCAATATAACTTATTCATGAACAGGTTAACACTCTTTACACCTACAAAATTATTTTTGTGGAGTTTGATCAATTTCTGCAATGCACACTTTCTTTTTTGGGCGAGTATACATAACAAAACATGAAAACACAGTTTATGGACCTATCTGAGACAAGCAAGGAACTTGAAGAAATAGAAATACAAGCACTAAGACGAATTTCAAAATAGTATTAGATGCCTTTTGATAGCCTTATAGAGTGTCCTATTTTCTCGAAAAATTGTTGCATTGTCTTTGTTCCTTCTATATAGTCATCACATAGATTTTTAATGCGCACTTGTTGGTTACAAGTTTCTTGACAAAATCTTTTTTTTTTAAAATTTTTTTTATTAAAAAAACCCATAAGCTTTCATATACAAAATAAACAAAAATAAATGAAGAAAAATAAACTTTTTCACAAAATTAAAAGGAAGCAACAATCTGATATACAAAGCATTATCAAATATCAAACAGTATATGTGTGATGTACTGCAACCTCTCCCTTGTCATGGATGCCTTGCGGTTTGAATACATGGTCGTTGAGTATAACTCAATGTGTTTTTGATACCTAAGGCTTTCATCAAAAGCAAGAGCGTTTGGCACACAGCCTTTTATGCAGCACTTAGGGAGCCAATGAAATTTACTGCAGGAAAAAATCTTTCGTTACCTTGACTATATCCATATCATTTAATTACATCCAAGCCCATACTGAAGTATCTTTCTGTTGAGGCTGTTTAAAACAGAAGAATTTACCATTTGTGGGCAATGGCATATATACAGTGCAGTTGCCGTGGACTGGACGTAATCCACGCGTGGGCAGTGATGTCACCACATGCGTTTACCAGGTAATAAAAATCATCACCAGCAAAACTCTAATTAATGAAGCACCGTGCTGTACCCCGTTCTCTATTAATTAAATTTTTGATGATTATTCCTGTAATTATTGTTTGGAATCTAAATATTATTGCGTCTGTGGAAATATTGCCCACTCCGTGAAATGTGACCAGTCCACAGCGGCCGAACTGTTTGTAATGTTTCTGACCACCCATTGATGATGGCTGCCGACTGGAAAAGGTCAGTATATGAATCGTGGACAATATGACGATCTTTGACTAAGTCTTTGTAATGAGGGTGATCGACGTAGTAGTTGAATCTATGTTCCCCCATTTCCAAGGCTGTCAAAAGCCGCAGGTGGGGGTGATGTGACTTTTCACCAAACACAACATGAGAAGTTGCGTGAAACAGACAGTTGCCAACTCCGGTTATGGTTATTGGTGTATATTCCCTAAGGAGGGAAGGATGCAGGTTTTGCATTATTTCTACAGATATTTGGTCGACAACTGCAGGCTGCACGGTTTTTGATGATGAAAGTGTGACTTTTTAAGTTTCAAGTAGCAGGCGTTCACTCTGAACGACGAGTTCAATGTCGCTGATGTCGTTATGTTGAGATGCATTATCTAGCCTAATATAAATTATATTTATTTTTTTTTTAAATGACTTTTTAGAAAAAAATTTCGGAGGGCATTTCGTCCACCTTTACATTTCAGTGAAAGAATTTTGTCAGCATTTTTACTGATGGCATTATGTCCTGGGACATAATATCCTACAATCATAAACCTAATGCATGCAATCAGTAAAAAATCATTTATTAACAATAGACTAATATAGGTTACAACACTGTAATCCAATATAGGTTACAACACTGTAATCCAATTAAGTACCAACAAGACAAAGGATTAATAACACCTTTGCTCACACCAAGGAACTTTCGTAAAGTTACTTACTGCAAATTAGGAACTTACTGCAATTCAGGAACTTACTGCAAATAGACCGGCCGAGTCAAATGCACACACATATATATATACTTTCCTGTCAGCACCCTTTTCTGACCCGAACTTTTTGAAACGTTTCTCTGTTTTTTCAGTAATTGAAATTGGCTTGTCGGTCTCAGCTGGTTTCCTTCTTTAATTTAAAAAAACAACAAATCTTGTCATTGAAAACTTTTTTGCTTTCCCAGCAATTGAAACAGGCTTGTCCCATATTGGAATAGCAGACTATTGAAATGTCTGATTGTTTTTTCAGTAATAGGAATAGGCTTTTCACTCTTGTACAAAAGAAATTTTTCACACTTAAAGTAGTTTAAAAATCCTATATATGAATATATAAAAATATAGAAAAAATGTGTACAAAAGATTCCTATTTTTATACCACCCACTTGAAAAGTGGGCGGTATATAGCATTCATGGTGTCCGTACTTACGTACTTCCGTACTTCCGTACGTCCGTACGTCCGTGACGCTTTGGGGGTACACATCTGCTATCCGCTACTCCTCTTAAACCAGTGGGTGGATTTCATTGAAACTTACAGGCATTCTTTTCTATACATTATAGATGTGCACCTCCTATTTTGCTTTCAGGTATTTTTATTTTTTACTCTTTCCCAAAGGGCGAAATGAACTTAGCCAAATTGTTGTGATGCTTTAGGGGGGTACACTCCTGCTATCCGCTACTCCTCTTATACCAGTGGGCGAATTTCATTGAAACTCTCAGACCTTCTTTTATATACATTATAGATGTGCACCTTCTATTCTGCTTTCAGGTATTTTTATTTTTTCTATCCCATGTGGCAAAATGAACTTAGTACGTCCGTACGTCCATACATCCATTATGCTTTGAGGGGTACACATCTGCTATCTGCTACTCCTCTTAAACCAGTGGGCAGATTTCATTGAAACTTTCAGGCATTCTTTTATATACATTCTAGATGTGCACCTCCTATTTTACTTTCAGGTATTTTTTTTTTTACTCTGTCCCAAAGGTCTTAATGAACTTAGCCAAATTGTTGTGATGCTTTGTGGGGGGTACACACCTGCTATCTGCTACTCCGTCCGTACGTCCGTGACGCTTTGGGGGTACACATCTGCTATCCGCTACTCCTCTTAAACCAGTGGGTGGATTTCATTGAAACTTACAGGCATTCTTTTCTATACATTATAGATGTGCACCTCCTATTTTGCTTTCAGGTATTTTTATTTTTTACTCTTTCCCAAAGGGCGAAATGAACTTAGCCAAATTGTTGTGATGCTTTAGGGGGGTATACTCCTGCTATCCGCTACTCCTCTTATACCAGTGGGCGAATTTCATTGAAACTCTCAGACATTCTTTTATATACATTATAGATGTGCACCTTCTATTCTGCTTTCAGGTATTTTTATTTATTTTTTTTTTTGTGGGGGGGGGGGGGGGTACACATCTGCTATCCACAACTCCTCTTCAACCAGTGAACGGATTTCATTGAAACTCTCAGACATTCTTTTACATACATTGAAGATGTGCACCTCCTATTTTGTTTTCAGATATTTTCTTTTTTACAGTTTCCCATATTGAAAAGTGAACTTGTCAAATTCAATTGACATTCTGTACAGATCTGCTATCTGCAACTCCTCTTAAACCATTGAACAGATTTCATTGAAACTTTCAGACATTCTTTTACATATATTGAAGATGTGCACCTCCTGTTTTGTTTTCAGATATTTTCATTTTTAGGGTTTCTCATATTTAAAAATGGGCTTTGTCAATTCAAGCTTGCGTGGGAGGGTTGTTGACATTTGCTATCCACGACCTCCTTTAAACTAGTGAATGGATTTCAATGAAACCTTCGAACATTGGTGTCAGTCTTTGTGCTCTCTACATTAAACACTCTTTTACTGTTGTAAAATGTTTCTTGGTGGGAGTGGGTGGTATCCTTTAGTGAGCAGTGCTCACAGTTTTTCTAGTTACTCTCTGTAGTATTCTTTAAATAATCAATATATTTATAAAACTATTTTTGTTGATTGTCTTTTTTACCTATTTATAAAAAAATCATTGTCTTTTTAGTCCCCTATGGGAACCGTAAGGGGACTATAGGATTGCACTCCGTCCGTCCATCCGTTCATCCGTCCATCCGTCCATCCGTCCATCCGTCCGTCCGTCCATCTGTCTGTCTGTCTGTCTGTCTGTCCATCTGTCCATCTGTCTGTCTGTCTGTTTTTTATGTTACCACCTCTCCCTCCAACATGCTTTAAGCTACACCTTTCATATTTGGTTCATGGATAAATGGTTCTGAGGGGATGATGCACGCTCAAAATTTTTTTTTCAAAATCCAAGATGGCAGAATGGCGGCCATTTTTGTTGTGTTTTTTAGGCTTTTTTCCTCTATTTTCATGTTACCACCCCTCCCACCAACATGGTTCAAGCTACACCATGCATATTTGGCACATGGATAGAGGGTTGGGAGGGGATGATGCATGTTCAATATTTTTTCTTCAAAATCCAAGATGGCGGCATGGCGGCAATTTTTGTTGTGTTTTTTTTAAGCTTTTTTCTCTATTTCATGTTACCACCCCTCACTCCAACATGGTTCAAGCTACACTTTTTATATCTGGCACATGGATAGAGGGTTGTAATGGGATGTTTCACGTTCAATATTTTCATGGCAACCATTTCTGTTGTGTTTTTTAAGCTTTTTTCGCTATTTTATGTTACCACTGCTCCCTCCAACATGGTTCAAGCTACACTTTTCATATATGGTACATGGATAAAGGGGTTTTGAGGGGATTATGCACGCTCAATATTTTTTTTTCAAAATCTAACATCTGTCTGTCTGTCCGTCTGTCTGTTTTTATGTTACCACCTCTCCCTCCAACATGCTTCAAGCTACACCTTTCATATTTGGTACATGGATAAATGGTTCTGAGGGGATGATGCACAGTCAATATTTATTTTTCAAAATCCAAGATGGCAGAATGGCAGCCATTTTTGTTGTGTTTTTTAAGCTTTTTTCTCTATTTTATGTTACCACCCCTCCCACCAACATGGTTCAAGCTACGCCTTTCATATATGGTACATGGATAAAGGTTTGTGAGGGGATTATGCACGCTCAATATTTTTTTTCAAAATCCAAGATGCTTATATACTCTAGTGTCTTTTGTTGCAAAACACCTTATGTCACAAAAGCGCAGTAGGGGACTAATACCACCTCGGTGGTCAAACACCTGTTTCCATTGTCTTTTTTTCTAGTGATGAGCTGATTATCGGTATCAGGCGATAAATGGCTTGACGGCTGGGTATCGGCAAAAAATACCAATTCTGCCGATATTGGCAGCCGATATGTCTTTTTTTTCAAATCAAGTTCTCTGGCCAGTTGCTGATAATCTCAACAATAATAGTAGTTCTTACTCAGGTTAGGGGTGGCTGGGTGCAAGGTTTAAACAGATATTTACCAATTACCATGTGGGTCTTCTAAAACTACAGGAAACAACAGATCTGACGGTGACAGCCAATCCTGAAAAAATGTTTACAAACAGAAACAAACACATGGGACATCAGGTCGTGGGTCTGGTCAATTACAACTGGAGCAATCAGACTTCGGAACATTCAGTACAGGATTTACTGTTCCAGTATTCTGCATGAGAACATTTGGTGGCCTCGCGGCTCGCTCTTGGCAAAGATAACTCAAACTGCCGGGGAAATTGGAGTCAATTTGGAGAATATAATTGGAAAATAAATTGTGTAGATTAAATATTTGTGTTGGTTATTTAACTTATTTTGAAAAAACCCTACGCCAATTTCCAGCTGACTTCTTTTTGAGTGAATGTATGCTGCTATGCTGATTGGAGGACAGAAGTAAAAATAGGCTACCACTTTTACCGGTACCCAATGACATGTTTCCGAGTTCAATAAGTTACTCCACTAAGTCCCCGATTTATTTTTAACATACCGGTACCCGCGTCTGGAAATCACGTGAGTTTGTTAACTGTTATTGTTTATAGACATTCTTTTCAAATTTCTTAGTCTGTTTGATTCGTTGTTTCCCACAATTCTATTTAATTTTGAATGGGAGATATGCTGAATGGATTAAACCAGTGATGTGTAACTGACTCACTCTAATGTTCATGCCTAAATGGATACAAATTCATCATACAAAAATGGTATGTTTAATTGTTTATATTGAAATTCGAAATTGTATTGTCTGTGGGTAATGATATTGATACATTACACATGCACGTTACGTTGAGATCCACCTGGGACGTGTGTCGAGTCACACTGACTGCTGAACAACCCCATGTCTCGTTTGTCCTGTCTGAATGACATTATACACAAGCTTGTATCACCACAAAAAACTAATATCGATATTGAATTGAAATTGGCAAATACCGATAACACCCATATCGGCTCATCACTATTTTTTTCCATTGTCTTTTTTACCTTGTCTTTTTTACCATTGTCTTTTTAGCTCACCTGACTGCAAGTCAGTGTGAGGTATTGCCATCACTTGGCATCCGTCATCCGTTCGTTGTCTGTCGTCCGTTAACTTTTGCAAACCTGGCTTCTTCTCCGCAGCCATTCAGTCAAATTCAAATGTATATTGCACAAACCATCCATGGGGTATACCCTTTCTATTTTGTTCAAATGGTCTGGCTGCCTTCTTCAGGCTCTGGGAAATGATGCCAAAGCCTAAAAATCTTTATAAAATCTTCTTCTCATGAACCACCAGAGAGATTGCCTTGATATATGGTATGTAACACTCCTTGGTGTTGAAGATTAAAGTTTGTTCAAGAGAAGTTTATAGATCAATATTTGGGCTCTCTGTGGACACATATCCGTTTTGGGCTCCGCACAAAATTTCTATTTCAAGAACCGATGGGCCGATTTGAACCAAATTTGGCATGTAGCATAAGTGGGTCCAAAGTACTTGATTGATGCCCGAAATTTTTTTTTTCATTGCCCTGGGGTACCCCAGGGGCTAAAAATAGAAAAAAATTCAAATGCCCATATTTTCCAAACTACACGGAACAGAGAACTGTTATTTGGTATGAAGCACCCTTTTGACTGGTAGATTAAAAAAAAAAAATGGCCATCAGTTGTGTTATGGTGTTCTGTAAGGGCATTTGAAAAAATGCTGAGTTAGCATATTTGCAAAAATTGAAAAAAAATTTTTTCTTCAGAACCGCTAATCAGAATCTTTTGATATTTGGTATACAGCATCCATAGGAAGGTCAAATACAAGTGTGTTCAAATCGACCCCCTCGGTTCATATTTGGGCACAACAGAGGAGCTCAAATAATTAACTTAGGGTGCTGTGGGGAATAAGCTTTAAAAATCTTCTTCTTCAGATCATGCAGTCAAATTCTTTTGATACTTGGTATGCAGCATCTCTACAGGGGTCAGATTGAAGTTTGTTCAAATTGAGTCCCTGGGTTAATATTTGGGCTTCCTATGGAAGCCCGAATATTAACTTGGTGCAATATGGAGAATAATCTTTAAAAATCTTCTTCAGATCCACTAGTCAGATTTGATGTTTGGTATGCAGCATTTTTTAGCTCTACTTGACAAAGTCAAGCTGAGCTATTGCCATCACTTCTCGTCCATCGGCGTACGTACGTACGTACGTACATTAGTATGTTAGTACGTTAGGACGTACGTCCACAATTTCCTTTGGCACACCTCACAGGTCGCATTTATGATCAGATTACTTTGAAACTTCTTGTGCTTGTTTGGGGTGACCTCTAGATGGGAGCTATCGATTTTTTTCAATTTCTGGCAAAAAATGTTGGCACGGCCAACGTTCGTAGAACTTAGTTTAGTCAGACCTCAATATTTCCCTTTGGAACACCCTACAGGGTACATTTACGATCAGATTGCTTTGAAACCTGGTTAGCTTGTTTGGGGAGACCTCTAGATGGGAGCTATCGATTTTCTTCAATTTCTGTCAAAAAATGTTGCCGCGGCCAACGTTCTTAGAACTTAGTTTAGTCAGAAGACTCAATATTTCCCTTTGGCACACCCTACAGGGTACATTTATGATCAGATTGATTTGAAACCTGGCATGCTTGTTTGGGGTGACCTCTAGATGGGAGCTATCGATTTTCCTCAATTTCTGTTAAAAAATGTTGCCGCGGCCAACGTTCTTAGAACTTAGTTTAGTCAAACCACAATATTTCCCTTTGGCTCACCCTACAGGGCTCATTTATGATTAGATTGCTTTGAAACCTGGTATGCTTATTTACGGTGACCTCTAGATGGGAGCTATCGATTTTCTTCCATTTCCGTCAAAAATTGTTGCCACGGCCAACGTTCTTAGAATTTAGTCTAGTCAGACCACAATATTTCCCTTTTGTACACCCTACAGGGCACATTTATGATCAGATTGCTTTGAAACCTGGCATGCTTGTTTGGAGAGGCCTCTAGATGGGAGCTATCGATTTTCTTCGGTTTCTGTCAAAAAATGTTGCCACTGGCAAAAAAAAATGACATTGGTACCAATGATCTTCAGTTTTGCCATTTCATTTATAACTTACCAAGTTCAAGTTTGTCAAGTTGAGCTACAGTGTCATTGACACTTTCATTTTTTATTTTAAACAGTAATTTTATTTCCTTCAGATATGAAATAGGGTTTGGCGAACAGGCTAAGCTATTTAAACGCCTCCCCCTTACAACAATATTCAATTCTGATACAAAAACATTCAAACGGGTGCAGGTGCTGGTGAGGAGTTACACTTTGACTTAGATGATATTACAAATCATTGCACTCTAAAGTTGTCATACAATAATAGTAAGTGTGTGAAACTCAACTTCTTGATAAATTGTATGTCTGGACAGAAACTGGCTGCAACTTGTTTATAGAGTGAATGATGGGCACTATGGGATCTGGCAAGATTTTCGAACAAGTAAACATGCCTATTATTCCAATTTTAGACAGCCTGTTACGTAGGGAAGGTCACCATGTACAAAAAGATAAGTG
Source organism: Pictodentalium vernedei (assembly GCA_031216915.1). NCBI lineage: Eukaryota > Metazoa > Mollusca > Scaphopoda > Dentaliida > Dentaliidae > Pictodentalium > Pictodentalium vernedei. Next base: position 548,034,944 of record CM062296.1, on the reverse strand, counting down.
GGATTGACGGATTCAGTAGTATCCAGTGGGATGTGTGAGCAGTTGGTGACTGCTCACAATCACCACCAGCGACTATCGAATCTCCCAGTGTCGACTATATATTGCAGGAGAGCCACAAAAAGCTCACTATTAGCCTCATCTGAATACTGGGGATCGCCAAAGAGAAGAGTATTTAGGGATACATTAACATTGTTTAATTTGTTTAAAAGGGTCTGTCTCTGGATCATGAAGAGAGGGCAATTAAAGATATAGTGTTCCGTGCTTTCATACCCGAAACTACAATCACATTTTGGATCATCCACAATAAATCTGTCAAATTTATGAGCATTAAGATTACTACACCCCATGCGTATTTTCGCGTGGAGAATTTTGACCTGCTCTGGAGCCCGAAAGATAATACTTGGGGACTATACGGTCGTCACGTTTTATCATATACTTGAAAGCTTTTACGGTTATACATTTACGTAATTCAGAATCCAGTTCGTTCCATAGCCTAATTGTTGATGGTAAAAATGAATCTGAAAAATCTTTTGTTCTACAAAATATAGTGCATAGTTGTTCATCATTTCTAAGAGAATATGCAGACCTTTGAGCAACGGTTCGGGGGATCTGCCACGATAAGTAATTAGGTGCTAATCCGTTTATCATTTTGAAGCAGAATGTTAATTTATGTCGGATTCGGAGTGTTTTCAGGGAGACAAAACCAGTTTCTCTGTGCAAAAGTTCATGGCTAGTACCGCGAGGTGCACCACAAATTGTACGTAAGGCATCTAATTGGAGATTTTCTAAAATATTTGCTTTCTCCTCCGTACAGTTATCCCATATAACATCAGCATAGTCAAATAACGGAAGTATAAAGTGGTTATACAGTGCAATTAGTGATGCACGCGATATTCTATATTTTAAGCTTCGAAAACAATTGATCATTGGACTAATCTTGTTTACTATACTATCAATATGTATATCCCAGGAACCTGTACCTTGAAAAGTAATCCCCAAGTGCTTATGATGGGTTACTTCGTTTATAGCTTTATCCAGTAAAAATAGCTGGGGTTTAGAATTTGGATTAGTTTTCCGTGAAATACTTAAGGCAACCGTTTTTTCAGGCCTAAAATTTACCTGCCATTTTTTGGACCACTCCCCAATTTTTGTAAGATCCGAATTCATAATCCTACTTGCCATATATGGGTCTTCTACTATTAGCGACAATGACGTGTCGTCAGCGTATAAACAGATATTTGACTGAATGTTTTCAATAATGTCGTTTATATAAATATTAAACAGGAGGGAACTGAGCACTGATCTCTGTGGAACCCCTGCCTGGATTACTTCATTTCTTGAATTTTGCCCATTGACAACAACTACCTGACTTCGACCCTTTAGATAATCCTCAAACCAGGATAATAAGCGACCCCTTATTCCCGTGGCATTAAGTTTGTAGATGAGTCCGGTATGCCACACTCTATCAAAAGCCTTACTTATATCACAGAATACAAATCGAATTTCCCTATTTTCGTCCCAACGCCATTCTTATATTGTGATCTAAGTCAATTAGTTGGCAAACAGTGCTATCACCCGGTACAAAGCCCGACTGCAAGTCAGTTAACAGTTTATTATCCATAAGAAATTTAAATACATGTTTAAATATTATTTTCTCAAACACTTTACTTACACTACTAGTTAAAGACACGGGTCAATATTTTTCCTTTAAATTTATGGAGGACTTTTTATGGATTGGAATGACATTAGCATGCTTCCAAACAGCCGGAAATTTACCTTGAAGCAAGGACAAATTGAACAACATACTAAAAGGTGTTGCTAATTGTGCCGAAAATGTTTTTAAGATAATATTACTGATTTTGTCAGGGCCACTGGCCTTTGTGGTATCAACATTTAAAAACAGATTTTCCACTTCAGTTGGGTTGGTGTCAATGGAGTTTAATTGATGCTCAGTAAAGGGGATTTGGGGTAGTTCCTTATCGGTCACAGTGTTACTTTGACTAACAAAATATTTGTTTAACGTGTCAGTTATTACCTTGGGATCACTTATGACTTCATTTCCTTCGAGGAGTGGTGGAAATATATGACTCTCAGTGCATTGGTGTTACGAAAAACTTTTTAGAATTTTCCACTAGTTCTTGGAGCTGAAGTCACAAGTGCTGACTGATGCGTCCATTCGGTTGTCATATTCTTTTTTAGTGGCTCGAATGCAAGCGATTGTCTCATTCCGAGCTTGCCTAAAAGCTCTCCAGTCATCTGGACTGTTGGTTAGTTTGGCTTTCCTGTGCGCTTTATTTAGAACCCTAATATGTCGTCTAGTGGCCGCAGTCATCCAGGGTTTGTCCTTTATCCTAACTTGGACGGTTTTATGTGGGATAAACTGTTGACTAGCATTCATTATATGGTTGATAACGCGTTTGGCCACGTTACTTACATTTTCACAATCGAAAATAGAATTCCAATCAGAATTTAACAGGGCCGAACGCATTCTGATGACATCCATATTATCATACTTCCAAATCAAGCGGCTATAAGTTTTGGGCGAAGTTTGGTTAACTCTTAATTGAACCATAACAGCATGATGATCACTACAAAATGGAGGGATATTTTCACATTTAGAGACAAGATTGGGGCAGGATGTTAAAACGAGATCAATCAAGCTACTGTGATGCTCAGTAATTCGGGTTGGGAATTTCACGATTTGAACCATACCATGAATATTTTCTAAATTTCTTATTTTTGGATGAGTAGTTGGTAAGCAGTTACTATTAAAATCTCCTACAATAACACACTTAAATGCTTGATCGCTTCTTGCTGCCCCTATGGACTCATTGATCAATTACCAGTGAAAATTGTTTGCTGACGGAGGACGATAAAAACCTCCCAACAAATATTTCCGATTACTGCTGCGTATTTCAGCCCATATCGCCTCTAATCCTGGGACATGGAGATCCCTACGAGGTTTAAAGATTATACCAGTTTTAATGTAGACAACTGTACCGCCTCCCGGGCTGTTATCACGGTCTTGTCGAATAGGAGGAAAATGGAAACCAGGAATTGCAGCATGAGTCATAGGTACTTCAGGTGAGAGAAAGGTTTCTGTCAGGGCAATAACATCAAATTCGCCTAGTTCAGCATTAATAAGGTCAGCTTTATTACGTAGCCCTCTCACGTTTAAATGAACAATAGAGACTGGATTTACTACACCTGGATTGAGTTCGACATCGCCACCCAGGAGTAAAATTGAATAAACCATCAACACAACTCCTCGCTGTCCAAAACTGCACGTCTTCATTTTTTCAAACCTTGCCGACCTGTTGATTTGGCACACAACCCCTCCCGACCGGAAACGTTCGATCCTCTCACGATATGCATCAATATCAATCGCCATTAAGGTAAATATCAGTATTATCTTTTGGGTGAGATGATCGCTCGCATCCAGTCTACGGAAGTGTTCTGCACTTAGTTGCGTCTCCATTCACAAGAACAATACAAAACAAAACAAGTGTGCATGCCTGTTCCCAGTCCAAGTATACAAATAAATATGTGCTTATTATGATTTTTAAAACAGAAATTATAAGATACAAAAGCATGATTGACATAGAGTGAAAATGGGCTATGGTTGTCAAATGGCAATTATGTGGAAATACTAATGTGCATAAACTAATCTTTGTTTGGTAGATTTATTTGTGCCGGTTATTTGTATTTTTTTTGGTGTTTTCGACACCTTCAGCAGTCAGGGTCATATCGTGACGAGCAAATTTACGGAGGGAAGAAAAGACCAACCGAGCAGCGCCGAGCATCTGACTCTTCAACTTACTAACCCAGCGGCTAGTAGCGGTTAAGGGCATGTGCCCCATCGACTGGCAGTACGCCCCAGCATACGGTGTCACCGTACCCCCAAGACGGCAATGGGGATTTGGTGCCTCTTAAAAGAAATCGGTCGACCTGATTTTTTTTTTTTTTATTTTTTTTTTATTTATTAGTGCTGAAGGTTACTTTTCTATGTTGCCATGTCTAATTTCGTGCTCTCTTCAACTGAGCTGAGAATAAGCGCAATCGAAAACATAGCCAAACGGCTGCTGGGTTTTTCCTGCACAAAAATTATTATTTCGAAAAAAGAGGTTCTATCGCATTGTCAATATCCTTCAAGTTAAGCATCGATACAACCACTCAGCGAAGTGAAAAGCACGAGCTGAACCATTAATGCGTAGCTAACTGGCAAACAGATACAACATAATTATTCTTCATTTATTAGTGTTATATTCCCACTGTTCAAATTCCACAGGTCAACCGACTCATTCATTCATGTGCCACGGGCTCTGCCATACCAGACACATAAGACAAAATGTTTTTCATTAGTGATATGTTAACACACTAATTTAATCCCTCCCACTCAACCCCAACTGTAAACTATGTTACTGGTCTACAACCTGACAACACAAAATAATTTCAACACTCTCACTGGTAAACTCCTTGTTCATTTCATCATTTCAATGACTGGGTGTACATTTAATAGGTAATATATACCTGCATTCAATCTTTTGTATACTGCTCGACAGAGCTCTGTGAGCTCTGTCAAATAATAACAGGTCTACCATCTGGCAGCAGATAACTTTAACACTCTCACTCGTAAACTCATTGTTCAGTTCATCATTTCAGTGACTGGGTTTATATTCAATAGGTAATATATACCTGCATTCAATCTATTGTGTACTGCTCGACAGACCTCTGAGCTCTGTCCAACAGGATACACCAGACAGAATGTTGTTTTCACAAATATTATTTTAAGTTTATAAGATTTAACCCTTTATGTTATAGACTATAGGCTATAATACTGAACAACCACCTGGCAACAGATAATAACTTCAGCACTTTCACTGGCAGAGTGTATGTGCAAAAGAGCCTTGAGCTCCATGAGCTCTGCTAATCAAGATCCAACAGACTATTTTTTTCAAAAGTACTATTTTCCATTTCACTGGAATAGTTGTTATACAGGTTGTAAATCATAAAGCAGGTCTACCACCTGGCAACAGAAAATTTCAATACTCTCCCTGGTAAACTGATTATTCATTTTTAGCTTAACTTGACATAGTCAAGATAAGCTATTGCCATCACGCGTGCGGAAGTCTGTTAGTCTGTGAGTCTGTGACGTCTGTTCACATTTTCCTTTAGCACGGGCTACACCCCGCAGTTCTTGTCTGATCGTCACGAAATTTCATATGCTGGTTTGGGGTCATGTCTAGATGAGAACGTCCCCTTTTGGTCGCGATCGGGCAACCGGTATGGCTGCCGGAGCCCAAAACCCGAAAACCATTAGCACAGTCTACAGGTCGTATTTATGAAGGGATTTCATTGTAACTTGGTAGGATGCCTCTGTATAATGCCTAGATGAGAACGTCCCCTTTTGGGCATGATCTATCAACCATGATGGCTGCCCAAGCCCGAAACCCAAAAACTTTTAGCACAGTCTGCAGGTCATGTTTAGTGTGGATGGATTTCATTGTAACTTGGTAGGATGACTCCTTATGATGTCTAGATGAGAATTTCCCCATTTGGGCATGATCTGCCAACCGTGACGACTGCCCGAGCCCAAAACCCGAAAACCTTTACCACAGTCTACAGGTCATATTTATTGAGGAATTTCATTGTAACTTGGTGGGTTGACTTCATACATTGATCATACTAGATGAGAAAGTCACCTTTTGGGCATGATTGGGCAACTGTGAGGGCTACAGGGGCCCAAAGCTCGAAAACCTTTAGCACAGTCTAGAGGTCATATTTATGAAGGGATTTCATTGTAACTTGGTAGGATGACTCCAAATAATGTCTAGATGAGAACGTCCCATTTTGATCGCGATCATGCAGCCTTGATGGGTGCCCGAGCCCAAAAACCTTTAGCATAGGCAAAAGGTCATATTTATGGAAGGATTTCATTGTAACCTGTTAGGTTGACTCCATGTAATGCCTAGATGATGACATCCCCTTTTGTTCGTGATTGGTCAGTTGTAATGGCTACTAGTGCCCGAAGCCCGAAAACCTTGAGCACAGTCTACAGGTCATATTTATGAAGGGATTTCATTGTAACTTCTTAGGATCACTCCAGATGATGCCCAGATGAGATTGTCCCCCATGGTTGAGATCATTCAGCCATGATGGCTGCCCGAGCCTGAAGCCCGAAAACCTTTAGCACAGTCTGCAGGTCATATTTATGAAGGGATTTCATTGTAACTTGGTAGGTTAACTTCATTTAATGCCTAGATGAGAACGTCCCATTTTGGACATGATTGGGCTACTGTGACGGCTAAAGGTGCCCGAAGCCCGAAAACCTTTAGCACAGTCTACAGGTCATATTTATGAGGGGATTTCATTGTAACTTGGTAGGATGACTCCAAATAATGTCTAGACGAGAACGTCCCATTTTGACCATGATCATTCAGCCTTGATGGGTGCCCGAGCCCAAAAACCTTTAGCATAGGCAAAAGGTTATATTTATAGAAGGATTTCATTGTAACCGGTAAGGTTAACTCCATATAATGCCTAGATGATGACATCCCCTTTTGGTCGTGATTGGTCAACTGTGATGGCTACAGGTGCCCGAAGCCCGAAAACCTTGAGCACAGTCTACAGGTCATATTTATGAAGGGATTTCATTGTAACTTCGCAGGATCACTCCAGATGATGCCCAGATAAGATTGTCCCCTTTGGTTGCGATCATTCAACCATGATGGCTGCCCAAGCTCGAAGCCCGAAAACCTTAAGCATAGTCTACAGGTCATATTTATGAAGGGATTTCATTGTAACTTGGTAGGTTGACTTCATATAATGTCTAGATGAGAACGTCCCCTTTTGGACATGATTGGGCAGCTTTGACGGCTAAAGGTGCCCGAAGCCCGAAAACCTTTAGCACTGTCTACAGGTCATATTTATGAAGGGATTTCATTGTAACTTGGTAGGTTAACTTCATATAATGTCTAGATGAGAACGTCCCATTTTGGACATGATTGGGTTACTGTGACGGCTAAAGGTGCCCGAAGCCCGAAAACCTTTAGCACAGTCTACATGTCATATTTATGAGGGGATTTCATTGTAACTTGGTAGGATGACTCCAAATAATGTCTAGATGAGACCGTCCCATTTTGGCCGTGATCATTCAGTCTTGATGGGTGCCCGAGCCCAAAAACCTTTAGCATAGGCAAAAGGTTATATTTATAGAAGGATTTCATTGTAACCTGTTTGGTTGACTCCATATAATGCCTAGATGATGACAACCCCTCTTGGTCGTGATTGGTCAACTGTGATGGCTACAGGTGCCCGAACCCGAAAACCTTGAGCACAGTCTACAGGTCATATTTATGAAGGGATTTCATTGTAACTTCTTAGGATCACTCCACATAATGCCCAGATGAGATTGTCCCCTTTGGTTGCGATCATTCAACCATGATGGCAGCCCGAGCCCGAAGCCCGAAAACCTTTAGCACAGTCTACAGGTCATATTTATGAAGGGATTTCATTGTAACTTGGTAGGTTAACTTCATATAATGTCTAGATGAGAACGTCCCCTTTTGGACATGATTGGGCTACTGTGATGGCTAAAGGTGCCCGGAGCCCGAAAACCTTTAGCACAGTCTTCAGGTCATATTTATGAGGGAATTTCATTGTAACTTGGTAGGATGACTCCAAATAATGTCTAGACGAGAACGTCCCATTTTGGCCGTGATCATTCAGCCTTGCTGGGTGCCCGAGCCCAAAAACCTTTAGCATAGGCAAAAGGTTATATGTATAGAAGGATTTCATTGTAACCTGTTAGGTTGACTCCATATAATGCCTAGATGATGACATCCCCTTTTGGTCGTGATTGGTCAGCTGTGATGGCTACAGGTGCCCGAAGCCCGAAAACCTTGAGTACAGTCTACAGGTCATATTTATGAAAGGATTTCATTGTAACTTCGCAGAATCACTCCAGATGATGCCCAGATGAGATTGTCCCCTTTGGTTGCGATCATTCAACCATGATGGCTGCCCGAGCCCGAAGCCTGAAAACATTTAGCACAGTCTACAGGTCATATTTATGAAGGGATTTCATTGTAACTTGGTAGGTTGACTTCATATAATATCTAGATGAGAACGTCTCCTTTTGGAGACGATTGGGCAACTATGTCGGCTTCAGGGGCCCAAAGCCCGAAAACCTTTAGAACAGTCTACAGGTCATAATTATGAAGGGATTTCATTGAAGCTTGGTAGGATGACTCCAAATAGTGTCCAGATGAGAATGTCCCTTTTTGGTTGCGATCATTCAACCATGATGGCTGCCAGAGCCCAAAACCCAAAAACCTTTAGCACAGTCTACAGGTCATATTTATTAAGGGATTTCATTGTAACTTGCTAGATTGACTTCATATAATGTCTAGATGAGAACGTCCCCTTTGGACGCAATTGGGAAACTGACGGCTACAGGAGCCCGAAGCCTGAAAACCTTTAGCACAATCTACAGGCCATATTTATGAGGGGATTTTAATGTAACTTGATAGGATGACTCGTTTTGGAATAATTTCACTGTAACTTGGTAACTTTTGTTGATATACGTTAACTGTGAGGGCCACATATATTAACTATGAGGTCATATTAACCCACCCCTCAGCTCTTTAGTACAGTGTACACCTCATATTATTTTTATCATAAACATAGCACACAGGGAACAGAAATGAACATATTCCCAATTATCACAATTCTTGTCTTATTTCATAATCGTTTCATAAACATTGAACATTATCCTTTTCATCAAACACAACACACAAGTTAAGCTACAGTGTCATTGACACTTTCATATCAATTCAGTGACTGGGTGTATATTCAATAGGTAATATATACCTACATTCAATCTATTGTATACTGCTCGACAGAGCTCTATGAGCTCTGTCAAACATGATACACTGGACAGAATGCTTTTTTTTTTATAAATGTTATTTTAAGTTTATACAATTTAACCCTTCGTGTTATACAGACTATAGGCTGTAATAATGGACTAGCACCTGGCAGTCAGTATATACCTGTAATCAATCAGCTGTACCCTGTCAGGCTGAGCTCCATGAGCTCTGTCAATCCGTATACAACAAATAGAGAACTTCTTTTTTTTTTACATGTGCTATTTTTCATTTCACTGGCAGAGTGTACGTGCAAGAGGTCCATGAGCTCCATGAGCTCTGCCAGTCAAGATACACAGACAGATTTTTTCAAAAGCACTATTTCCATTTCACCCGCAGAGTGTGTATTAAATTGGTCAATATATACCCATATTCAGTCAATCTTATTTCTCAGACGAAGCCCAATGGGCTCTGCCAAACAGGACACACTGGACAAAATGCATTTTTTCATAATTAAATCCCCCATCCTACACCAGATATAAACACTGTTTTACTGGTCATCAACCTGAGAACCCAAAATAGGTTTTTTTCTCGTGCATAAATGATGCAAATTAGATGAATTTTTATTTTTAGCTCAACTTGACAAAGTCAAGCTGAGCTATTGCCATCACTTCTCGTCCGTCGGTGTACGTACGTACGTACATACGTACGTACGTTAGTATGTTAGTACGTTAGTACGTACGTCCACAATTTCCTTTGGCACACCTCACAGGTCGCATTTATGATCAGATTTCTTTGAAACTTGGTATGCTTGTTTGGGGTGACCTCTAGATGGGAGCTATCGATTTTCTTCAATTTCCGTCAAAAAATGTTGCCGCGTCCAACGTTCTTAGAACTTAGTTGAGTCAAACCACAATATTTCCGTTTGGCACACTCTACAGGGCACATTTATGATTTGATTGCTTTGAAACCTGGTATGCTTATTTAGGGTGACCTCTAGATGGGAGCTATCGATTTTCTTCAATTTCCGGCAAAAAATGTTGCCACGGCCAATGTTCATAGAACTTAGTTTAGTCAGACCTCAATATTTCCCTTTGGCACACCCTACAGGGCACATTTAAGATCAGATTGCTTTGAAACCTGGTATGCTTGTTTGGGGAGACCTCTAGATGGGAGCAATCGATTTTCTTCAATTTCTGTTGAAAAATGTTGCCACGGCCAACGTTCTTAGAACTTAGTTCAGTCAGAAGACTCAATATTTCCCTTTGGCACACCCTACAGGGTACATTTATGATCGGATTGCTTTGAAACCTGGCATGCTTGTTTGGGGTTACCTCTAGATGGGAGCTATTGATTTTCTTCAATTTGCATCAAAAAATGTTGCCGCTGCAAACATTCTTAGAACTTAGTTTAGTCAAACCACAATATTTCCCTTTGGCACACCCTACAGGGCACATTTATGATATGATTGCTTTGAAACCTGGTATGCTTATTTAGGGTGACTTCTAGATGGGAGCTATCGATTTTCTTCAATTTCTGGCAAAAAATGTTGCCATGGCCAACGTTCGTAGAACTTAGTTTAGTCAGACCTCAATATTTCCCTTTGGCACACCCTACAGGGCCCATTTATGATCAGATTGCTTTGAAACCTGGTATGCTTGTTTGGGGAGACCTCTAGATGCGAGCTATCGATTTTCTTCAATTTCTGTCAAAAAATGTTGCCGCGGCCAACGTTCTTAGAACTTAGTTTAGTCAGAAGACTGAATATTTCCCTTTGGCACACCCTACAGGGTACATTTATAATCGGATTGCTTTGAAACCTGGCATGCTTGTTTGGGGTGACCTCTAGATGGGAGCTATCGATTTTCTTCAATTTCCGTCAAAAAATGTTGCCGCAGCCAACGTTTTTAGAACTCAGTTTAGTCAGACCACAATATTTCACTTTGGCACACCCCACAGGGCACATTTATGATTTGATTGCTTTGAAACCTGGTATGCTTCTTTGGGGAGACCTCTAGATGGAAGCTATGATTTTCGTCTATTTCTGTCAAAAAATGTTGCCGCAGCCAACGTTCTTAGAACTTAGTTTAGTCAGACCTCAATATTTCCCTTTGGCACACCCTGCAGGGCACATTTATGATCAGATTGCTTTGAAACCTGGTATGCTTGTTTGGGGAGACCTCTAGATGGGAGCTATCGATTTTCTTCAATTTCTGTCAAAAAATGTTGCCGCGGCCAACGTTCTTAGAACTTAGTTCAGTCAGAAGACTCAATATTTCCCTTTGGCACACCCTACAGGGTACATTTATGATCGGATTGCTTTGAAACCTGGCGTGCTTGTTTGGGGTGACCTCTAGATGGGAGCTATCGATTTTCTTCAATTTCCGGCAAAAAATGTTGCCGCGGCTATCGTTCTTAGAACTTAGTTTAGTCAAACCACAATATTTCCCTTTGGCACACCCTACAGGGCACATTTATGATTTGATTGCTTTGAAACCTGGTATGCTTATTTAGGGTGACTTCTAGATGGGAGCTATCGATTTTCTTCAATTTCCGGCAAAAAATGTTGCCACGGCCAACGTTCGTAGAACTTAGTTTAGTCAGACCTCAATATTTCCCTTTGGCACACCCTACAGGGCCCATTTATGATCAGATTGCTTTGAAACCTGGTATGCTTGTTTGGGGAGACCTCTAGATGGGAGCTATCGATTTTCTTCAATTTCTGTCAAAAAATGTTGCCGCGGCCAACGTTCTTAGAACTTAGTTTAGTCAGAAGACTGAATATTTCCCTTTGGCACACCCTACAGGGTACATTTATAATCGGATTGCTTTGAAACCTGGCATGCTTGTCTGGGGTGACCTCTAGATGGGAGCTATCGATTTTCTTCAATTTCCGTCAAAAAATGTTGCCGCAGCCAACGTTTTTAGAACTCAGTTTAGTCAGACCACAATATTTCCCTTTGGCACACCCCACAGGGCACATTTATGATTTGATTGCTTTGAAACCTGGTATGCTTGTTTGGGGAGACCTCTAGATGGAAGCTATGATTTTCGTCTATTTCTGTCAAAAAATGTTGCCGCAGCCAACGTTCTTAGAACTTAGTTTAGTCAGACCTCAATATTTCCCTTTGGCACACCCTGCAGGGCACATTTATGATCAGATTGCTTTGAAACCTGGTATGCTTGTTTGGGGAGACCTCTAGATGGGAGCTATCGATTTTCTTCAATTTCTGTCAAAAAATGTTGCCGCGGCCAATGTTCTTAGAACTTAGTTCAGTCAGAAGACTCAATATTTCCCTTTGGCACACCCTACAGGGTACATTTATGATCGGATTGCTTTGAAACCTGGCGTGCTTGTTTGGGGTGACCTCTAGATGGGAGCTATCGATTTTCTTCAATTTCCGTCAAAAAATGTTGCCGCGGCTATCGTTCTTAGAACTTAGTTTAGTCAAACCACAATATTTCCCTTTGGCACACCCTACAGGGCACATTTATGATTTTATTGCTTTGAAACCTGGTATGCTTATTTAGGGTGACTTCTAGATGGGAGCTATCGATTTTCTTCAATTTCCGGCAAAAAATGTTGCCACGGCCAACGTTCGTAGAACTTAGTTTAGTCAGACCTCAATATTTCCCTTTGGCACACCCTACAGAGCACATTTATGATCGGATTGCTTTGAAACCTGGTATGCTTGTTTGGGGTGACCTCTAGATGGGAGCTATCGATATTTTTATACTGTACCAATGACCCTGACATAGCTGGTGCTAACTTTTAAAAATCTAGGGCCAAACACAAATTTTGCCCCCCAATCCCTAAAATTTGCATCTAAAACCAAAGAAATCATGTCCTGAATGGCCCTCCATACTTTGCCTCTACTGCGCATGTGCAGTGTCAAGGAGGTCCCGAAATTGGTGCCAATTTTCATTCTTTGTTTGGCCCTTCATCAATTCACATCTGACTGATCTTTGTGCTTGTAAATCTCAGTTTAAATGATGCCAGACACATAAATATTAGAGAAATGGTGGATCTAAAGAGGAAATAGAAGGAGAGGAAAAATGAGTGACAGAAAATAATCAGGGCTGTAACTTAAATTTTTTTAATGAAATTATGTTAAGTTACCTATTTTCGAGGCATGGGCCTGTTCTGGTCATTCTTGCTATAAAGTTACTCTGCTTGTGCAGTGTTTTCCTCTCTCCCTTTCCTTTAAGTCCCCCCTTGCTATTCTCCCATGCTTTTGGCATATTTTCTGTAATATTATTACTAAAATTTCTTGGGAGTTTTAGCTGGGTAACAGAATGAATTCCCCATGTTTACGTCCTCACCCATGGGTGTTTAGGCGTAGTTTTCTGCATCTACCATCTGATGTTCTGCAGTTTCTTCCCTGGAAGTCTCTGTTTTGCATCAGATAGTGTATTATTGGTAACTGATTTTGGGCCATGGTTATCAGTGCCTGGAGTCATGTTTCTGGTGTTTTTACACTTCTTGTTTACATTGACAACAGTCTCTGTGGAGGGGGATTTCTTGTCTTTGTGTTAGTTTAATCATAACAAGATACATTATTATTATTCGTAAGTGTTGCATTAATTTTTTAAAATATTTTTAAAATTTTTTTTCACACTTAGGCTTGGGATCCATTGGGGCTCAACGTTACTTTTCAGAAACTTGGGGTTTTCTGAAAAAATGTTTTTTCAAAAAATTTTTTTGATTTCAATTATTTTTTCTATGTTAATGGATCATGTTATTATGTATCTTTGTTTTCAGGGGTTGGTGCGAGTACTAGGACTTTTTGTATTCTTTTCACAATGAAAGGATATTGTTCAATTGTAATAAGAGGAAATCTTCCTCTGACTTTCATAATCATTGTATTAATTGTAGTCAGTGTACTCGCTCTAACTCCTGTTCAGAATGTGTCAATTGGGATGACAGACATGGGAAACATGTATCACGGTATGTTGTTAGCTGGCAAATGGCTATGCCGGTCCTTTCTCCGCAGGGTCACTCTAGTTTATCAATCTCTATTTAAGAGGAACAAGAACAGGGTGATGTATCCGTGATGTCTTCCAAAAGTGTGCCTCCGTCATCACAATTAAATGAAGAGCTAGCGGCAAAGTGCTCATGGAAATACGTCAATTGCCCAAGAGGTCCCTAGTAGGATTGACGGCATTGACGTCTGCTAGCACGGTGTAGCGTCCATTCATCGAATGGTTCGGCAGCCAGGTTCGTCCGTTGCAGTCCAGGAAGGAGTTTTGGGTGATGCGAGCACTATAAATCAACTAAGTGCACACCCAGTGACGGCGGATCAGAGGAGAGATCGGAGGAAGCCTATTAGTCCGGTTCCTAGCTCGTCCAGGTCCATCTGGGCTGCGAGCGAGAGAGGCCCCTCTCTCGTACAACAACATCTGGGACCAGATGTTGTGGTACAAAACGTTTCGCATTCGGAGCATACGTCTGCCGCTCGGGACGCTCCGTTATATAGACAGTCCGGAGAGACTGTTGATAAGGCTTCCTCATCCTCATGGCAGCGCACACGACCGCTCCTTGGCTACGTGACCTCGGATATCCAGCCAGCTTCGCCAATCAGAGAATCCACGGCGACCAGGTAGCCTGGGATACGAGGCCTGTAGACTCCGGACGTTCGCATAAGAGAAGTCAACGTACACGGAGCTTCCAGCGGCAAAGCAACGTATGACCGCTACTCCACAGGCCCCAGTGATGGACGTGCTATCCCAAATAGCACAACTTATCGCAGCATTCCAGCAACGACAGAATCTCTGTCGGATCAGGTAATATCCGACGACGCTGGGTCGGTACGCTCTGCTTAAGCATCAGGTACGGATGGCCGAAAACTTCATAGGGTCCGACAGGATGGTGAAAGGGATTCGGAGGATTTCGAGCTTTCCTTTCGGAACAACATAAGCTGCCATACATTTCATCCGGCATTATCTTCCAGAGGTTGTTTTGTCGGACCAGAATGCTGCGATGCCGGATAAGAGACTGATAGCGTCTTTGGACACAAGAATATTTTTGATCGGTTCAGGGACATCGTCCCTGAGTTTCCGATTCTGTCCAATAATGTCACAGGAACATTCGAATTATTGAACGACGCTATATATATGCTTGCTACTAAACAAGCAAGTCTGGTTTCTTGTTCGCAAAAGTTTCCGTGATGTCTTCCAAAAGTGTGCCTCCGTCGTCATAGTTAAATGAAGAGCTAGCGGCAATAAGTGCTCATGGAAATATGTCAATTGCCTAAGAGGTCCCTAGAAGGATCGACGGCGTTGACATCCGCTAGCTCGCCCGGTGTAGTGTCCATTCATCGAATGGTTCGGTGGCCGGGTTCGTCCGTTGCGGTCCAGGAAGGAGATTTGGGTGATGCGAGCACTATAATAAGACAAAATTGCACACCCAGTGACGACGGATCAGAGGAGAGATCGGAGGAAGCCTGTTAGTCCGGTTCCTAGCTTGTCCAGGTCCATCCGGGCTGCGAGCTAGAGAGGTCCCTCTCTCGTACAACAACATCTGGGACCAGATGTTGTGGTACAAAACGTTTCGCATTCGGAGCATACGTCCGCCGCTCGGGACGCTCCGTTATATAGACAGTCCGAGACACTGTCGATAAGGCTTCCTCATCCTCACGGCAGCGCACACGACCACACCTTGGCTACGTGACCATGGATATCCAGCCAGCTTCGCCAATCAGGGATTCCACGGCGAACAGGTCACGCCATCCGGTAGCCAAGGGACACGAGGCCTGTAGACTCCGGACGCTCGCATAATAGAAGTATGCAGGGGTCAACGTACACGGAGCTTCCAGCAGCAAAGCAACGTAAGACCGCTACTCCACAGGCCTCAGTGACGGACGTGCTATCCCCGATAGCACAACTTATCGCAGCATCCCAGCAAACAACAGAATCTCTGTTGGATCAGGAATCATCCGACGACGCTGGGTCGGTACGCTCCGCTGAAGCATCAGGTACGGACGACCGAGCACTTCATAGGGTCCGACAGGATGGCGAAAGGGATTCAGAGGATTTCGAGCTTTCCCTTTCGGAACAACATAAGCTGCCGTAGATTTCATCCGGCATTATCTTCCAGAGGTTGTTCCGTCAGACTAGAATGCTGCGATGCCGGATAAGAGACTAATAGCGTCATTGGACACAGAAATTTTTTTGGATCGGTTCAGGGACATTGTCCCTGAGTTTCCGACACAGTCCAATAATGTCACAAGAACATTCGAATTATTGAACGACGCTATATATAAGCTTGCTACCAAAACAGGCAAGTCTGGTTTCTTGTCCGCAAATGCTCTAAATCTGCCTTTCATCAATTCAAGGAATAAATTCGAAACGGCAGGACAGGGCATACTGAGAGTTCCTCTGCGTCTAGACGACGAGGCTGAAGACTTGAAATTGTCTATACCCTCGTCTATGTCAATTCCAACCACGACGTTGGAAACGACAATAATGTCTAACAGACTTAACTTAGACGCTTTATCATACGCAGACCACCTTACTAAGGCGTTATCATTACGTCTTCAAGGGAAAGAATTCCAGGATATGATCCTCATTGAGATTTCTTTCAAGGGCAGTAGCTTTTCCACGTATAACTCCGCCCTTCAGTGGCAAACCTGTAGTTGGTTAGACGTGACGCAGCCCTAGCTACATCCACACGCGTGGATAGTAAGGTGAAGAACTCTCTCAGAGTCGTTTCGGTCTCGGAGAAGCTTCTCTTCGACGGCAAGCTTTCAGCAATCTATGAATTGCTCGATATAGACGTTCTCTTGTCAAATCAATTGTAACAAGAGATTCAGACTTGGGCAAACTTTCAGTGGTTGACTCAGGGAGTTCCACTGCAGTTGCCGGATCCGAGTTTTACGATTATGACGGATGCCAGTCAAACAGGTTGGGGTACAATATTGATCCCAACGGATTCGAAGTGCCAGGGTCTGTGGATTCCGCAGTTTCTAGGCCAGCACATAAAAATCCAAGAAATGATGTCAATTTGGCTTGCACTACGTCATTGGATGAACATTATTCAGAAAGCACATGTCCAAATCCTGTCCGACAATACGACACGGGAAATCGTGTCAACTTCCTCACAACCCGCAAGGTCTCAACCTTCACGTATTCCGTTGTGCGGTCCTTCTAGCACGGCAAGCATTGTACAGGACGAGCAGTGGACGCGATTTCTAACTGTAGAAGGACCTCCTCTTCACTATACTACGTGGCCAAGTGGAAGGTCTTTCGTCGTTGGTGTAGGGATCATTCTGTTGATATTTTTGATCCTTCCATACCAGACATTGCAAACTTTTTAGTATACTTGTTTGACGAGATCAACTGCAGCCTGTTACTGTTAAAGGTTATAGGTCTATGTTATCTGATACCTATGCACACCATGATAGTTTACAATTGGATCTAATGTCTCTTTATCTAAATTAGTTAGAAACTTTTTGATAAATTGACCTAGAACCCTTAGATTAATTCCTAAAGGGAATTTAGCTTGGGTTCTTCTTAAACTAAAAGAAAACTATTTGAGCCTCTTGAGACAGTAGATTTCAAATTCTGGTCTTATAAGACAGCATTTCTCTTAGCTTTCTCTTCTGCTTGAAGAGTCAGTGAGCTTCATGCACTATCGGTGGACGATTCTCACTATCGTAGTGTCGGGAACACTATTACCTTTACTACTAATGTTGGATTTTTGGCTAAGAATCAGGCTCCTAATAAATATCTGGAACCTATTGTTATTAAGGCCCTTCCATCTTCAGATGGGCATAGGCCTTTACTCTGTCCGGTTAGAGCTTTATGTATTTATAAACAAGATCTCAGTTTATCAGAAAGGGACGTAAACGCTTCTTTCTGTCTCTGATGCCTAATAGAAAGGACATTACGGTCCATTCTATTGCTAGATGGATTCAATTAACTATCCGTACTGCTTTTGATAATCTATCTTCAACTCAACAGTCTGTGCTTAAGATTTCGGCACATGAAGTAACAGCTCTTTCTACATCTTGGGCTTATGCAAATAGTGTTGCTATTACAGACTTAATGAAGGCTGCATATTGGTCTCAGCCATCCCCATTCACGAATTTTTATCTCAGAAATATTGAATCCATTTCTGGAGACCTGCATTGTTTAGGTCCGTTATCTGCTGCTCAGAATGTCGTTCACTAAACAGTTGCAGCTATAGTTATGCAGGCTTTCTGTTCAGGCAGTGACTCCGTCCTGCTGCCCTCTTCGCTCTGGGCTATTTGACCCAGGGCAAGGGGAAGGGGGGGGGGGGAGGGTGTTCCCTTAGGTCACCTGTTTTATAGTTAAAACAAGGGGATACCTCCTCCGGAGTCAGTAATTCTGAGTTGTTACCGGGATGGTTTTAAAGTGAAAAGTTAATGTTTAAAAATTCATTCATGTCATATTTTTAAAGTGTAGCTCGGTGTGAAGCATTTGTATATGTCACGTGTCAAACGGGCGTTAATATACAATCCTCAGACACTTTTAAAAGAGTATAAAGAGTCTCAATTCTCTGGACTAACTTTATTTATTGGCTTACTTTAAAAATAATTAGTATAAGGAATATACTGCATGTTAATAGAGAACATGAATGTTATGATGCTCAATTATGGAGGGTGTTGTGTCTTTCTAATTTATCATATATAAGAAAGATACATGTAAAGCCTAATACTCCTTTTCTCCTTGAGGGGATGACTCTATTTTATATAGTTGAGCTTATTTTATTTTCCTCTATGTCCTAGGCCCTCCAGCCTTTTTACTATTCAGCTATGTCTGGGTCATTGGTACAGTATAAAAATGTTACAAAATTTATAGTAATTTATATATTTTTTATACTTACCAATGACCCAGACGGGGATGGCCCTCCCAGGAGTTGGGAACTCATACCTCCCCGCTGAGTACATAGCGTTGACCAGGCACTGCTTGTAAGAATGATAATTGGCGCCAATTTCGGGACCTCCTTGACACTGCGCATGCGCAGTAGAGGCAAAGTATGGAGGGCCATTCAGGACATGATTTCTTTGGTTTTGGATGCAAATTTTGGGGATTGGGGGGCAAAATTTGTGTTTGGCCCTAGATTTTTAAGAGATAGCACCAGCTATGTCTGGGTCATTGGTAAGTATAAAAAATATATAAATTACTATAAATTTTTTAACTTTCTTCAATTTCCATCAAAAAATGTTGCTGCAGCCAACATTCTTAGAACTTAGTTTAGTCAGACCACAATATTTCCCTTTGGCTTACCCTACAGGGCACATTTATGATTAGATTGCTTTGAAACCTGGTATGCTTATTTAGGGTGACCTCCAGATGGGAGCTATCGATTTTCTTCCATTTCCATCAAAAAATGTTGCCACGGCCAACGTTCTTAGAATTTAGTCTAGTCAGACCACAATATTTCCCTTTTGTACACCCTACAGGGCACATTTATGATCGGATTGCTTTGAAACCTGGCATGCTTGTTTGGGGAGGCCTCTAGATGGGAGCTATCGATTTTCTTCGGTTTCTGTCAAAAAATGTTGCCACTGGCAAAAAAAATGACCTTGGTACCAATGATCTTCAATTTTGCCATTTCATTTATAACTTACCAAGTTCAAGTTTGTCAAGTTGAGCTACAGTGTCATTGACACTTTCATTTCTATGCTACTTACACACAGTAAGTACACATGTCAATACGGCTCGGGCTAGAGTCTGTATTTATGAACCGATCTTCATGAAATGTCTTGGATACCTTTGTTATCACCTTGGGACAAGAACGAGTGTTTCTGGGTGCGGTCTAAAATTCAAGATGGCTGCCAGTGGCCATTTTGTACCGAAATTAGGTCTAATCAGTTTTTTGTACACAACTTCTATATGGCTCAGACTTGAGGCTGTATTTATGAACCAATCTTTACGAAACTTCTTGGGTACCTTTGTTATCACCGTGGGATGAGAGCGAGTGTTTTTGGGTGTGGTCCAAAATTCAAGATGGCCACCAGTGGCCATTTTGTACCAAAATTAGTGCAATCAGTCTTTTGTACAGAACTTCTGTATGAAAGTTCTGATTTGAATAAATTTTTGTATGAATGTTTAGTAACATGGAATACATCACATATTGTACGGGGTTTTCTTTCGTGCAGAAATTATGCAAATTAGATGAACTTTGATTTATTCAGTGCTACTTTCACAATGTAAGTGCACATGTCAATACGGCTCAGGCTAGAGGTTGTATTTATGAACCGATCTTCACAAAACTTCTTGGGTACCTTTGTTATCACCTTGGGACGAGATTGAGTGTTTCTGGGTGTGGTCCACATTTCAAGATGGCTGCCAGTGGCCATATTGTACCGAAATTAGGTCCAAGCAGTTTTTTGTCACAAGTTCTATACAGCTCGTATTTATGAACTGATCTTCACAAAACTTCTTGGGTACCTTTGTTTTCACCTTGGGACAGGAACGAGTGTGTTTTGGGGTGCCTTTGTTATCACCGTGCTATGAGAACAAATATTTTGGGGTTCAATCAGACCAACTCTGGGACTCTAAAGATTTCTTTTCTAGTTTAGCATCTGTCTGTCACCACCTTTACAATACTTTACCTATACATTTGTTACAGGCTACGGTCAGTATTTATGTACAGACCATTGCAGTACTTTATATGTACCTTTGTTATCAGGTCATTACCTAGATATTTGTCATTGCTGTGTCACATACTATACATGTACATGTCTTGACAAGTTGAGCTACAGTGTCATTGACACTTTCATTTACTGAATGGAACAAAATATGGAAACAATGAATATGTTTTGTGTAATTCTAATGTAAAATTATACTTTAAAATGTAATGTTCCATGATCAGTTTCCACTGGTACTAAACGATGTGTGTACCAAGAAATTAATTATTCTCACTCACTTGTCAACATATGGAAATTCCAAGTAGCAAATTGTTCTCATAAAAAGGCAATACAGTACAGTGATTGGAAGGTATGAGTGGATATCCTCCAGTAAACTGTAAGAAAACAATTAATTATGAACACAATCTCCTAAAATGTGCTCAAAAAACTTTAAATGTTTTAATACCTGCATTGGTTGGATTGTAGTTCTTGACTACACTGCAAATGGTAGAAAAGTACATTTAGTTTTTTTGAAATTCATGGCACTTCTCTCCTATGTAAATACACATGCCTATTCGAATACTATTGTCTCATTCTGACATTCTTATTCTTATGTTTCTGTCCTGAGTCCATAGTCAAAACTTCTTGATAAACATTACTGAAAGTTACTTACCTAAGAAAAACTATCGTAAAAACCGGCAATTATCCAGATACCTCAACAGAAACAAAGTACGGAATGGAGGTGGTTCAGCAGCATGCAGTTGTTAATACCCATTTAAATGAAAACCCTTTTCCACCATTTCTTCCCATTTTCTTATCTTCATTATTTAGTTAACAACATATACAAATATCTCTTATTTCCCCCCTTTACCAAACCTACTATCAAATCATAACTATAACTTGAAAGTGTAATGAATAATTCACCATTATAGGGTTTGGACGGTAATCTTGATTATATGTGTATCTGTCTTCTCGACTGTATTATGTTCAAGTGTTCTACTGGTGGAAACAACCTCGTATGAGCTTACAGCTTACTGTTGGATCCACACTTAGTTTAAACATTATTTATTTTAAGAGTTCAAAGTCATATAATACAAAAATTGTTACATACATTGATGTGGATTCTGCAGGAAGCTATAAGCTTATACAAGGCCGGTTCTACCCAGAACAGGATTACAAAGAGTTACAAATGTCAATGGCAGGTATAAGTGATTTTAGTCTTAAGTCTTAACAGTATTTGTATACATTACACAAGCGTCAGTAGTCGAGCTCACAAATTGTTGCCCGAGGGCTCCCGCCTCCTGTACACCAGATTAACCCCTTGCCAACACGGATAGAATATGACAGTTGCACAAAAGACGTCTTTAACCGCTAGACCGTTTTATTTTCTATTCCAAAATACAGCTCTGGGCATCCATTGGAGCGAGCTCAACGAGCTCACTCAAACGGAGGGCCACAAGCCATGTTTCCGAGTCCAGAATTGGAAACATAATAAAATTTAAATGGGAGCTTTTGTTAATAAGACCACCCAAACCTGGCAATCCTGGGAAGCAGAGGCAGGGACCACCGGGAGATGATATGTAAGACTGTTAAGAGTACATGGTGAACAAAATAAGAACAATATAAAAAGAAGCAAAACTCCGCCAGCTTGAATACATGGTGCATTTACTACACACGAGAAAGGCGTAAGTAAGTATGTTATGTAATTTCATTCAGTTTGTTTAGTAGAAGATTATGAATACAGTCTCTGAACACATTCTACGTGGCATTGAGCTGCAAGCAAGGTTAAATGGTGTGGAGGGATATATTCGTTCCGCTGAGCTAGTTTGGCAACAATATTCATGATAATATTAAATTATATTTTAATTAGGTTAGTACTGTGTTAGAGATTAATCATTACAATCGCTTACTTGATAGTATAAAGTCATGTTCGTCTTCATTATTCAAGAATTCTGAACCAAGAACAAATCTCTGTCAGCTTGATTACATGATACATTAAATACACACAATAAAGGCGTAAGAAGGTATAGGTAATGTCATTCAGTTCGTTTAGTAAAAGATTATGAATACAGTCTATGGATACAGACCAGGTGGCGTTGAGCTGCAAGGAAAGTTGAATGGTGTGGAGGGGTATATTCGTTATGTTGAGCTAATTTGATTTGATACCAGGTGACGTTGAGCTGCAAGGTTAGTTGAATGGTGTGGAGGGGTATATTCGTTAAGTTGAGCTAATTTGATAATAACATTATAATAATATTAAGTTATATTAAATTGGTTACTACTGTATTAGAAATTAATCATTGAATCGCTTACTTGACAATATAAAGTCATGTACCACTTCAAAGATGAGGTGGTTGTCTTCGTTATTCAAGAATTCTGAACCAACCCATTTGGGACAGGGGGAACACAGGTATGGTGCCTCATTTTTCAGTAGGAGTTTTGACCTATATGTACTTCACTGGACATTTGTACAACATGAAAATAAAACGGATTGAGCAGGATGTCATGCACAATCTACATGTAGGCAGAGAATTGGCCCACTGTTGCCAGATCGCTGAAGCAATCTGGCAACTGTGATGCAATACTCTGGCATCATAAAGAGGGAAATGTTACAAAGTGGTACACTTACTTATAACATGTGTCGAATATAGCTACTGCTCCAATTATACTCCTATTACGAAAGAAACATTAACCCATTTGAGACAGGGGTGGGGGAGTACTGGTATGGTGCCTCATTCATCGGTGGAAGTTTTGACCAAGTTTACTAGACATTTGTACAACATGAAATTAGGATATTGATCATGATTTCAAGCATAATTTACATGTTGGAGAGCATTGACCCACAGCTGCCAGATTGCTAAAGCAACTGTGAGGCAATACTCTGGCATTGTTAAAAGGGAAATGTTACAAAATGGAACACTTACTTAAAGTCTTTGTCGTATATATCTACTACTCGGGTTATACTCGTATTACGAAAGCAACATTAACCCTTTTGGAACAGGGGGAACACAGGTATGGTGCCTCATTCATCAGTAGGAGGTTTGACCTATTGTGTGTACCATACATTTGTACAAGATTGAATTAGAACATAATGACCAGGATTTTAAGCTTAATCTACATGCTGGCAGGCAATACGCTGGCATCATTAAGAGGGAAATGTTACAAAATGGTACACTTACTTAGAAGTCTGTGTCGTATATAGCAACTGCTCCGATTATACTCATATTATGAAAGCAACATTAACCTATTTGAGATGGCAGTTGTGGATGGGGGGGGGGGGGGGGGGGCAGGGGGGGGGGGGGGTCACTGGTATGGTGCCTCATTCATCAGTGGGAGTTTTGATCTACTTTACTAGACATTTCTACAACTTGAAATTAGAACATATTGATCAGGATTACGAGCATAATCTACATGTTGGCAGAGCATTGACCCACCATTGCCAGATTGCAAAAGCAACATTAATCCATTTGGGAAAGGGGGAACTGGTATGGTGTCCCATTCAACAAGGGGAGATTTTACCTACTAGTCGTTTGTACAACATGAGATTAAATCATATTGATCAGGATTTCAAGCATAACCTACATGTTGGTAGAGCATTGACCCACCTCTGCCAAATTGCATTAAGAGGGAAATGTTAGAAAATGGTACGCTTACTTAAAGGCTGTGTCGTTTATAGCTACTGCTCCAGTTATATTCATATTATGGAAGCAACATTAACCCTTTTGAGACTCGGAGAAACACTGGCATAGTGCCTCATTCATCAGTAGGAGATTTGACCTACTTTATGGGACATTTGTACAACATGAAGTTAGAACATGTTGATCTGGATTTCAAGCATAATCTACATGCAGGCAGAGCATTGACCCACCGTTGCCACATTGCAAATGCAATCCGGCAACTGTGAGGCAATACTCTTGCATCATAAAGAGGGAAACGTTAAAGATGGTACACTTACTTAAGGGCTGTTTCAGATATAGCTATTGCTTGTTGTACCGATATTACAAAAGCAACATTAACCCATTTGAGACAGGAGGGACAAGGTATGGTACCTCATTCATCAGTAGTAGTTTTGACCCATTTTACTAGACATTTGTACAACATGAAATTAGAACATATTGATCTGGATTTCAAGCACAATGAACATTTTGGCAGACCATTGACCCACCGTTGCTAGATAGCAAAAGCAGTCTGGCAACTGTCGGGTAATGCCCTGGCATCATTAGGAGGGAAATGGTACACTTGCTTAAAGACTGTGTAGTATATTGCTACTGCTCCCATTATACTCATATTGCGAGAGCAACATTAACTCATTTGAGAGAGGGGGAACACTGGTATGGTGCCTCATACATGTTGGAATAGCATTAACCCACCGTTGCCAGATTGCAAAAGCGTAAGAAACATTAATCCATTTGAGACAGGGGAAACACTGGTGCAGTGCCTCATTCGTCAGTAGGAGTTTTGACATACTTTACTAGACATTTATACAAAATGAAATTTGAACATATTGATCAAACAATCGAACATAAATCTACATATTGGCAGAGCAATGACCCACAGCTGTCAGATTGCAAGAGCAATCTGACCACAGTGGGGCAATACTCTGGTATCATTGGGGGGATCAGCCCGGAGAACGTTACAAATAATCTGGAAATTTTTTTTTTCTTTTTTCTGCGTTTTGGTCAATTTTAAGACAAAAAAAATTATTTTTTTTCCCCTGAAAATTTGGGGTGTGGAAGGGACTTAGAAAATTTTGGACCAAAATCCGGAAATTCTTTTTTTGTTTTTTCTGCGTTTTGGTCAATTTTAAGACAAAAAAAAAAAAAAAAATTTCCCCTGAAAATTTGGGGTCCGGGTTGGACTTAGAAAATTTTGGACCAAAATCCGGAATTTTTTTTTTTGTTTTTTCTAAGTTTTGGTCAATTTTTTTTTTCCCCCTGAAAATTTGGGGTCCGGGTGGGACTTAGAAAATTTTGGACCAAAATCCGGAAATTTTTTTTTTATTGTTTTTTATGCATTTCAGTCAATTTTAAGACAAAAAAAAAAAAAAAAAAAATTTCCCCTGAAAATTTGTGGTCCGGATTGGACTTGGAAAATTTTGGACCAAAATCCTGAAATTTTTTTTTTTGTTTTTTATGCATTTCTGTCAATTTTAAGACAAAAAAAAAGAAAAGTTTTTTTCCCCTGAAAATTTGGGGTCCCATTGTGACCAAAATCCTGAAATTTTTTTTTGTTGTTTTTTATGCATTTCTGTCAATTTTATAAGACAAAAAAAAATTTTTTTTTTTACCCTGAAAATTTGGGATCCGGGTGGGACTTAGAAAATTTTGGACCAAAATCCGAAAATCCGAAAAATTTTTTTTTGTTTTTTCTGCGATTTGGTCAATTTCAAGAAAAAAAAAAAACTATTTTTTTTCCCCTGAAAATTTGGGGTCCGGGTTTGACTTAGAAAATTTTGGACCAAAATCCGAAAAATTTTTTTTTTTTTTTTCTGCGTTTGGGTAATTTTAAGACAAAAAAAAATTTCTTTTCCCCCTGAAAATTTGGGGTCCAGGTGTGACTTAGAAAATTTTGGACCAAAATCCGGAAATTTTTTTTTTGTTTTTTCTAAGTTTTGGTCAATTTTTTTTTTCCCCCTGAAAATTTGTGGTCCGGGTGGGACTTAGAAAATTTTGGACCAAAATCCAGAAATTTTTTTTTTGTTGTTTTTTATGCATTTCTGTCAATTTTAAGACAAAAAAAAGAATTTTTTTCCCCTGAAAATTTGTGGTCTGGGTGGGACTTCGAAAATTTTGGACCAAAATCCGAAAATTTTTTTGGGGGTTTTTTCTGCGTTTTGGTCAATTTTAAGACAAAAAAAAATATTTTTTTTCCCCTGAAAATTTGGGGTCCGGGTGGGACTTCGAAAATTTTGGACCAAAATCCGAAAAATTTTTTTTTTGTTTTTTCTGCATTTTGGTCAATTCTTAATAAGACCAAAAAAAAAATTTTTTTTTCCCCCTGAAAATTTTGGGTCTGCGTGGGACTTCGAAAATTTTGGACCAAAATCCGAAAATTTTTTTTTTTGTTTTTTCTGCGTTTTGGTCAATTTTAAGACAAAAAAAAAAAAAAAAGAAATTTTTCCCCTGAACATTTGGGGTCCGGGTGGGACTTCGAAAATTTTGGACCAAAATCCGTAATTTTCTTTTTTTTTTTGTTTTTTATGCGTTTCTGTCAATTTTAAGACAAAAAAACATTTTTTTTTTTACACCGAAAATTTGGGGTCCGGGTGGGACTTAGAAAATTTTGGACCAAAATCCGGAAATTAGTTTTAAAGTTTTTTATGCGTTTTAAGAAGAAGAAAAAAATTTAGGCTGAAAGTATTTTGTTTGGGGAAAAAATCTGTTTTTTATGCATTTATCTCAATTTTGGGACGTAAAAGTGCAGGAACTGAAATTAAATCCTGTGTATTGTGTGGGCACAATCACTTCATCTAGTTGGTATATGCTTTTCTTAGGAGGGGCGTATGCAGCTTATTCAAGTCAAGTCATTGGTTTGATATTTAGACTACCATGTCAGGTGAGCGCCCTCAGGCCCCCTGTGGCCTCTTGTTTTTTATGCGTTTTGGTCAATTTTAAGACAAAAAAATTTTTTTTTTTTACACTGAAAATTTGGGGGCTGGGTGGGACTTAGAAAATTTTGGACCAAAATCCGGAAATTTTTTAAAAATTTTTTTATGCGTTTCAGTTTTAAGACAACAAATTTTTTTTTTTTACACTGAAAATTTGGGGGCTGGGTAGACCAAAATCCGGAAATGAGTTTTTATGCGTTTTGGTCAATTTTTAGACAATTTTTTTTCTTTTTACACTGAAAATTTGGGGTCTGGGTGTGACTTAGAAAGTTTTGGACCAAAATCCAGAAATATTTTTGTTTTGTTTTTTATGCGTTTCGGTCAATTTTAAGACAAGAAAACAATTTTTTTTACACTGAAAATTTGGGGGCCGGGTGGGACGTGTTGCAGAAAAACCCTAAAATAAATGGGTTGTATAGTAATTTTAATAAAATTCGTCCTGTTGGGATTCGGCTTCTTGGGATGACCATTTTCGACATTCGTCTTGTTGGGATTCGGCCAGTTGGGAATAAACTGTATCGAGGGGCTTCAAAGAGGAGCTCTACATTTTACATTATGATAAACTGAAGAAAAGGCATGATACTCAGACTATTTTTGTAATTCCTGAGGGGCTCAAGGATTGACAATGTATCCTATGTAGATGGATTGCTTAATGTAGACTCATTCTTGGACTCTGTTTATATTGTGTTCTGTTCAAGATGAGCGCTTCAGGCCCCATGGGGCCTCTTGTTTAAAAATATTCTTGAGATTCACCAGTTCAAATCCTTCAATATTTGGTATACAACATCTCTAGGTGGGGCAGATTTAAGTTTGCTCAAATCGGGGTCCCTTTGTTAATATTTGGGCTCCCTATTTGAGCCCAAATTTTAACTTGGTGCCATATGAGGGAATTTCTTTAAAAAGTCTTCTTCTATAGAACCATCTCTTAGAATGTTTTGATATTTGGTATACATCTCTCGGGGGGTCAGATTCAAGTTTGTTCAAATCGAGTCCCTGAGTTAATATTTGGGCTTTTTATGGGAGTCTGAATTTTAACTAAGTGCAATATGAGGGAATTTCTTTAAAAATCTTCTCCTTCAGACCCCCCCTATCAAAATGCTTGCACATTAGGTATACAGCATCCTGGTGGTGGAAGGGAAAGGCTCAGACTCAAGTTAAGTTCCTAGGTTGATATTTGGGCTCCCTAAGTTTTGCATTACTGGAAATCCGGGCATTATTTCTGTGGTAGCATCCCAGTACTAGAAAAAAATCATCTGGCATGGACAACAGAGTTATAAATAATTAAATAACTCTATTCTTCTGTAGTGTTAACTAGCTATAGATGCTAATTAAATCCTTCTTTAAACAACTATTATCAGATTAACGCCTCAAGCCCCGTGAGACCTCTTGTCTTGAAACAGGGTGACTTAGAATGATGCATGGATCAAACGTTCTATTTTGGTAATGGTTGGCTGCCCATAATTGTTGGCATGGCAGCCATCTTGGATTTCTTGAAAACAGTCTGCAGGAAGCATTTATGCAATTTTCTTGCAACCTGGCAAAATGATGCAGTATGATGAGATCAGAATATCCTATGTTGGTCACGGTCAGCTGTATATAATGGCTCCTATGGCAGCCATCTTGGATTTCTCTGACTGCGTGTCCACAATTTATTCAGCATGGGCTACAGCCTTTTTTTCCGATCATCACCAAATTTCATATGCTTGTTCAGGTTCATCCCAAGAACATCGCCATTATGGTCAGTGAAAGTGAAGCCATCTTGTATTTCCACAGTACAGGCTACAGGTTGCATTTCTGCGTGAATTTTCTTGAAACTGGACAGGGTCACTTCATATGATAAGAAGATGAGAAAAACATATTTGGGTCATGGTGGGCTACCCACAATGGTCACCATAACAGCCATCATGGATTTCTTCAGCACAGGCCTTCTTGAAACTTGGCAGGCTGACTTTGTATGATGAGTAGATGAGAACAGTCTATTTTGGTCACACATGGCCACCATAACAGACATCTTTAGAACACCCTGCAGGTCTCATTTATTCACCAATTTTATTGGAATTTGACTGGATGACTGAGTAGATGAGAACATCTGATGTTGATCATTGTAGGCCACACACATTGGCTACCGCCTGCAATGGTCACAACAGCAACCATCTTGTTTTTCTTCAGCAAAGCCTACAGTTTGCATTTATGCATCAATTTTCTTAAATTTGCCAGGGTGCTTAGTATGATGTGAAGATGAGAATGTTCTATTTTGGTAAAGGGTTTTCCGCCCATAATATCTGCAATTGTGGCCATCTTGGATTTCTTCAGAACACTCTGCAGGTCTCATTTCATATCACTTCTCTTGAAACTCAGCAGACAACTTTGTAAGAGTGGATGTCAACATCCTACTTTGGTTGAGTGCCCAAAATAGCCACCACCTGCAATGGCTGTAAGAGATTTGGCAAGGTTACTTAGTATGATGAGTAGATGTGTGCATCCTATTTTGGCAGTGTTTGGCTGCACATAATGGCAGCCGCAGCTGCCATCTTGAATTTCTTCAAAACATGAGTAGATAAGAAAGCCATATGCCATCTGGACCCACATATGACCTTGACCTTTGACCTCCAGGTCAAATTACTGATTTTTTGGCAAGTAAGCTTGTCCGGGCCAGAACTTATTTACCTTTTCACCCCAGCTTATGATATTTGGCATGTGGGTGTATCACCATGAGACGATGTGTCTCGTACTATCATTGATTTTTTTTATCTTTTGACTTAGGCTTATGATATTTGGCTTGTGAATGTATCACCATGAGACGATGTGTCGCGTACCATCATAACCCACATGTGACCTTGACCTTTGACCTCCAGGTCAAATTACTGATTTTTTGGCAAGTTTCACTTCGGCTTATGATATTTGGCATGTGGGTGTATCACCATGAGACGACGTGTCGCATACCATCATGACCCACATATGACATTGACCTTTGACCTCAAGGTCAAATTACTGATTTTTTGGCAAGTAAGCTTGTCTGGGCCAGAACTTATTTATCTTTTCACTTCAGCTTATGATATTTGGCATGTGGGTGTATCACCATGAGACGATGTGTCACGTATATCATGACCCACATATGACCTTGACCTTTGACCTCAAGGTCAAATTATTGATTTTTTTTTTAATCTTTTGACCCACCAATGCACACTGCACACTGTTAAAAAAAAAATTGTAGAACATCTCAGCACAGATCCACGGTGGTTTGTATTCGCAGCAGAATTGTGTATCTTTAAAAAATTAGTTGGTTGTGTTTGTGTTCAGGGCTGTTCATTTAAATTCATTCACGCTTCTGTTTTTATTTTACCTGTGGAAAAATATGCACGTGCGAACGGTCAACTTGATCAAGGGGTCAGCAGCACTCATTACAATTTAAGCCCACCAGGTGAAAATTTGATAAACGTCATTGTAAATGACACATTCACACAATTAAATACGGGAATTCTGTTACTCTAAGTGTATAACGGCAAGTTAAAATTTAATAGAAATAAGTTTTAAAAACAAAAGACGAGGCCTGTTACTGGTACACATATGGCCTACATAAACTGGGGAAGATCCAACAATAAACAGGTTGGGTATATCTCTATTATTTACCGGCTGTTGGCAACATCCACTCCCCCTCCCCCTGCCGAAAAATTAGGTCTTTATCAACAACCTTTAATACCATCGTAAACCCTACGTATTTCTCACATATCAGTTGCCGGAGAATCAACGAATTAAGGCTTGAATTTAATCACCCAGGTTTTGGACCCCCACATTATAATTTGTACGGATATGTGCTTGTGATATATTGACGTCCTGTTCGCTTTCATTAACTGGAATTGAATAATTACATTTTCCAACGATAACCCCCACGCCACCCCACCCACCCCCCAAAAGAAAGACCACCAACAGTTTTAATTATTAATTCGCCATAATATTGTTGAATACGGCAATTGTTTTAACTTAATTTAAAGTCAAAACACTCCCCGTGGGAACCCCGGGAAGTAAGCAGCACTTGTTTACTGTGGTAAACCAGTTCCGCTTTGCTAGTAAAATAGGACCCAGTCACCAATGCTTGGGGTGAAAGTCCTCTAAAATGGGCAACATGCAGATCAACGATTGACTATACTTGACTTCATCTCCATGTTGTGTCACGATCAGCCATGGTGCATAAATATGTGACGTTAACCACCAACAAACCAACAAAGTCAAAACACTCTCTGCAAGATCAAGTAGACCTTATGTATCAAAGTCGTTACTCATCACATGCATTTTAGTTTGATTACCATTAAATGGGTGTGGGGGTGGGGGCAACAATTATTTATAAGCTTAAAATATTAGCAAAAGGGCTCGCCATCTTTCAATGGTCATGGGTGGCTCCTAAGATTTTATCCAGAAATGTTAAAAGAGTTAGTCCCCACAACCAGTGACGTGGAAATCCCCCTCCCAGAAAAAAAAAATACAAAATTACCACACTCTTGTGAATTTTATCGCCCCTCCTCACCTCCATTGTTGATTTTTTCTGAAGTTTATCCCAAGATTATAAACTGAGAGAGAGGTCTAAAAACTAATTTTCTCTGTTAAATGAATGTAGAGTTAGGTTTACCGTTATTCATGTGATCCTGTTCGACTGTTAATTTGAAATTAACATGTACAAAACAATAGGCTGCTGAGAGTCGGTGAACAAAAGAAGCTTTAAACAATAATAAGTAGTAGTTCGATTATGTCACTGGTCGCTAATACCCCTGTCTTGATTGTCTTATTAAAAGATTATTATCACAGGCTTTAATTACTGAACAAATTATTGTAATAATCTTCACCTGTGCAAGTTCAATAGACTTTGCGAGGTGTAACTTCTGTATCCACAGTCGATTTTTATTGGAAGTTTGTGACAAATTTGTT
The DNA here is from genome assembly GCA_031216915.1 of Pictodentalium vernedei. Taxonomy (NCBI): domain Eukaryota; kingdom Metazoa; phylum Mollusca; class Scaphopoda; order Dentaliida; family Dentaliidae; genus Pictodentalium; species Pictodentalium vernedei. The sequence goes on along the minus strand of CM062296.1, from coordinate 548,002,956 downwards.
ACATTCTTGGTTTGCAGGACTCCATTAAAGTGTTAATAATGTGTCTTCAATATGTTGAATGAGATGGTAGACGGCATAGGTTAATTATGACGCGTACACTCAGAGTGGAGTTTCCCCTCCCTCTCACAGTTTCTTATTTTAGTTCAGATGTCTCTTTACTGACTTTTTTTAAAATGACGTTATGACGTATCACGTTTCTGGCCAGAAAAGTGGCCGCTTGGGTTCAAGAGGGGCAGGGGGGGGGGGGTTGGGGTGGGGGGGGGGGGGGCAATATTAAGTGGCAGCATGGCATAACATGCTAACCATGCTTGTGTGTAGTTAGTATAGTATAGAAATCTATGGACTAAATGTTAGGTCATCCATTTTTTAGGGGGGGGGGGGGTGACCCCCTCCCATAATCTCCTCCAAATTGACCTTTGGCCATCGGTGATGGTCGGGGGGGGGGGTGGGTATTCAGCATTTGAAATTAACAGTGATCCAAGATTTCATGTTAAGGGAAAGTGAATCAAATTCAGTGTAGGCATGTATTAGATTGCTGTGGAGAAGATCAGCTGCGGACCTTTGGGATTGGTGGGGGGGGGTCGTATGACCCTCCCTGGCTACGCCCTTGCCGTCTTGTTTTAGGCCGAATCTCCCACATGGAAATGCGAAATGTCCAATTCACCAACCTTATGGGAAAATATTTTGCAAACTGTGTTCATTTTTAGCTCAACTTTGGCGAAGCCAAATTTGAGCTTATGCCATGGTCTGTCCGTCTGTCCGTCAACAATTGGATACGGCTCTGGCTAGAGGCCGTATTTATGAACCGCTCTTTACGAAACTTCTTGGGTGCCTTTGTTATGACCGTGGGACGAGAAAGAGTGTTTTTGGGTGCGGTCCGAAATTTAAGATGGCTGCCAGCCGCCATTTTGTACCGACGATGCAGAAATCTGTTTTTTGTACAGAACTTCCATATGAAAGCTCTGATTTGAATAATTTTTTGTACGAATGTTTAGTACCATGGGATACATCACATATAATACGTTTTTTTTTCTCGTGCGTAAATTATGCAAATTAGACTAACTTTGATGTTTTTTGGTGTTACTTTCAGCACTGTAAGTGCAAATGCCAATACGGCTCGGGCTAGAGGCCGTATTTATGAACCGATCTTTACGAAACTCCTTGGGTACCTTTGTTATCACCGTGGGACAAGAACGAGTGTTTTTGGGTCCGGTCCGAAATTCAAGATGGCCGATGTCAGCCATTTTGTACAAAATTTGGTATAATCAGATTTTTGCACAGAACTTCCATATGAAAGCGCTGATTTGAATAATTTTTTGTGTGATTGTTTAGTAGCATGGGATACATCATATATAATACAGGTTTTTTTCTCGTGCAGAAATTATGCAAATTAGATGAACTTTGATTTTTTCAGTGCTACTTACACACAGAAGTACACATGTCAATACGGCTCGGGCTAGAGTCTGTATTTATGAACCGATCTTCACGAAACGTCTTGGGTGCCTTTGTTATCACCTTGGGAGGAGAACGAGTGTTTCTGGGTGCGGTCCAAAATTCAAGATGGCTGCCAGTGGCCATTTTCTACCGAAATTAGGTCTAATCAGTTTTTGTACACAACTTCTATACGGCTCAGGCTAGAGGCCGTATTTATGAATCGATCTTTACAAAACTTCTTGGGTACCTTTGTTATCACTGTGGGATGAGAACGAGTGTTTTTGGGTGTGGTCCGAAATTCAAGATGGCCACCAGCAGCCATTTTGTACCAAAATTAGTGCAATCAGTCTTTTGTACAGAACTTCTGTATGAAAGTTCTGATTTGAATAAATTTTTGTATGAATGTTTAGTAACATGGAATACATCACATATAGTACAGGTTTTTTTCTAGCGCAGAAATTATGCAAATTAGACAAACTTTGATGTTTTTTGGTGTTACTTTCAGCACTGTAAGTGCAAATGCCAATACGGCTCGGGCCAGAGGCCGTATTTATGAACCGATCTTTACGAAACTCCTTGGGTACCTTTGTTATCACCGTGGGACGAGAACGAGTGTTTTGGGGTCCAGTCCGAAATTCAAGATGGCCGATGGCAGCCATTTTGTCAAAATTTGGTGCAATCAGATTTTTGCACAGAACTTCCAAATGAAAGCGCTGATTTGAATAATTTTTTGTGTGAATGTTTAGTACCATGGGATACATCACATATAATACAGGCTTTTTTCTCATGCAGAAATTACGCAAATTAGATGAACTTTGATTTTTTCAGTGCTACTTACACACAGTAAGTACACATGTCAATACGGCTCAGGCTAGAGTCTGTATTTATGAACCGATCTTCACAAAACTTCTTGGGTACCTTTGTTATCACCTTGGGACGAGAACGAGTGTTTCTGGGTGCGGTCCAAAATTCAAGATGGCTGCCAGTGGCCATTTTGTACCGAAATTAGGTCCAATCAGTTTTTTGTCACAACTTCTACACAGCTCATATTTGTGAACTGATCTTCACGAAACTTCTTGGGTACCTTTGTTTTCACCTTGGGACAGGAATGAGTGTGTTTTGGGGTGCCTTTGTTATCACTGTGCTATGAGAACAAATATTTTGGGGTTCAGTCAGACCCACTCTGGGACTCAAAGATTTTTTTCTAGTTTAGCATCTGACTGTCACCCACCTTTACAATACTTTACCTGTACATTTGTTACAGGCAACGGTCAGTATTTATGTACAGACCGTTACAATACTTTATATGTACCTTTGTTATCAGGTCATTACCTAGATGTTTGTCATTGCTGTGTCACATACTATACATGTACATGTCTTTGTCTTGACAAGTTGAGCTACAGTGTCATTGACACTTTCATTATCATTACTGTTCCAATGTTATAGGCCCATCTCCTTTTTTCAGTAGAGTAAAAACATTGCCGTCTGCATTCGGAATTTTTATATTCGTAAGTTTCAGAATTAAAGTAATCTAACATCATTATTCATATTTAGACGCATTGGGCCATTATAGGCTTGCTTGGCTCTTATAGTCAATGACGGCCCAATATGTTACGCGATTTTACTTGTTGAGCATTAATATTAATATTATAGTTAGGGAGATTAAGAAAGTGCCAGTGAGAAATATTATAAAACGAGTACTGGGAGATTAGAATGGACAATGGGGTTGGGATAACACGTTTGGGACAGGGGGAATGAAGGCCTCTGTAGAGAGGAGCGGCAAATCAATGAACATCTTGTGTCGGAATTAAAACTTTTATTGTATGAGTAGGTTTAATTTAATTAATTAATGTAAATTACTGGTTTGTGTTATGTTATAATACTCTCAACAATCCCAGTTTTCTCTTTGGTATAAATAATTAACATTTCCTCGCTCATCTCAACACAGACAGCCAGCTTGTTTATTACCATGGAGACTGAAATAGTTCCATTGCAGTCAATGATTGACAGAATCTGTTTATAGGCTGACTGATAGTAATTACCCTTGATTAACAGGACTCAGAGTTTTAATGCACTGTACACGTAATGTTGTTGGACAGTTGGAGTGCGCAGCAAGTTTGGCCAGGACAAGTGTTCCAGATAAAAGCAGAGTGGAGGGTACGTCAATTCTGTTATGTAAACACCTATTATAGTTATTCCTGATTACAGGTTTACTGCGTAGAGTCCAGATAATAGGGATTATCACAATTGACAAAAGTGGAATATGATGAAAAGTTTTTTTTAAACTCGTTTCTGTTACTGGTGTTTTGAGTAGCATCGTCGAGAGCATTCCAAAGTTTCGGAAAGGAGTATAAAGGGAGCTTATCAAGAGATTTGGTCCGTGTCTTTTCTCTATATGTAGGAGGCCAAATTGTCTGGTACTCCAACCAGATTGATTGTCTATGACACTAAATATATCATTAAATGACTCCTGTAATCTACCATGTTTCCAGTCAAAGATGAACAGCAAAGCATGTAGTTTAAACAAGTCATCAACCTTAAGTAATCTGTCTTTCCTGAATAGGGGGTCTGTATGGGCTTTGTATTTTCTGTTGTTAATTATTTGTAGTGATCGCTTTTGCATGTTCACAAGCTTCTTAGTTGCCCTGGAGCTACCACATACCTGGATTCTGTATAGTAGTTGACTGTGTATTAAGGCGTAATATAGTATTTTCATGGCTCCATGGGGGAGAATTCTCTTAACTTTGTTAAGACTATAGTTCGCGAGTGCTATTTTAGAACTTAATTGTGATACGTGAGCCTTGTAGGTCAAATGTTCGTCAATGTTTATTCCAAGAAACTTCAGGGATTTTTCGGCTTCAGTGATCCCAACCTTTTTTATTATTTGGTTATTTATTTTTTGCTCTTGGCCAACATTATTATTGCTTCTTTCATTTGGGTTCAGTACAGTGTATGAGGTTTTTTCGCATTCAAAATTAGCTGGTTAGCAGAGTACCATTCAAATATTTTTTTAATTTCATCATTAAAATACGTTGTTATGGGATTATTATGGGACCCTGAGTAGTGCGCTGTACTGTCATCAACAAATGATAAAATGTTGAGTGAGGTTGAGTTGCTAATATCGTTGATATAAAGAAGGAAAAGCACAGGTCCTAGAATTGAACCCTGAGGAACACCACAGCACTGGTTAGCAAGGTCTGATTTATGTTCTCCATACATATCATACTGCGATCTATTAGACAAGTAGCTTCTGAACCATCTGTTAGTGAGACCACGTATGTCATACTTTTCCAGTTTGCCTAATAGTATTTCATGATTTATCGTGTCAAATGCTTTAGATAGGTCCAGCATTACGTGTACACTGCATTAAAGACCCCGATTCATTACCCCGATTTTCAAGTGATAAAGTCGGGGTGATCTACCCTGATTTCGTTACTTTTAATATCCACTGGAGAATCCCATTCTAAGAAAATTAACTACGATATTGTTACGACTTAGAATGAAGTCACACCACGAGAGTTAATTCTCAAACAGATGCAAGTGAATTCAATACTAAAGGATACTTTTTTGTTCAACAAGTTCAAAATGTTATAAAACTATTAATTTTACAGATGTGTATGAAGAAAATCTGTTTATAATATGATGTTTTAATCCGCGGATTGTTTTTCAAATTACCAATCAAAGACACGATTCTAATCCAACCTACAAAACTCGGTTGTCCAATGAGACGCCGGCACAGATATGAGCGACACCCCTGCATTTTGAACTGAAACACGTTGTGAAGCTAGTCACAATATTTGAAGACAGTTTGAGACAAGAATAGTTGTTGGAAAGTGGAAACTTATAGTCTATGAATATATTAAAGATATACACATTTATTTAATGTAATAGGAATAAACAGTTGTGATGATAAAACAAACCACCAGTTTATATGCGTGAAGGAAATGTGAAATAATTTCAAATAAATCCTGCAAGTTCGTTTTATTTATGGTCTTTAAACTTAACTGTTTTAAAAAATTTACCAAAATCTTTAAATTTCATTTGCCGATGAAACACTGACCGGAAAAAATCTTAGTAATTTTTAATAAATGAGGAAAAATTCTGATTTACGATTTTATAACGTAAGTTGAGAGTGGAGTTGTATTTTTGATGAAATCTTTGAAAGTTGCAGTTTACATACATAATTAAATTACATGAATGAAGAAGGAATGCTTGTGTGTGGTGGTTCTTGGACTTTTCACCCCTGGGATGTTTCAGACCTGGTTCGCGGCCTGAGACGTTTCGGCGTCCATATATTGAAATATCAAGGTGGCTTTCACTAGCAAGGAAAAATGGTCGAGCTAGTGTGTGTGTGTGTGTGGGGGTGGGGGGGGGGGGGTGGAATTACTCATATATTTGTGTGTGTTGGCCTACTGGCAGGGGGGGGGGGGGATTGGTACTTCGATACCGTGGGGAGGTAGGAGGATATTATTTATTTCACCATTTAGCAATGGTCTTCATGACTGGATCTGTCGCTCGACTCTGGAAAGACGTTTTCCTTTAGAACGAAAAACATAGCCCTTCCATCCTGTTGTGTTTCTTTGTATTTTTCTCCTTTGAAAAGGGTGTCGGAGATTCGGCGATGGCAGGGGACAGACTATCTGTAGGCTCACAGGGCCTGCTGCACCCCAAAACTCCGTTTCCGATCATAAAAGGCATAAAAGGCAATACCATATTGAACAACTTAAAAATTTAAATTTTTGTCTCAAAAACATAGCTTATGATCCCTCATTGGAACGAGCTCGGGGAGTTCGTTCCAATGCGGGATCATAAGCTAAATGGCGTGTCTTGTCTGGCCCTCCTCACCTCCCAAAGATCTAGCCCCCCCCTCCCCCAGCCGGGAATTGTCTGGCGCTTGCCTTGCACAAATTATTAGGCGTTTTGCGACTCTGAAGAACCATTATTTAACAAATTGTTGGTCTGACCATGACCCTGGGTTGTCCAAACTTTGACCTAATGTAAATAATTTAATTTTTTGGTGTGGTACGTTCATGCGTGCAGCAAAAAAATATATATTGCAGACCTCTGGCCCAGGTTTGAAAACACAGCTGGATTTTTTTTACACCAAAGCTACCGACAAATTATTAAAACTACACGAAAATATTTGGGGGGGGGGGGGGGGGGGGTAACCTGCCCCCCCCCCCCCCCCCCCCCCCCCCCAAAAAAAAAAAAAAAAAAAAAAATTTACGGCCCTGCCCCCCATGGTACAAATATGTCTGGTTATTTGTCGAGCGATTTGTTATTGCATTTCCAATCCCCCTCCCCGACTTGCAAACTAATTAAGCATGCTTCCGTCAATATTTACAAACACAGCTGGGTTGTTTATTGTCATGGAGATGAAATAGTTCAGTTTCGTGAGGAATCTATTTATAATCAAAGGTGGGTGTTAATTAGCTTGCTGAACTGGACTCAAATTTTTAATGCACTGTACACGTAATGAGGAACAATGCCAAGGTACTGTTCTTGTCCGGTTTATTATTTTCTATTCCGGTGCTTTTTAGGAGCTGGAGAACTGGGTGAATTGTACTATGACGCTTACGGAATACGTATTGGTGAGGGTATAAAATATTAAACCTGTTTAGGAAGTTTATAAGTCTCGTCTCCATGATCTTTTCTGTTATTTTTGAGAATACAGGTAGTATACTGATTGGTCTGTAATTAGTAAAACTGTGCTCGTCACTTGCTTTAAAAATAGGCATCACTTTAGCAATTTTCATCCCGTCCTGTACTATGCTAGTAATGAAGAAAGTATTAATAATATGTGCGAGAGGGTGAACTACTTTATTTACTGTTTGTTTCAGAAGATGTGTGGTGATGTCGTTACAATCTTTCGACAATTTAGGCTTCATTTTATTTATCACGTTGCAAACTTCTAGTGGGTTAGTAGGAGTTATATAAAAATTGTTTGGAACGTCGTTGTTCATATAGTTCAAGTAAGACTTATTTGATTTCGGAATCTTTTCGGATATTGTTTTTCCAATGTTCTCAAAGAAAATGTTGAATTCTTTTGCTATGTCACGGCCTTGTTTATTTCCGTGTCATCGTGAATGAAAAACAAGGGTAAGTTAGCTTCGCGTTTTCCCTTTTTGATGGTGTCGTTTAAAATTTGCCAGGTTTTCCGTGTGTTAGTTTTGTTTTCATCTAGGATATCCTGTAATAGATTGATTTGCATTGTTTTTTAACCTTATTGAAAATCCTGCAGTGGTTTTTATAGTTTTGAATATTCTGTTCAGTGGGCACTTTCAGTTTTCTGTGGTAGAATGTTTGTTCATTGTTAGAAGATATGACAATTCCCCTGGTCATCCAAGGCAGACATGTTAACCTCCAGAATAATTTTTCAGGGAACCTGAGGGTGATTTTCAGGGAAATGAGATGGATTTCAGGGAAAAGTTCGTGCGGGGACAAAGCAGAAGAAAAAACTTGCAAATTTTCAGCTCACAGACCACCATTAACACCAGCTTATATCCAGATCTAGTTGTCAATTATGCTGAGGCATTTATGCTATGTTAAAACATCATAAATAATTGTGGATTTCACCTCTTCTTCATACCCCTCCCCTCCCCTCCCCCCCCCCACACACACACACAAACACACTGCTCCCCCCACCCTCCACCCTGAGCACACCACCTGTAATTTGATTTTATCAAAGTCTGCTCAGATAATAATTTCCAAAAGTCTGGAAATGTTAACAGGAAAAGCTATCTTAAGGTTCAGTTACTTCAAGAAGATTTGTTCTTGGAAAGTATTTTTATCAAAATCTTTCATGCTTGTGTGGACGTTTGTGCCCTAAACAAAACTTTTCTTTTCATCATTGAAGGATTTGGATTTTTAGCTCACCGATGGGAGCTAAACTTATCACTTGCTGTCCGTCATCCGGCGTCGTGAACATTTTTCAAACAACTTCTCCTCTGAAACTGCTAGGTCGATTTGCTCGAAACTTGGTATGGATGTTCATTACCATATGTCAAATCAAGTTTGTTCAAATGAAATGGTCATGCCCACTTGGGGCTCCATAGGGGGCATGTTACAACCGATAATGTTACAACGCCGCATAATGTTACAGCAACGCATAATGTTACCAAAAATGTAGTAAACAACCGATAATGTTATAAACTCCGCATAATGTTATAACTTTTTTCAACCTGTTATGTTATAAAAGTCAACGCATAATGTTATAACTTTTTTCAACCCGTTATGTTACAACAAATTAACCGATACTGTTATAACTAATGTATACTAATTCCAGTTACAGCTTTTGTGGATGCACTTTACCACTTTCCATTTATTGCCACATAAAGGTATGTAATATTTATACTAAAGGTTTCTGCTGTGGTTAAGGCGAGGAGACACTCCTCCCCCCCCCCCCCCCCCCCCCCTCGGGGATTTATCATAGAATGACCTAGTAACATTACATAGACGCGGATTATCCTGGTAACACAATGGTGTGAGGTCATTACCATGATCAACCAGTGCCCAACATGGTGAAGGCGGGGGTGGTGGAGGAGGGGTGCTATTTTATCCGATTGGTACGTTTACCAACATACGTAATCTCAGCTTCCAGAAATGTAGTATACCATAGTCCCCTGATGCCTTTAGGGATGGGCAAATGCCTCTGTTTCTGCTTGTTTTGGGCATCTAAAACTCATTTGTCGCATATTTCTTAGTCATAAGAATATCTTATTGTTCATTAATTTGACATTTTTAAAAACTAACAGTGAACAAAAATGAGGTGGAGTTAAAAGAGGTCAAAAAGTTGGATGGAGCGAGGTACATATGGTGGATGTGGTGGGTTGGTAGTGTCGCACGGAAGCCGAAGAATAAGATGCGAGACTGGGTATGAAGAGGAATGAGGTTTAGGAGGGTTGAAAGGGGTGGGCAGGGATTAGGCTGAGAAGAGAGGAGGTCATGGATTAGTACATCAGGGTGATTGTGCAGAGAAGGCTATATGAGAATACTATAAAAGAGTAGTGCTAGACGTATGATAATATAGATGGTGGAGATGTTGGAAGAAGTGGAAGTGATGAATTTGGGATTACAGGTTCTGGATAAGGCGGAATCACTAGAACAGGAAGTATAGGGAGAAGGAGGAGATTGTGGAGGAGGAGTTGTGTTGATGTTGGTGTTGTGGCGGTGTTGGTGATGGTGTTGAGTAGTTATGTATGTTGAAAATGAGCCATTTTGTAGGACCCCGGGGCAGGACCCCGGGGCAGGACCCCGGAAGTGACGTCATGTCACATGACTGGGCGATCATGTTGGGTTGTCATGATAGTGCACGTGGGTGGCCATGTTGTGATGTCATTATCATGAAAAAAGGTGGTAGGAGTGCATATGTGCAGCGCGTGTTGTTATAGGGACACGTGCTCCGTCTCATCCCTAACAACCCGACAATAGATATCGAATTAATCCAAACAACCCGACAATCTTCAGGAAACTGTCCAAAACACTCCCGAATCCTGCCAGTACCGATTTAGTAACTCGCCAGAAACTCGAGGGACCGGGACTTCAGGAGCTCCAGGGGCAAGGGGCAGTAGGGCTCCGGGGACAGGGGCGGTGACCCCCCCCTTCCAGTTTATCTCTCAGTTAAAAAAACACTATTGTAATAAACCAACCATTATTGTAATAAACTCAATTCTGTGATAAATTACGCGTCCATTATATGGTCGGACATTAGGTAATGATACTATCCTATATTTTAAGGATACTAAACCCACGGAATCCCCCTTTTCGTCGTATGAAGCAATGAAAGCTATGAAAATGAGCACGATGCGCGCAAAATCATACGTCTCAAAATGAAAACTATGAAAATGAGCGCAATGAGTACCTCTTCATACGTCTCATACCCTCATTAAGGATACTATCCTACCTTTATTTGGGAGTTTTTTCAGGAGTGTTTGGGTCAGTTTTCTGAAGATTGTCGGGTTCTTTAGATTAATTCGATATCTATTGTTGGGTTGTTAGGGGTGAGACAGAGCACATGTCCCCATAACAACACGCGCTGCGCATAGCACTCCTACCACCTATTATCATGATAATGACATCACAACATGGCCACCCACGTGCACTATCATGACAACCCAACATGACGCCCAATCACGTGATATGACGTCACTTCCGGGGTCCTGCCCCGGGGTCCTACAAAATGGCTCATTTTCAACATACATAACTACTCAACACCATCACCAACACCGCCACAACACCAACATCAACACAACTCCTCCTCCACAATCTCCTCCTTCTCCCTATACTGCCTGTTCTAGTGATTCCACCTTTTCCAGAACCTGTAATCCCAAATTCATCACTTCCACTTCTTCCAACATCTCCACCATCTATATTATCATACCATCTAGCACTACTCTCTTATAGTATTCTCAGATAGCTTTCTCTGCACAATCACCCTGAAGTACTAATCCATGACCCCTCTCTTTCTCAGCCTAATCCCTGCCCACCCCTTTCAATCCTCCTAAACCCCATTCCTCTTCCTACACAGTCTCGCTTCTTATTCTTCGGCTTCCGTGCGACACTACCAACCTGCCACATCCACCATATGTACCTCGCTCCATCCAACTTTTTGGCCTCTTTTAACTCCACCTCATTTTTGTTCACTGTTAGTTGTTAAAATGTCAAATTAATGAACAATAAGATATTCTTATGACTAAGAAATATGCAACAAATGAGTTTTAGATGCCCCAAACAAGCAGAAACAGAGGCATTTGCCCATCCCCAAAGGCGTCAGGGGACTATGGTACACTACATTTCTGGAAGTGGAGACTACGCATGTTGGTAAACGTACCAAACGGATAAAATAGCACCTCTCCTCCACCACCCCCGCCTTCACCATGTTGGGCACTGGATGATCATGGTAATGACGTCACACGATTGAGTTACCAGGATAATCCGCGTCTATGTAATGTGACTAGGTCATTCTATGATAAATCCCCGGGAGTTGGGGAGGGGGGGTATCTCCTCGCCTTAACTGGAGCAGAAACCTTTAGTATAAATATTACATACCTTTATGCGGCAGTAAATGGTAAGTGGTAAAGTCCATCTACAATAGCTGTAACTGGAATTAGTATATAGAAGTTATAACATTATTGGTTAATTTGTTGTAACATAACAGGTCGAAAATAGTTATAACATTATGCGTCGATTTTTATAACATAAAGGGTTGAAAAAAGTTATAACATTATGCAGAGTTTATAACATTTTCGGTTGTTTACAACATTTTTTGTAACATTATGCGTTGGTGTAACATTATGCGGTGTTGTAACATTATCAGTTGTAACAGGGCATACTCCGATAGCACCCTATGTATATTGGAGAAATTACTAAAAAATCTTCTTCTCCCGCACAAGTGGGCAGAATAGTTTGATATTTGGTATACAGCATTATAGGGTGGATCTGATTCAAGTTTGTTCAAATCGGCCCCCTGGATTCATATTTGGACTCACTATAGAAGCCCAAATTCTAACTTGGTGCATTTCAGGCATTTTTGGTATGCAACATTGTGGGGTGGATCTGATTCAAGTTTGTTCAAATCGTCTCCCTGGATTCATATTTGGGCTCAGTATAGAAGCCCGAATTCAAACTTGGTGCATTTAAGGCAAATTTCTTAAAAAATCTTCTTCTCCAGATCCAGCAGGCAGAATCATTTGATATTTGGTATGCACCATTGTGGGGCGGATCTGATTCAAGTTTGTTCAAATCGGCCCCCTGGATTCATATTTGGGCTCACAATAGAAGCTCGAAGTTGAACTTAGTGCATTTCAGGCAAATTTCTTTAAAAATCTTCTCAAGATCCAGCAGGCAGAATCTTTTCATATTGGGTATGCAGCATGCTTAGGGGGGTGAGATTCAAGTTTGTTCAAGCCAAATCCCTGGGTTCATATTTGGGCTCACTGTGGTAGCCCGAATTTTAACTTAGTTCAAAATGAGGAATTTTCTTTAAAAATCTTCTTCTTCAGATCCAGCAGTCGGAATGTTTAGATATTTGGTATGTAGCATCCTTAGGGGGTTGAGATTCAAGTTTGTTCAAGCCATGTCCCTAGGTCCATATTTGGGCTCACTGTGGGAGCCTGAATGGTAACTTAGTACAAAATGAGGAATTTTCTTTAAAAATCTTCTTCTTCAGATCCAGCAGTTGGAATGTTTTGACATTTGATATGCAGCATCCTTAGGGGGGTGAGATTCAAGTTTGTGTAAGTCATGTCCCTAGGTCCATATTTGGGCTCACTGTTGGAGCTTGAACTGTATCTTAGTTCGAAATGAGGAATTTTTAAAAAAAATCTTCAGATCCAGCTGTTTGAAGTTTTGATATGTGGTGTGTAGCATCCTTTGGGGGGTGAGATTCAAGTTTGTTCAAGCCAAGTCTAACTTAGTTCAAAATGAGGAATTTTCTTTAAAAATCTTCTTCTTCAGATCCAGCAGATGAATGCTTTTGATATTTGGTATGCAGCATCCTTAGGGGGGTAACATTCAAGTTTGTTCAAGCCATGTCCCCAGTTCCATAAAATTTGTCTCTCATGACTTCATTCCTTTGTAGTGTTGATGAACCATGTCTAACTGAATGTGTCCCTAAATACTTCTTTGAACCACTTTGGCCGGTGAGCGATTAAGGCTCCTTGGGGCCTCTTGTTAGCTCACCTGACTGAAAGTCAGGGTGAGCTTTTCTTATCACTCTTTGTCCGTCGCCCGTCCATCCGTCGTCCTGCGTGAAGGTGGTGTTTGAGCCTCTTTCTCCTAAACCACTGGCCACATTTTAATTAAATTTCATGTAAGTAGTGGTTATATAGGGGCATTTGGATTTTTATCCAAATTAGGTTTCGGCTCATGTTGAGCAGAGGTGTGGGGAAAAAATGGCCAATTTTTTTGAAATTTTTTTAATGAACCACCAGTAGCAGAGACTTGATATATGGTATACAGAGTCCTTTTGAGGTTTAGAATCAAGTTTGTTCAAGAGAAGGTTGTCGGGCATTATTTGCCTTCGTTATGGGAGGGGCAAAAATTTTGGCCACGCCTAAAATTTCTATTTTCTGAACCGTGAGGTCGATTTGAACCAGATTTGATATGAGATGATAATGGGTCATAAGTAGTTGATTGATGCAAAAAAAAATTTTCTCATTGCCCCGTAGGAACCCCAGGAGCGAAAAATAGGAAAAACCTTAAAACTGCCATATCTGCAAAACTACACGGCACAGAGAATTGTTATTTTGTGTAAAGCTTACTTTTATCCAGTAGAATAGAATGGTTAAAAAAAATCCCTATCGGTTTGATCACAAGGTACTTTTTTCAGGACTTTGAAAAAGTGCTGAGTCAGCACTTTTTAACACTGTAGGCAATGGGAAAAACATTAAAAAATCTTCTTCTCCAGATCCAGCCGGCAGAATCTTTTCATATTTGGTATGTAACATTGTAGGGTGGATCTGATTCAAGTTTGTTCAAATCGGCCCCCTGGGTTCATATTTGGGCTCAGTATAGGAGCCCGATTTCGAACTTGGTGCATTTCAGGCAAATTTCTTCAAAAATCTTCTTCTCCAGATCCAGCAGGCAGAATCTTTTGATATTTGGTATGCAACATTGTGGGGTGGATCTGATTCAAGTTTGTTCAAATCGGCCCCCTGGATTCATATTTGGGCTCAGTATAGAAGCCCGAATTCAAACTTAGTGCATTTCAGGCAAATTTCTTAAAAAATCTTCTTCTCCAGATCCAGCAGGCAGAATCTTTTGATATTTGGTATACAACATTGTAGGGTGGATCTAATTCAAGTTTGTTCAAATCGGCCTCCTGGGTTTATATTTGGGCTCAGCACAGGAGCCCAAATTTGAACTTAGTGCATTTCAGGCAAATTTCTTCAAAAATCTTCTTCTCCAGATCCAGCAGGCAGAATCTTTTCATATTTGGTATGCAGCATTGTGGGGTGGATCTGATTCCAGTTTGTTCAAATTGGCCCCCTGGATTCATATTTGGGCTCACTATAGAAGCCTGAATTCGAACTTAGTGCATTTCAGGCAAATTTCTTCAAAAATCCTCCTCTCCAGATCCAGCAGGCAGAATCCTTTAATATTTGGTATACAACATTGTGGGGTAGATCTGATTCAAGTTTGTTCAAATCGGCCCCCTGGGTTTATATTTGGGCTCAGTATAGGAGCCCAAATTTGAACTTAGTGCATTTCAGGCAGATTAGTGCATTTCAGGCAGATTTCTTTGAAAATCTTCTTCTCAAGGTCCAGCAGGCTGAATCTTTTGATATTGGGTATGCACCATGGGGGTGAGATTCAAGTTTGTTCAAGCCAAGTCCCTGGGTTCATATTTGGGCTCACTGTGGTAGCCCGAATTCTAACTTAGTTCAAAATGAGGAATTTTAAAAAAAAATCTTCTTCAGATCCAGCAGTCGGAATGTTTTGATATTTGGTATGCAGCATCCTTAGGGGGGTGAGATTCAAGTTTGTTCAAGCCATGTCCCTAGGTCCATATTTGGACTCACTGTGGGAGCCCGGATGATAACTTAGTTCAAAATGAGGGAATTTTCTTTAAAAATCTTCTTCAGATCCAACAGTCGGAATGTTCTGATATTTGGTATGCAGCATCCTTAGGGGGTGAGATTCAAGTTTGTTCAGCCATGTCCCTATGTCCGTATTTGGACTCACTGTGGGAGCTCGAATTGTAACTTAGTTCAAAATGAGGAATTTTCTTTAAAAATCTTCTTCTTCAGATCCAGCATTCAGAATGTTTTGATATTTGGTTTGCAGCATCCTCAGGGGGATGAGATTCAAGTTTGTTAAAGCCAAGTTCCTGGGTTCATATATGGGCTCCCTGTGGGAGCCCGAATTATAACTTACTTCAATATGAGGAATATTCTTTAAAAGTCTTTTTTTTTTTTTTAGATCCACTGGTCAGAATCTTTGGATATTTGGTATAAGCTTTTCTTAGGAAGAGCAGATGCAACTTGTTGAAATCAATTCTCTGGGTTGATATTTAGGCTACCATGTCAGGTGAGCGCCCTCAGGCCCCTTGGGGCCTCTTGTTTTAATTCCATTCAGAATTGTCTGGGTACAGATGGCCAACAACAATTAACAGTTCTGTTGTCAGCAGAACAGCATAAATGTATTGTTAGAAAATAAGTCCATTGCGTATAAATCTGCAGTCATAATTTTTAGGCATCCTAAGCAACTTTATCCTATTTTTAAACTGTAAAACAGTTTAGGTCAAGGTGTTGTTTACGTTCTGAATCTGAATTTGAATACTGTGTAAACCGCGTTTTCACGTATTTTAACACAGGGAGAGGTGTTGATGTTTATATGCGCATGGCGGAGTTGCCGCAAACTGCATCGATGTCGGCCTGACTGCAGGCATTCCAATCCACAATAGTATGTGGAAATAAGGAATTTTTAAATTCTGTTGTTTTTTCTGTAACCGGCCAGCTTGGTGTTGTTATTGCTTCTTGTGCGTGTCTGGCCCAATTGGATGTACTGTGCCTTAGGGATCGCATCGCATCCAGAGATGATATTGTGTAGTGTTTGGATGCGTTTGTTTTTAGGGTGTTCCTGTAGTGTTGGCCAATTTAGGGCACTGAGCATTTCACTAACGCTGCTTGTTCTGCGGTAGTCATTGTATATGAAACGTGCGGCTCGCCTTTGTGTCATCTCAAGTTCCTGGATATCTCTTTTGATGTAGGAGTCCCAGATAACACAACCATATTCTAATTATACCCCCGCTTCGAAGAAGTGGGGGCTATATAGGAATCGCTCTGTACGTCCGTCCGTCCGTCCGTCCGTCCGTCTGTCCGTCCGTCCGTCCGTACGTCTTTCCGGACATGAAATTCTTGTGTGCGCAACTCCTCCTACATTTATCAATCAATTTGGACAAAACTTTTCAGACATCATCACTACTAAGTGAACATGTGCATATTCCAAGATTTTTGATCTGCGACAATTTTAACTAGGTTATTTCCCTTTGACTTAGATTTATTGTGTCTTTCCATCCGAACAAATTCTTGTGTGCGCAACTCCTCCTACATTAATGAACCGATTTTGATGAAACCTTTCAAACATCATCTCTACTAAGTGAACATGTGCATATTCCAAACTTTTTAATCTGCGACAATTTTAACCAGGTTATCTCTCTTGAACTTTGATTTAATATGGGTTTCTACATGAAATTCTTGTGTGTGCAACTCCTCCTACATTTATCAATCAATTTGGACAAAACTTTTCAGACATCATCACTACTAAGTGAACATGCGCATATTCCAAGATTTTTGATCTGCGACAATTTTAACCAGGTTATCTCCCTTTGACTTAGATTTATTATGTCTTTCCGTTCGAACAAATTCTTGTGTGCGCAACTCCTCCTACATTAATGAACCGATTTTGATGAAACCTTTCAAACATCATCTCTACTAAGTGAACATGTGCATATTCCAAACTTTTTGATCTGCGACAATTTTAACCAGGTTATCTCTCTTGAAGTTTGATTTAATATGGGTTTCTGCATGAAATTCTTGTGTGCGCAACTCCTCCTACATTTATCAATCAATTTGGACGAAAGTTTACAGACATCATCACTACTAAGTGAACATGCGCATATTCCAAAATTTTTGAGCTGTGGCAATTTTAACTAGGTTATCTCCCTTTAACTTAGATTTATTATGGGTTTCTACATGAAATTCTTGTGCGTGCAACTCCTCCTACATTTATCAATCAATTTTGACGAAACCTTTCAAACATTATCACAACTAAGTGAACATACGCGTATTACCAAATTTTTGATCTGCGACAATTTTAACCAGGTTATCTCCCTTTAACTTGGATTTATTATGGGTTTTCAAATGGGATTCTTGTGTGTGCAACTCCTCCTACATTAATGAACCGATTTTGAATACATGTTGCACATTGTAAATGTGTTTTTCCAAATGTAAACCATATATGTGTGGGCTCTTTAAGTATTCAGTGCTGTTCTGTGGAAGGCCACATGCGAATACAAATTTCAACAACAAAAAATGATCTTTATGTATACATTTCCTTATGGCCTTCGCCTACATGATCAGAAGTGCATTCCTCTAAAAACCCAAAGCGGGGGTATTAATCACCTTCAGTGATAGTTCTAGTTATGACTGAACTAAGGATTTGTATGCTGTTTCTTTCAGGGCTCTTGGTGCGTATTTTAAATTTCGCTTGATGAAACCTAGCGTCGAATTTGCTTTTGCATTCATTTTGTTTATGTGAATGTCCCATTTTAATTTATTGGAGAATGTCAGCCCGAGGTATGGATTAGTTTCTACTTCCTCCAAAATGTTGTTGTTAATTTCATAAAAGTGTGTGATTGGTGTACTACTTTTAGAAGATCTTAATATGTAGCATTTTTTAGCGTTAAATTTCATTCCCTACTTGTCTACCCAGCTCTGGAGATTATTGAGGTCCTGTTGTAGGATATGTTGTTCCTTGATAGAGGTGATAGGTCTGTGAGGAGACAGTCATCAGCAAATAGACGGACTTTGGATTTGACTTCATTGGGTAAGTCATTTATGTGAAGGAGGAATAATAGAGGACCTAGTATGGTTCCTTGTGGGACTCCTGAATCTACTGGAACACAATCAGAGTGTTCTCCCTCGACGACAACTTCTTGGGTTCGATGGCAGAGGAATTGTTTTATCCATGTGTTTTGATTGTGTTTGGAAAAGGGATGAGAATTAAAGCCATTCTTTGAACAAATAAATATACATTATTTAATGTCTTTTCATATATTTTATTAGCCCGACTGTTTACAGTGAGGGCTATAGTTATGACTTTTGTCTGTCCGTCCGTCCATCTGTCCGTCCGTCTGTCTGTCTGTTAACATTTAGAGTTTTGGTTAAAGTTTGTGGTTAAAGTTTTTAGCTCACGTGACTGAAAGTCAGGGTGAGCTTTTCTTATCACTCTTCATCCGTCGTCCGTCCATCCGTCCGTCGTTCGTCGTCCTGCATGAAGGTGGTGTTTGAGCCTCTTTCTCCTAAACCACTGGCCACATTTTAATTAAATTTCATGTAAGTAGTGGTTATATAGGGGCATTTTGTTTTTTATGCGAATTAGGTTTTGGCTCATATTGAGCAGAGGGGTGGGGAAAAAATGGACAATTTTAGCTCAACTTGACAAAGTCAAGCTGAGCTATTGCCATCACTTCTCGTCCGTCGGCGTACGTACGTACGTACGTACGTTAGTATGTTAGTACGTTAGTACGTACGTCCACAATTTTCTTTGGCACACCTCACAGGTCGCATTTATGATCAGATTACTTTGAAACTTCTTATGCTTGTTTGGGGTGACCTCTAGATGGGAGCTATCGATTTTCTTCAATTTCCGTCAAAAAATGTTGCCGCGGCCAACGTTCTTAGAACTTAGTTTAGGCAAACCACAATATTTCCCTTTGGCACACCCTACAGGGCACATTTATGATTTGATTGCTTTGAAACCTGATACGCTTATTTAGGGTGACCTCTAGATGGGAGCTATCGATTTTCTTCAATTTCCGGCAAAAAATGTTGCCACGGCCAACGTTCGTAGAACTTAGTTTAGTCAGAAGACTCAATATTTCCCTTTGGCACACCCTACAGGGTACATTTATGATCGGATTGCTTTGAAACCTGGCATGCTTGTTTGGGGTGACCTCTAGATGGGAGCTATCGATTTTCTTCAATTTCTGTCAAAAAATGTTGCCACGGCCAACGTTCTTAGAACTTAGTTTAGTCAAACCACAATATTTCCCTTTGGCACACCCTACAGGGCACATTTATTATTTGATTGCTTTGAAACCTGGTATGCTTATTTAGGGTGACCTCTAGATGGGGTCTATCGATTTTCTTCAATTTCCAGCAAAAAATGTTGCCGCGGCCAACGTTCTTAGAACTTGGTTTAGTCAGAAGACTCAATATTTCCCTTTGGCACACTCTATAGGGCACATTTATGATCGGATTGCTTTGAAACCTTTCATGCTTGTTTGGGGTGACCTCTAGATGAGAGCTATCGATTTTCTTCAATTTCCATCAAAAAATGTTGCTGCAGCCAACATTCTTAGAACTTAGTTTAGTCAGACAACAATATTTTCCTTTGGCTCACCCTACAGGGCTCATTTATGATTAGATTGCTTTGAAACCTGGTATGCTTATTTACGGTGACCTCTAGATGGGAGCTATCGATTTTCTTCCATTTCCGTCAAAAAATGTTGCCACGACCAACGTTCTTAGAATTTAGTCTAGTCAGACCCCAATATTTCCCTTTTGTACACCCTACAGGGCACATTTATGATCGGATTGCTTTGAAACCTGGCATGCTTGTTTGGGGAGGCCTCTAGATGGGAGCTATCGATTTTCTTCGGTTTCTGTCAAAAAATGTTGCCACTGGCAAAAAAACTGACATTGGTCCCAATGATCTTCAATTTTGCCATTTCATTTATAACTTACCAAGTTCAACTTTGTCAAGTTGAGCTACAGTGTCATTGACACTTTCATTTGGAAAATCTTCTAATGAACCACCAGTAGCAGAGACTTGATATGTGGTATACAGAGTCCTTTTGAGGTTTAGAATCAAGTTTGTTCAAGAGAAGTTTGTCGGGCATTATTTGCCTTCATTATGGGATGGGCAAAAATTTTGGCCACGCTTAAAATTTCTATTTTCATAACCGTGAGGTCGATTTGAACCAAATTTGATATGAGATGATAATGGGTCATAAGTAGTTGATTGATGCCAAAAAATTTTTTCTCATTGCCCCGTGGGAACCTCGGGAGCTAAAAATAGGAAAAACCTTAAAACTGCCATATCTCGAAAACTACACGGCACAGAAAATTCTTACTTTGTATAAAGCTTACTCTTATCCAGTAGAATAGAATGGTTTAAAAAAAATCCCTATCGGTTTGATCACAAGGTACTTTTTTCAGGACTTTGAAAAAGTGCTGAGTCAGTACTTTTTAACACTGTAGGCAATGGGAAAAACATTAAAAAATCTTCTTCTCCAGATCCAGCAAGCAGCACTTTTTAACACTGTAGGCAATGGGAAAAACATTAAAAAATCTTCTTCTCCAGATCCAGCAGGCAGAATCTTTTGATATTTGATATGCAACATTGTGGGGTAGATCTGATTCAAGAGTGTTTAAATCGGCTCCCTAGATTCATATTTGGGCTCACTATAGAAGCTCAAATTCGAACTTAGTGCATTTCAGGCAAATTTTTTCAAAAATCTTCTTCTCCAGATCCAGCATGCAGAATCTTTTGATATTTGGTATGCAATATTGTGGGGTGGATCTGATTCAAGTTAGTTTGTTCAAATCGACCCCTTGTATTCATATTTGGGCTCACTATAGAAGCCCGAATTCGAGTGCATTTCAGGCAAATTTCTTCAAAAATCTTCTCCAGATCCAGGATGCAGAATCTTTTGATATTTGGTATGCAACATTGTGGGGTGGATCTGATTCAAGTTAGTTTGTTCAAATGGGCCCCTTGGATTCATATTTGGGCTCACTATAGAAGCCCGAATTCGAGTGCATTTCAGGCAAATTTCTTTAGAAAAAATCTCCGGGGGCGCGATGGCTCAGTTGGTAGAGGTGCAGGCTGCAAGCCGAGAGGTCCTCGGTTCGAATCCCACCTGCGGCAACCGCGTTGTGTCCTTGGGCAAGCCACTTTACCCCCATTGCCCACGTGGGGGCACGGTGACGCTGTGTACTAAGGCGTACTGCACATCTATGGTGCACCTGTCTTCAACCAATGCTAACCCTGCTTGTGTGGAGTTGGTATGTTGGGGAGCTGACAGTTGCTCGCCGTTGCTCGGTGGTTCTCTCCGGGTACTCCGGCTTCCTCCTCCCGTAAAACTGTCACGGTCATGGTTAGCCATTGTGAGAAATATGTGACCTTAAACACCAATAAATAAATAAATAAATAAATAAATAAATAAATAAATAAATAAATAAATAATCTTCTTCTCCAGATCCAGCAGGCAGAATCTTTTCATATTTGGTATGCAACATTGTGGGGTGGATCTGATTCAAGTTTGTTCAAATCGGCTCCCTGGGTTTATAGTTGGACTCAGTATAGGAGCCCAAATTTGAGCTTAGTGCATCTCAGGCAAATTTCTTTGAAAATCTTGTTAAGATTCATCAGGCAGAATCTTTTGATATTGGGTATGCACCATGCTTAGGGGGGTGAGATTCAAGTTTGTTCAAGCCAAGTCCCTGGGTTCATATATGGGCTCACTGTGGTAGTCCAAATTATAACTTAGTTCAAAATGAGGAATATTCTTTAAAAATCATTTTTTTAGATCCACTGGTCAGTCGTCATTCGGCTCCCTGGGTTTATATTTGGACTCAGTATAGGAGCCCAAATTTGAACAAATTTCTTAAAAAATCTTCTTCTCCAGATCCAGCAAGCAGAATCTTTTGATATTTGGTATGCAACATTGTGGGGTGGATCTGATTCAAGTTTGTTCAAATCGGCTCCCTGGGTTTATATTTGGACTCAGTATAGGAGCCCAAATTTGAGCTTAGTGCATCTCAGGCAAATTTCTTTGAAAATCTTGTTAAGATTCATCAGGCAGAATCTTTTGATATTGGGTATGCACCATGCTTAGGGGGGTGAGATTCAAGTTTGTTCAAGCCAAGTCCCTGGGTTCATATATGGGCTCACTGTGGTAGTCCAAATTATAACTTAGTTCAAAATGAGGAATATTCTTTAAAAATCATTTTTTTAGATCCACTGGTCAGTCGTCATTCGGCTCCCTGGGTTTATATTTGGACTCAGTATAGGAGCCCAAATTTGAACAAATTTCTTAAAAAATCTTCTTCTCCAGATCCAGCAAGCAGAATCTTTTGATATTTGGTATGCAACATTGTAGGGTGATCTGATTCAAGTTTATTCAAATCAGCCCCCTGGGTTCATATTTGGGCTTAGTATAAGAGCCTGATTTCGAACTTTGTGCATTTCAGGCGAATTTCTTAAAAAATCTTATTTAAAACATAGCATTCATGGAACAGAAATTAACATATTCCCAATTATCACAATTCTTGTCTTATTTCATAATCCTTTCATAAACATTGAACATTATCCGTTTCATCAAACACAACACACAGACAAGGTGGAAGCATGGTACTAATCGAAGGGGAGACATGTGTTTTAGTTCACTAGAACAATTCCCAGTAGTTAAAATTTGGCAGGATGACTTAGTATGATCGGAAAAAAGAATTTCAGTCATGGGTCTGTCACCCTCTGTGGCTGCCATGGCAGCTAACTTGGATTTCTTCAGCACATCCTACAGGTTGAAAGTTTTTTTTTCTGATGGATAACAAAAATTCAATAAGTATGACCTAGTTTACTTAAATGCAACTTAAGTCAAGTAAATGACATTGATTTCATAAATGTTGCATAAAATAAAGATAAGCTACAGTGTCATTGACACTTTCATTGAATATATCTGCAGGTTGAAGAGGTTATCAGGAAGAATAAAGAAAAACTGTTGGAAGAAAGATACAGATTCAATGTTGGTCTGCTCATGAGTAAGTTTAATTTTTTATCTCATTTTCGAAGCTCTTTTAACCCTTTACACAATATAAAAATTTGTTCTTTTAATTATTTTTTAATTTTTTTTTAAACATTTCAACAAAACTATATGTGATGTGACCCCAACAGGCTCGTTCCAATGAGGGGTCACATGATATGGTTTTGTTGAAAAAAAAAAAAAAAATTCAACTGCTTAATTTGTTAGTTACCTGGGCAGATGCGATCGATTCGTTAGGTAAAGGGTTACAGTTTGGGTAAAATTTGTTTTGTATCCTTTGTCAGATATTCCATCTGTTGTTTGATGTCTCTCTGTAATCCAGTAATTACCCGTGAGAAATGCCAAGTTTATTTTTTTTATCTCACTTTTGAAGCTTGTAAACATGTAGCAAGTTTGTTTTCCATGCATTTTCAAATGTTGCATCTGTTTGATGTCTCCCCGTAATCCAGAAGTTACCTGTTAGAAATGACAATACTTCAATGAGACCCTAACTGTTGTGATATCAAAAGTGAGAATCAGTGAGCATTAATACATATACTGGAAGGAGTCATGCTTATATTTTAGGTATTGTATGACATCTTTAACTTGGGTCCAATACAAAATAAATTAAAAATAGTTTGTGTTTCAAAATATGGGTGAAGGTCACTGGGGAACCCAGTCGTCACTGATTGCAATTTAAAAAAAAATTCTGTAAATCATTTCTCCACGACATTGTCCAGAGATATACAAATTTGACTCTGTTCGACATTACCCAGTCATTGACTGGTTGAGTGCTAGAAGCCACAATCGGAGCTTTCAGAGTCTGAAGGTACCAGATAAAAAGCCAGTGCTTTCCTTGCTTGTGATTCATGTTCAATCAAGTGCAAACGGTTTTTTGTTTATTAGCTCACCTGACTTTCAGTCAGGAGAGCTATAGTGATCACTCACCGTCCGTCGTCCGTTGTCCGTCGTCCGTCGTCCGTCGTCCGTGAACATGGTGTTTGCGTCTTCTCCTCCCAAACCGCTGAACCAATTTAATTGATATTTGAGATAATAGTTTGTTATGACATCGCAATTTGATTTTGTTCAAATCAAGTTGCCTTGCCTGTGGGTAGGGCCACACCCAAAAAGTGTGCTGAAATCTTAAAAAATCTTCTTCTCATGAACCAGCAGTAGCAGAGACTTGATATTTGGTGTGCAGCTTCCTTTTGAGGTGTAGACTCAGATTTGTTCAAGAGAAGTTTGTGGGGCTATACTTGGCATCGTTATGGGAGGGGCAAAATTTTTGGCCCCGCCCAAAATTTCTATTTTCCAAACCGAGAGGCTGATTTGAACCAAATTTTATGTGAGGGCTTATTGGGTCATAAGTACCTAATTTATGCATGGGAACCGCAGGAGCTAAAAATAGAAAAAAATTAAAACACCCGTATCTCCAAAACTGCACGGCACCGAGAATTTTTATTTGGTGTGAAGCTTCCTTAGGACCAACAGAAAGAATTGGTAAAAAAAAATTGCCATCGGTTTCATCATAGGGTACAGTTTCGGGACTTTGAAAAAGTGCTGAGTCAGCACTTTTTAACACTGTAGGCAATGGGAAAAACATTAAAAAATCTTCTTCTCCAGATCCAGCAGGCAGAATCTTTTGATATTTGGTATGCAACATTGGAGGGTGGATCTGATTCAAGTTTGTTCAAATCGGCCCCCTGGGTTCATATTTGGGCTCAGTATAGGAGCCCGATTTCGAACTTAGTGCATTTCAGGCAAATTTCTTAAAAAATCTTCTTCTCCAGATCCAGCAGGCAGAATGTTTTGATAGTTGGTATGCAACATTGTGGGGTGGATCTGATTCAAGTTTGTTCAAATCGGCCCCCTAGGTTTATATTTGGGCTCAGTATAGGAGCCCAAATTTGAACTTAATGCATTTCAGGCAAATTTCTTTGAAAATCTTCTTCTCAAGATCCAGCAGGCAGAATCTTATGATATTGGGTATGCAACATTGTGGGGTGGATCTGATTCAAGTTTGTTCAAATCGGCTCCCTGGGTTTATATTTGGGCTCAGTATAGGAGCCCAAATTGGAACTTAGTGCTTTTCAGGCAAATTTCTTAAAAAATCTTCTTCTCCAGATCCAGCAGGCAGAATCTTTTGATATTTGGTATGCAACATTGTGGGGTGGATCTGATTCTATTTTGTTCAAATCGGCTCCCTAGATTCATATTTGGGCTCACTATAGAAGCTTGAATTCGAACTTAGTGCATTTCAGGCAAATTTCTTGAAAAATCTTCTTCTCCAGATCCTGCAGGCAGAATCTTTTGATATTTGGTATGCAACATTGTGAGGTGGATTTGATTCCAGTTTGTTCAAATCGGCCACCTGGATTCATATTTGGGCTCACTATAGAAGCCCAAAATCGAACTTAGTGCATTTCAGGCAAATTTCTTTGAAAATCTTCTTCTCAAAATCCAGCAGGCAGAATCTTGTGATATTTGGTATGCAGCATCCTTAGGGGGTTGAGATTCAAGTTTGTTAAAGCCATGTCCCTAGGTCCATATTTGGGCTCACTGTGGGAGCTTGAATTGTAACTTTGTTCGAAATGAGGAATTTTCTTAAAAAATCTTCTTCTTCAGATCCGGCAGTCGGAATGGTTTGATATGTGGTGAGTAGCATCCTTGGGGGGGGGGGGGGGGGGGGGGGAGGGGGGGGGGGGATTCAAGTGTGTTAAAGCCAAGTCCATGGGTCCATATTTGGGCTCCCTGTGGGAGCCCAAATTATAACTTAGTCAATATGAGGAATTTTTCTTTAAAAATCTTCTTCTTCAGATTCAGCAGTTGGAATGTTTTGATATTTGGCATGGAGCAACCTTAGGGGGCTGAGATTCAAGTTTGTTCAAGCCAAGTCCCTTGGTTCATATTTGGTCTCAATATGGGAGCCTGAATGACAGCTTAGTTCAAAATGAGGAATTTTCTTTAAAATCTTCAGATCCAGCAGATGAATGCTTTTGATATTTTTTATGCAGCATCCTTAGGGGGGTAAGATTCAAGTTTGTTCAAGCTATGTCCCTAGGTCCATATTTGGGCTGATTGTGGGAGCTCGAATTGTAACTTGGTTCAAAATGAGGAATTTTCTTTAAAAATCTTCTTCTTCAGATCCAGCAGTCGGAATGTTTTGATATTTGGTGTGCAGAATCCTTAGGGGTGTGAGATTCAGGTTTGTTAAAGCCAAGTCCCTGGGTTCATATATGAGCTCCCTGTGGTAGCCTGAATTATGACTTAGTTCAATATGAGGAATATTCTTTAAAAATCTTTTTTTAGATCCACTGGTCAGAATATTTGGATATTTGGTTTCAGCTTTTCTTAGGAGGAGCAGATGCAACTTGTGGAAATCAATTCTCTGGGTTGATATTTAGGCTACCATGTCAGGTGAGCGCCCTCAGGCCCCCTGGGGCCTCTTGTATGAATATGTTCTATTGCAAATTATTGGAGAGTCCCGCAGACACTCCCTGGTGATTTGTAATATTCAAACAACAAATTCCCTCCAAATAGTACAGCGAATCTAATATTCACACTTGTTGTTGCCCAGTCATTGACTGGTTGAGTGCTGGAAGCCACTATCGGTGCTTTCAGAGTCTGAGGGTACTAGATAAAAAGCCAATGCTTTCCTTGCTTGTGTTTCATGTTCAGTCAAGTGCAAATTGTGTTTTGTTTATGAAGATATGTTCTATTGCAGATGATCTGTAATATTTCAAATTTTACACAACAAATTCCCACCAAATAGTTGAGCTAATCCAATACTCACACTTGTTATTGCCCAGTCATTGACTGGTCAGGTGCTAGAAACCACTATCAAGGCTTTCAGAAAATGAGGGTACCAGATGAAAAGCCAATACTTTCCTTGCTCATGTTTCGTGTTCAGTCAAGTGCAAATAGTGTTTTGTTTGTGTAGATATGTTCTGTTGCAAATTATTGGAGTGTGCCTGTGGGCACTCCCCAATGATTTGTAATATAACAAGTTATCAACAACAAATTCCTGCCAAATAGATCTGCAAATCCAATACTCACTTGTTATTGCCCAGTCATTGCCTGGTTGAGTGCCAGAAGCCACTATCGGAGCTTTCAGAAAATGGTACCGGATGAGAAGCCGATGCTTTCCTTGCTCGTGTTTGTGTTCAGTCAAGTGCAAATGGTGTTTTGTTCATATAAATATGTTCTGTCGGCACTCCCCAATGATTTGTAATATAACAAATTTTCAACAACAAATTTCCGCCAATACTCACACTTGTCATTGCCCAGTCATTGACTGATTGAATGATCGGAGCTTTCAGAAAATGGTACCAGGTGAAAAGCCGATGCTTTCCTTGCTCATGTTCATATTCAGTCAAGTGCAAACGGTGTTTTGTTTATATAAATGTGTTCTATTGCAAATTATTGGAGAGTGCCTGTGGGCATCCCCCAATGATTTGTAATATAACAAATTGTCAACAACAAATTCCTGCCAAATTGTTCAGTGAATCCAATACTCACTCATGTTATTGTCCAGTCATTGACTGGTTGAGTGCTAAAAGCCACTGTCAGTGCTTGCAGAAAACGAGGGACCAATGCTTTCCTTGCTCGTGTTTTGTGTTCGGTCGAGTGGAGTTTTGTTTATATAAATATGTTCTGTTGTAAATTAGTGGGCACTCCTAAGAATTTGTAATATAACAAATTCCCGCCAAATAGTTCAGCGAATCCATTACTCACACTTGTTATTGTTGAGTCATTGACTAGCTGAGTGGCAGAAGCATTTGTCGAAGCTTTTTGATGGTGAGGTTATCAGAGGAAAAGCCAATACTTACCTTGCTCTTGTTTCGTGTTCAGTTAAGTGCAAATGGTGCTTTGTTTATAGAAATATGTTCTATTGTAGTGATGGGCCGATCATGGTTTTTACCTGTGTGCCGATTATTGAGGCTAAATAATCGGCCGTTTCCGATCTGATTACTGATTATTACAGTTGAATAAAAAATAATGCTTACATTCAATGCAGTGTTAAAATTAAAGTTAGTAAATGTAAAATAACATTTTCATAACTTGTATTGCAACTTCTCAAGCTCATTTCGAAACAATATAAACATTGTCTTTCATTAATTAATTCAATTAATAAGCTTGTTTGGAAAGTCGGTCATGTTAGTGTAACAGTGGGTTTTTTTTTTTTTGAATCTGAATTTCAGTCATAGCCTGAGTTTGAAATACAACGACCTACCCTTAGTACCCTAATCAATTCTATTTCACACTTACGACTGAATAGACAATGTTACAATACCAAGACTGACTGACCACTCAAGCTTATCAATTGCTGAATGAAGATCAACTCACTAAGGTCTAAATGAAGACGCTGTGACTGACTGGGGGGAGGGTTACTAACTTACTGATCGATTCGCCATGATTTCACATTCGTCGTAGAATATGGGCGATTCCGCCGATTCGTCGTGAACGGAAATAACCAATGAGTTATGGATCGTAATGGACGAATTGACGGTAATTTCCGTTTTATTCTGGACGATTCCTCGATGATTTTGATTTAACGCTAATTTTGTGGGTCGCACAGCTCTGTTTTAAGACACCCAAAATGGTGAAAATACTTTGTTGCTGATCTGAAATATATATCTTATCACGCCCCAAAGAGGGTCATAAAATAGATTTTGAGACAAGAAACGTACATAAAACCTATATATTTACACAGTTCGTCGTACAACTCTTGTAACTTACGACTTAAAGTTAAAGGATGCAAAAAAATATCCTGTTTCTGATCTGAAAAATATATATTATCACGCCTCAAAAAGGGGTCATAAAATAGATTTTTGAGACAAGAAACGCACATAAAACCTATGTATTAACACGCTAAGTCGCACTGCTCTGTTAAAGGACTTGAGAAATATCCTGTTTCTGATCTGAAAAATATATCTCATCACGCCTCAAAGAGGGGTCATAAAATAGATTTTTGAGACAAAAAACGCACATAAAACCTGTGTATTAACACACTAAGTCACACTGCTCTGTTAAAGGATGTGAAAAATATCCTGTTTCTGATCTGAAAAATATATCTCATCACGCCTCAAAGAGGGGTCATAAAATAGATTTTTGAGATAAGAAACTCACATAAAACCTGTATATTTACACACTTCGTCATATAGATCTGTTATAACATGCCCAAAATAAATATCTTATTTCTGATCTGAAAAATATATATTATCACGCCTCAAAGAGGGGTCATAAAATAGATTTTTGAGACAAGAAAACATAAAACGTATATATGAATGTTTCGTGTCCATTATTTTCGTACCCGAATCTCCGGTACGAATCTCCGGTTGTTTCATACTCAAATCTCCGCCCGCAATTGGACGTTTTGTACCTATAATTTCTGGGTACGAAACATCCAGAACATTATACCCGAGATGTCTAGAAACCGACAGACTGACACTGTTTTCATTATTAAAACAATATAATCAAAACCTCAAACATGTAATTTGTAACTCCAGGAGTGACCTCTCACTGAATGTTTAGTAACAACCAATCAACCACCAAATCAGTAAATCACTTTCAAGTCGCATGGTTGATTGTCTGCAGAACTCTCCTAATTTAGTGTCCTGAAACTACGCTCACAAATTCACAATCTCAGTGTTTCTCAACACTCAAACTTCAACAGAGGAATGTTGCCTCTAATAACAAGAATCATCTCTGCTTTATTCGGATCTAACTTGTTTCTCTTTTCATCGTAGAGCTCGCCAGCCTCACTGAAAAGTCTTTCACTCGGCACGCTAGATGGCCAAGAATTTTCTGGCCAATTTACGTAATCTTGGATAACAACTAGTATTTACTGCCCACCACTGATAAATGTCGCCCGCTCTGTCCAACAACTGTTCATTCTGGTAAGCAGCACATTCGTCCTCAACAGTAACTGTTTTAGAGTGGGCTTTTGCACACAATCCTTTCTCTTGCAACATTTCTGCGAACTCTGTATCAACCAGTTTCTTTGACTCTGTTCTCAGTTTCTTAGCACTACTCTCGGTTTTTTTCTCCTCCAAAATCAATGAACTGCAACTGCTATTTTGCTCTCGTGATTTTGATGGATTTTTGTTCAGCAGAGAGTCTTCTTCTTCTATCCACTTCTTTACTTTATCTTTTGTTGTGTCTGTTTTATCTTCATTTGCCACAAAGAAATGATCCTTGTATTGTGGATCTAGAAAAGATGAAAGCACTAACAGTTTAATCGACTCCATATCATTATACCTTCTTCTGAGTGATGTCAGCATGTCATCTGTCATCGTTTGTATTCCTCTGTCATCTTTGTGTGATGCCAAAGCTCTTGAAAGAAGTGAGACAGAGGGAATTATCATCGACACACTGGCTTTAGCTTCAGATGCTTCTCTGGTGAAGTATTCAAAACATCGCAGATTTTGTATAAGAGTCTGTGCCAGTGACCACTGATTAGGGGTCATCAAAGGTATATCATACTCAGTGCCATATTCAACCAGCGCCAATTTCTGTTCCATTATGCGCTCTAGCATATACAACGTGCCATTCCATCTGGTTGGAACCTCCTGTACAAGGCTGTGCTCTGGCAGCCCATGTTTGCTTTGAATCTGGTGCAGTCTGTGGTATACTAACGGCGAATGGTTGAAATGCCCAACAATTTTTCTTGATATCGTCTGCATGTCGTTTATTGTTCTCTGTGTGCCCATCCCATCTTTCACTACCAGCTGCAAGGTGTGGATAAAGCAACCGAGATAGTTCAACCCTGCCAACTCGCATCCACGCACAGCATTTGCAGTGTTATCGCGAACGATGACCAATACGTACTCTTCTGGAATATCCCACTGAGTGTGCATGCGTTGGATTTCTTCAGCTATTGCTTCTCCAGTGTGACTGCCCGGTAAAGACGAAGTGTTCAGAACACAGCTGCTCTTTTCAAACTTTTCATTGATCCAATGGCATGTTTGACTCATTAAACTATTTGCACCATGAGAAGATGACCGAATTTTTCAACAACTTTATTATATAAAGCAGGAATTTCAGTCCGACTGAGTTGTGTCCTATCAGGGAGTGTGTACCGTGATTCTAGGCCATGGCTATACCTCCGAAACCCCACGCGATTAACGATACTGAATGGCTCCAAATCAATCGCCACTGACTTGACCAAAAGTTTATTCTGTGCTGTCCTTTGTGGATCACTTGGCCCCCAAGGAACTTGTTTCATCATCGCGTCTGAAATTTTCGTTTGATATGTCTTCTTTATTTCTGAAGACGTCGAAGCACTCTCTTCTGTTTGTATTTTTCATTTTTAGCTCAACTTTGGCAAAGCCAAATTTGAGCTTTTGTCATGGCCCGTCGTCCGTCTGTCCATATGTCCGTACGTCAACAATTGGATATGGCTCGGGCTAGAGGCCGTATTTATGAACCGATCTTTACGAAACTTCTTGGGTACCTTTGTTATGACTGTGGGACGAGAACGAGTGTTTTTGGGTGCGGTCCCAAATTCAAGATGGCTGCCAGCCGCCATTTTGTACCGACGATGCAGAAATCTGTTTTTTGTACAGAACTTCCGTATGAAAGCTCTGATTTGAATATTTTTTTGTATGAATGTTTAGTACCATGAGATTCATCACATATCATACGGGTTTTTTTCTTGTGCTTAATTATGCAAATTAGACTAACTTTGATTTATTTAGTGTTACTTTCAGCACTGTCAGTGCAAATGCCAATACGGCTTGGGCTAGAGGCCGCATTTATGAACCGATCTTTACGAAACTTCTTGTGGTACCATTGTTATCACCGTGGGATGAGAACGAGTGTTTTTGGGTCCGGTCCAAAATTCAAGATGGCCACTGGCGGCCATTTTGTTCAAAATTAGGGGCAATCAGATTTT
Organism: Pictodentalium vernedei; assembly: GCA_031216915.1. Lineage (NCBI taxonomy): Eukaryota > Metazoa > Mollusca > Scaphopoda > Dentaliida > Dentaliidae > Pictodentalium > Pictodentalium vernedei. The sequence continues at coordinate 547,971,097 of CM062296.1, read as the reverse complement.
TGCGCAGAACTTTCACATGAAAGCTCTGATTTGAATAATTTTTTGTATGAATGTTTAGTACCATGGGATACATCACATATAATACAGGTTTTTTTCTCGTGCAGAAATTATGCAAATTAGATGAACTTTGATTTTTTCAGTGCTACTTACACACAGTAAGTACACATGTCAATACGGCTTGGGCTAGAGGCTGTATTTATCAACCGATCTTCACGAAACTTCTTGGGTACCTCTGTTATCACCTTGGGACGAGAACGAGTGTTTCTGAGTGCGGTCCAAAATTCAAGATGGCTGCCAGTGGCCATTTTGTACCAAAATTAGGTCTGATCAGTTTTTTGTACACAACTTCTTTTCGGCTCAGGCTAGAGGCCGTTTTTATGAACCGATCTTTACAAAACTTCTTGGGTACCTTTGTTATCACTGTGGGATGAGAACAAGTGTTTTGGGGTGTGGTCTGAAATTCAAGATAGCCACCAGCAGCCAGTTTGTACCAGAATTAGTGCAATCAGTCTTTTGTACAGAACTTCTGTATGAAAGTTCTGATTTGAATAAATTTTTGTATGAATGTTTAGTAACATGGAATACATAACATACAGTACGGGTTTTTTTCTCGTGCAGAAATTGTCCAAATTAGATGAATTTTGATTTATTTAGTGCTACTTATACACTGTAAGTGCACATGTCAATACGGCTAGGGCTAGAGGCTGTATTTATGAACCGGTCTTTATGAAACTTCTTGGGTACCTTTGTTATCACCTTGGGACGAGAACGAGTGTTTCTGAGTGCGGTCCAAAATTCAAGATGGCTGCCAGTGGCCATTTTGTACCGAAATTAGGTCCAATCAGTTTTTTGTCACAACTTCTATACAACTCGTATTTATGAACTGATCTTCACGAAACTTCTTGGGTACCTTTGTTTTCACCTTGGGACAGGAATGAGTGTGTTTTGGGGTGCCTTTGTTATCACTGTGCTATGAGAACAAATATTTTGGGGTTCAGTCAGACCCACTCTGGGACTCAAAGATTTCTTTTCTAGTTTAGCATCTGACTGTCACCCACCTTTACAGTACTTTACCTATACATTTATTACAGGCTTTGGCCAGTATTTATGTACAGACCGTTACAATACTTTATATGTACCTTTGTTATCAGGTCATTACCTAGATGTTTGTCATTGCTGTGTTACATACTATACATGTACATGTCTTGACAAGTTGAGCTACAGTGTCATTGACACTTTCATTTGTCTTGCTGTTCCTTCTCTTTAGTTTCCAGTTCTTTGAATTCCCTGCCATGCAAACACCTTAGATGATTGCGCAGATTGGTCGTGGTGAAACTTTGTATGGTGGAACTTCCACGTGCTATCATGGCATTGCAGATGGAACATTTAGTCTTTCTATCTTGTGGGGAGCTTACACTAAAGTAATCCCATAGCATACTTTTCGATCGCCATTTTGAAACTGGTTGTGACTCGGTAAGTTGAAGTTCGGCGCCGGAGCTGTTTTCCTCTGTGCTCGCCATCATTTATGGTGTAAATAAGTATAACTATTGTAGACACGAGTCACAGAGACTAGAGAGCCAGCAGTGTGGCACGTACTGACAATTTATAAATGGCATATGCTTCCCATTCAGGCTTTCCAATCACAGGCGGGTATAAATATGTGACAGGTCACAAATGTCAACAGTTTAACTTCAATGAGTGACGTTGGTTAGGTAAATTCTTTGATGCCACATGCATGGCTGCCACAGTCTGACAGTCTCTGACATCATGTATTCATTGTTGTTAATAAAATAAATGATCATGATTACTCAAAGGCGGCACTCCCTTTGAAGCGGGCCATCAAAACAATTTCAAGTCAATCAAGAGAGTTTTAAAGTCAAAGGCTTGAACCTCATAAAATTTAATGAATTGCACGTAAGTTGACGTAACAACTACTTTGGAATCCACATGGGGCCCCCGAAATAAGGGCAACACCACAGTGGCGTAGGGAAAGGGGAAGGAAGTGTTTCCACATTACATCACTAGTTACCCCCGGTCCCCAACGATATTTTTCTACCGTTTTCCCCTACCCTTATTTTTAGCTTAACTTGACATAGTCAAGATAAGCTATTGCCATCACGCATGCGGAAGTCTGTTAGTCTGTGAGTCTGTGAGCTGTTAGTCTATGAGTCTGTTATTTTGTTAGTTTGTGAGTCTGTGACGTCTGTTCACATTTTCCTTTAGCACGGGCTACACCCTGCAGTTCTTGTCTGATCATCACGAAATTTCATATGCAGGTTTGGGGTCATGTCTAGATGAGAATGTCCCCTTTTGGTCGCGATCGGGCAACCGGTATGGCTGCCCGAGCCCAAAACCCGAAAACCATTAGCACAGTCTACAGGTCATATTTATGAAGGGATTTCATTGTAACTTGGTAGGATGCCTCTGTATAATGCCTAGATGAGAACGTCCCCTTTTGGGCATGATCTATCAACCGTGATGGCTGCCCAAGCCCGAAACCCAAAAACTTTTAGCACAGTCTGCAGGTCATGTTTAATGTGGAGGGATTTCATTGTGACTTGGTAGGATGACTCCTTATGATGTCTAGATGAGAATTTCCCCATTTGGGCATGATCTGCCAACCGTGATGACTGCCCGAGCCCAAAACCTGAAAACCTTTAGCTCAGTCCACAGGTCATATTTATTGAGGAATTTCGTTGTAACTTGGTGGGTTGACTTCATACAATGTCTAGTTGAGAACAGCCCCTTTTGGACATGATTGGGCAAGTGTGACTGCTACAGGGGCCCAAAGCCTGAAAACCTTTTGCACAGGCTACAGGTAATATTTATGAAGGGATTTCATTGTAGCTTGGTAGGATGACTCCAAATAATGTCTAGATGAGAATGTCCCCTTTTGGTCGTGATCATTCAACCCTGATGGCTGCCCAACCCCAAAGCCCAAAAACCCATAGCACAGTCTACAAGTCATATTTATGAAGGGATTTCATTGTAACTTGGTAGGTTGACTTCATATAATGTCTAGATGAAAACATCTTTTGGTTGCAATTGGGCAGCTGTGATGGCTACAGGGGCCCAAAGCCCGAAAACCTTTTGCACGGTCTAGAGGTCATATTTATGAAGGGATTTCAATGTAACTTGGTAGGATGACTCCAAATAATGTCTAGATGAGAATGTCCCCTTTTGGTCGCGATCATTTAGCCTTGATGGCTGCCTGGGCCCAAAACCCCAAAACCTTTAGCATAGTCTATAGGTCATATTTATGGAAGGATTTCATTGTAACTTTTTAGGTTGGCCTCATTTGATGCCTAGATGTTGACATCCCCTTTTGGTTGTGTTTGGTCAACTGTGATTGCTTCAGGGGTATGATGCCCGAAAACCTTGAGCACAGTTTACAGGTCATATATATGAAGGAGTTTCATTGTAACTTTGTAGGATCACACCAGATTATGCCCAGATGACAACGCCCACTTTTGGTCGTGATCATTCAACCATGATGGCTTCCCGAGCCCAAAACCCCCAAAACTTTAGTACAGACTACAGGTCGTATTTGTGAAGGGATTTCATTGTAACCAAGTAGAATGACTCAGTATAATGTCGAGATGAGGACGTTCCCTTTTACTTGCAATCGGTCTACCGTCATGGCTACACAGACCTGAAGCCTGAAAAGTTTCAGCACAGTCTACAGGCAGTATTTATGAAGGGATTTCAATGTAACTTGATAGGATGACTCACTTTGAAATAATTTCCCTGAAACTTGGTAACTTTCATTGACACACGTTAACTGTGAGGGCCACATAATTAATTGTGAGGTCATATTAACCCACCCCTCAGCTCTTTAGTACCGTGTACACCTCATATTATTTTTATTAAAAACATAGCATACAGGGAACAGAAATTGACATATTCCCAATTATCACAATTCTTGTCTTATTTCATAATCCTTTCATAAACATTGAACATTATCCTTTTCATCAAACACAACACACAGACAAGGTAAGCTACAGTGTCATTGACACTTTCATTATCCCCTCTGACAAGGGAGGGATATAGCACAGAGCTTGCTCTGTCCCTCTATCTGTCAGTCCAACTGTCAGTCCGTCCATTTGTTCATCAGTCCATCTGTCTGTCCGAACTTTCTTTATACCATAACTTAAACAGAAATTAACAGATTTCAATTCTCAGTACATGTCTCTAGGCCTTGTTTTCTGACCACAATCATCCAATGAAAATTGTTGAAGTTATTGCCCTGACCAGCCGCAAATTAGGCATTTTTAGCTGCGACTAGCAGCTCTATAAGTGGCAATGTTGGTCTGTTGGTCTGTCTGTCGGTCTGTCTGTCGGTCTATCTGTGACCAACAAGTTTTTTGTCTGTGACCAACGAGTTTCAAAACTCAATAACTTTTGAAATACTTGATGGAATGACTTTATATTTGGCATGTAAGTGTATCTTATTGATGTGTAGCCACTGTTCAATGCATGTGTTGTTCCAAATATTTTTCTTGGAGTTATGGCCCTTGATGAACTTAGAATTTTGTGACTAACAAGTTTCTAAAAGAATAAATTTCAAACTACCTGGTGGAATGACTTCATATTTGATATGCAAGTGTATCTCATTCATGTCTAGCCATGTCCTATGCAAATGTTGTTCCAAATATTTTTCTTGTTTTTTTTTCACCATCACCTGTAAATTGCCCCTGAGAATATTTTTTGGACTTGCAGATTGCACCACCCGTCGCAGCTACAGCGCCGATGTCGCGATTTTTTTCCTTCCTTTCCTCCAATATGTAGTTTGAACTATTTACAGTCACTACATGCGTAACTTGTTTTAAACTCAGAGGTAACCCCCCCCCCCCCCCCCAACCCCCGGGGACCAATTAGGCACTTTTTTTTCTTTCGTCACAAATGCATTTTTACAGTTTTGCTTAAAAGTTTGTGGTTAAAAATCCAGACAACCCCCCCGCCCCCCCCCCCCCCCCCCCCGGTGCCAGTTAGGCATTTTTTTTCTCTTTTCCCAGAATGCATTCTGAAGGATTTAGACTGACCACGTTTGGGAAAACAAATTGACTCCCTTAACTCCCCCTCCACCACCCCCATGCCCTCTCCCACCTCCTCACCCAGGGCCATTTAAGCAATATTTTTTCTTTGGTACAAAATGCATTTTTTTTCTTGGGTACAAAATGTTTACAGTCAGGGCTATAGTCATGACTTTCGTCCATCCATCCGTCAGTCCATCCATCCATCCGTTGGTCCATCCATCTGTCTGTGAACAATTGGTTTCTGACCGATAACTCCAGTTTGGATTATTTGATTTAAACCAAAGTTGATATGTGCATTTTCCAGCTAGTAATACAGGCCAGGTTTGAATATAGGTTCTACAACCTCCCAATTCCCCCCCCCCCCTCCCCCCCCCCCCCCCCCCCCCCCCCCCCCACACACACACACACACACACACACACTTTCTCCAACGGTGAAGTTTTTCCAAAAATGCATTTTGAAAGATTGGGAGTTATTAAATGCAAACAAACAAAAATTGACTACTATAAAATACCACCACAAATCCTCCTCCCCCCACACAAACACACGCACACACACCCACACACAATTATTCCCAAAATGCATTTTGAAGGATTGGGAGTTATTACATGCAAAAAAGAAAATTGCCTCCTATAGCCCAACATTGCGTTATGTACTGCATCTTTAATCCTTTTCCTTACACATGTTGAAGCCAACAGTACAAATTATTTTTCTGAAACATCAGATTTCTTCATTTATTACTTCTAACCATGGCTTATTATTCCTTATTGGAACAAGCTCATCAAGCTTGTTCCATTAATAGGTCACAGTCCTTCCCATATAGCGGGCGCATATGCGCTTGCGCCCGTAAGCGCTCGCATTTTCCAATGAACAAGCGCTAAAAACTGCGCCCGACAATTTTTGGCTCGAACTGTACAACTGTATTCGCTCGATCTTCGTTCTGAATGAATTGTGTTTTACTCCAAGCTTCTCATTCGACAGACCTTTGATTTTGGAAAACAATGCGTGCATCGTGTTTAGCGCTAATAATTTACCCTACGTGAGCTTTTTTTCCGAAGGCAGTGGGTTTTACAGTGTGATTGTTTCGGGGCAATGGTTTTCATTTGTGTTGTTTTTGACCTTGACCGTGTTCTCTCCGAGGTCGGTATTCTATTTGACAATAATCATTCAGTGATGATGTTGCACATCAAGGGAACTAATTTCATTAGCAGCGAGGTCGGTGCCTCTTATAAATCACGATATCGATTGTTAGGTTCTGTTCACACCTGAAATCCTGTCGGATAACCTGTATTTTATCCAAACCGTCCCCCAGGTACCATCAGAGACGTCTGATACTTCTGCTGACTGATGTCATGAAACAAATTGTCCCCAGACCGAATCGTCCCGAATTAAACTTTATTTCACCCAAACCATCCACCAGGTCTGATACTCCTGCTGGGTTCTGACTGACTGTTAACCCTATCTATTCACGATGATTCAAGGGGATATACATTGCCTTGGAAGATTTTCCTGTGGGAACCCCGGAAAATGAGGTAGTGCTTTCTTTACTATGGTAAACAAGTTCTGCTTTACTACCCAGTCACTGATGCTTGGGGTGGAAGTCCTCTAAAATGGGCAACATGGGGATAAACGATTGACTAAACTTGACTTTATGTCCTGTTGTGTCAAGCTTAGCTATTGTGCATAAATAGGTGACATTAAACACCACTAAATAAATACAAATTGTTTTGATGTTGGACAACATGGTTGGCAGGCTCAAGTTGAGCTCGCAAGTGATTTCACAAGCTCATATTATTGCTCTCGCAACATTTTCCATAAGGAAAGCACTGAGGTCATGAGGTATGTTTTGGAATAGAGAAATGAAAAACATAAAATTTGTATAGAAAATTTTGTATATCACGAGCGCAGATATGGCAGATTCATAAGGTAAACGGTTAACAAAAAATGGCTCCGACTATTTTGTGTCTAAGCATTGCCATTGCTGGGACAGCCGGGCTTCATGCGTGACATCACTCCAGTTTGTATTATGCATTTTTCTGTTTTTTACAGCATCTTGTATATTTATTTTGTGCAAAATAAAGATTAATATTTGAAACTAAGCGTGTTTCATTGTTTTAACATCAAGTAAATTAAATAACTTGGTTGTGTACTATTGTGTACTGCACGTCAGTGGTGTACTTGTCTTCAACCAATGTTAATCCTGCTTGTGTGGAGTTAGTACTTGGGGAGCTTGACAGTTGCTCACCATTGCTCGGTGGTTCTCTCGAGGTTCTCCAGCTTCCACCACCCATAAAACTACCTGACAGGTGGTGACCCTGGCTGTTGAAAGTGTCAGTAAACCCCAATAAATAAATAAATGAATAAATAATTTTTTAACCAGTGCTAATGTATATTCTATTACAGGCCCCCATTCATGGACGTAAGGGTAGGGTGCCCTTCCCCTACCCCCCAAAAAAGAAAAACATGGGTAGAATTCCTACAGTATGAATATAGGTGTGCACCCACCACCTCACCTCACTCCAACTCATCCCCCCTCCAAAAAAAAAAAAAAGAGAAAGGAATCAAATAAAATGAAAAATTTGGCAGCCATGTGAGACCTATTCCAATATTAAGCCTTATGCAGGTTTGGAAGATAAAGTCAGGCAAAGGGTAAAATAAACTCTCTGGCAGCTAATGTGAATAGAAATGGGATACAATGTCTATGGAGCAAACATGTATCACATTCCTCTCGCTAATGAACCTGAAACAGTCTGTTGAGTAAATTACAGTGCCCCCCCCCCCCCCAATTTGTTTGGTGCAATAGATAAAAGTCTACATAGGTAGATCAGCACTCCTGGTTTCCAAGGGTTCCCGACAAGTGTGGAGGTGGGGGGGGGGGGGGGGGGGGGGGCATTTATTTGAATCAAGGTGCGCGCATGCACTTCCTTAAGGTTTCTCTTGGAGAAATTGGTGTACTCATGTCCCCATTCAATGCTGCAACCATGCAACACAAAGCACATCAAATTTAAATATCAACGAAATTTTGATAAGCTCACACTTATTTACAACTAGCAGAGGTCACCTTGCTATGGTAATTATTCCACCAGCTCTCTATACTCCCAGAGTTGCTGTGGTTGACAGTTTTGCTGTTGTGGCAACATCAATCGCAATCGGGACTCATCCCATGTCCCTTTTTTGGGTAAAATTACATCGGATAACAAATTTTAGCTCAATATATGCAAATGTATGAGAGCAGGGTGGTGTTGTGCAAAGGGTTAAAACTACTTTGTACCTTAAACTCTCCTGTAATGTTAGTCTTAACAAAAAATACACATTGGGTTCAAAATTTTAGCCCCATATCTCTGAACCTGTAACTGTGCATACTGTAATTGTAATGGTAGAAGGGTTAACAGAATGTTGAATGAAAAACCTAATGTCACTCCTGATACAAAATTAACCCCACACACAAATTTCAGTGCAATATCTTGATATCTGTGTGTTTGTAAAACATTCTTGCTCTGCTTGAATATTTCAGGGTTGAAGGATTAATGGTACATCGCACAGAAAATTCGCCCTAACCAGGTTATTCCTGATAAAACATTACCCCTGAATTAGCCTGAAGCCCTGAATGACAATTTTCAAAAAAAATTGTAGGAATGTTGCGGTAAAACGGTTTTGCAGTCATTTGCGACCTGGAACTATGTAATCCCCCTTTCTTGGTCAAGTTACCTTTCATGGTCAAATGACCTGTAGGGTGGGAAATCTCTACTCTGGTCAACACGGGGTCAACACGGGGAATAGAACAATTCTTGGTGTTGTGTGGTTTGAAGGGTTATGATGATGTTGATCACTTTGGAGACACACCCCACATCCTTCCCTTGTCAGACTTACCTTAGGCTCTAAATTTGGTGGATTTGCCAAGGTATACCCGAGGCGAACTGTGCATGACGTTGCGTTGGTTGAAGTTTAAATACAACATAGAGCACAATTCTGATGCCACCTTCCTGGTAATACGACCTCTAGGTGCCACGTGTTGTCGAGACAGTGGAACTACAAATAAATGAGTAGGGGTTGAAGGGTTAATACACAATAAGAATGCATAGCAGTCGAACTGTATATGACGTTGCATTGGTTGAAGGGTTAATGCGACGCCGAGTGCAATCGGGGCCAATATCATGCCAGCGTCCTGAAGAAATGACTCCTAGGATTGGGTCAAAAGGTTATTGAGATCAGAATTAAATTACATTACGAAAAAAGAGTTAATTTCTTTCCCAGTCTCCAAATTCATCTACAGATGGAAATGAGACAACGTTTCGCTGATTTTGAATAAATTATACATGTTCAAGAAACAGATTTAAACTGTCTTACAATGGCTATCACTCCAAACTCTCTGCTTTTTTCAAAGCACCCCCATCGCACCCTACCTTCTACCGCTACTAAAACTGATGTTCTGATTTCCACAGTACTGGTATGTGTAAGTCACAGGCCATGTATTACAGGGGCACATCGAAAGAGCCCCATACTTTTTTCGGTTGGGTGATGGTTAATTCAGAGAACCCCAAGAACAAAAACTCTGAAGACTGCAATCAACAGTTGTCAGTTTATTATATTAGAGTGTAGCTTTTTCAAATCAAAATGACAAGTCAAAACCTTTCCTATTAGAGGTGATTGGGTGCAAAACAATTTTCTGGGCAGTATTTATTGGGTTATTGTAGTTTAAAGCAATGTTTGGTCAGGTCTATAATCAGCCACAGTGCTCTCAGGCTTACATTATTACCCCGTATCATAGGCGTACACACCGTTTGATCATTCCATGACATTCTCAGCTCAACTCTATGGAGCATACTGCAGGTGGTGGTCCACAGATGGGCACACAATTTAAGTGCCACAACAGGCCCCTATTTTACACCTAGGTATGGTGAGGGTTGCGTAGTACTGATGAACATTCCCAACATCCACAGCTGGCACAAGATTCAATGTCGCAGAGTCACACACTCAAACTTTACTGATTGCACACCAGCCACTACTATGGCTGGTGAGCCACCACGATATTCTGGTTGTTTCATGCTGTCCCAAACTCATGTCTGTGCCCCTCAAACTGGGCCTAAACAGCATCTTTATATGCATGTCATTCCACGATAATCACGGATCACGGTTATGTAACATATGCTAACCCATCATTTATCTCTTGAGAGTTCTATAGGATTTCAAAAAGGGGGCGCGGTGGATTGATTGATTGATTGATTGATTCTTTATTTCACAGTAAACATACACATAACAGTTTGCAAGAATAATGATAACAAGGTAAAATCAGTGGATCAGTTGGTAGAGGTGTAGGCTGCAAGCCGAGAGATTCACAGTTCAAATCTCACCTACAGCAACTGCGTTGTGTCCCTGGGCAAGACACTGCACCCCCATTGCCCACATGGGGGCATGATGGCATTGTGTACTAAGGCACACTGCATTTCAGTGGCGCACCTGTCTTCAACCAATGCTTGCGCGGAGTTAGTATGTTGGGGAGCCTGACAGTTGCTTGCCATTGCTAGGTGGTTCTCTCTGGGTACTCAGGCTTCCTCCACTCGTAAAACTCCGACACGGGATGACCCTAGCTATCAAAAGTGTTGTTAAACTCCAATAAATAAATATAAATATTTAAAAAATGACCACGTTTGGTGGCCATTTTGGACACATTGTGGATAAAATTGCCTTTATGATAATGATACATTACATTCTTACTATCCAGTCCATTTCCCTGTGGGAACCCCGGGAAGAAAGCAGCACTTGTTTACTGTGGTAAACCAGTTCCGCTTTACTAGTAAAATAGGACCCAGTAACCAATGCTTGGGGTGAAAGTCCCCTAAAATGGGCAACATGTAGATCAACGATTGACTAAACTTGACTTCATCTCCATGTTGTGTCATGATTAGCCATGGTGCATAAATATGTGACGTTAACCACCAACAAACAAACAAATCCAGTCCATTACTGGTGTTCTGCTAATTCAGAGTGCCGAGATTGTAACCCAGGCTTATTAGTCCCCTACCGGCATCGCTGGAGGGGACTATAGGTTTGCACTCTGTCCATCCGTCTGTCCGTCTGTCAGTTTGTCAGTCACACTTTAGTTTTCCGGAGTTTTTTTGGAAACGCTTCAACGGAATGATTTCATTTTTGGTAAACTATTATAGAACGATGACTTAAAGATCAAGTTTGATTTTCATGCTGATTGCATTATTCTTGTGTGAGTTACGGCCCTTGGAAATATGGGGAAAGCACCAAAATATCAGTTTTCCGGAGTTTTTTTGGAAACGCTTCAATGGAATGATTTCATTTTTGGTAAACTACTATAGAACGATGACTTACAGATCAAGTTTGAGTTTCATGCTGATTGCATTATTCTTGTGTGAGTTACAGCCCTTGGAAATATGGAAAAGCACCAAAATATCAGTTTTCCATAGTTTTTTTGGAAACGCTTCAACGGAATAACTATAGAACGATGACTTACAGATCAAGTTTCATTTACACTCTGTCCATCCATCCATCTGTCAGTCTGTCGGTTATACTTTAGTTTTCCGGACTTTTTTGGGAAACGCTTCAACGGAATGATTTCATTTTTGGTAACCTACTATAGAACGATGACTTACAGATCAAGTTTCATTTGTACTCTGTCCATCCGTCAGTCTGTCAGTCAGTCTGTCAGTCATACTTTAGTTTTCCGGACTTTTTTTGGAAATGCTTCAACCGAATGATTTCATTCTTGGTAACCTACTATAGAACGATGACTTACAGATCAAGTTTGAGTTTCATGCTGATTGCATTATTCTTGTGTGAGTTATGGCCCTTGGAAACATGGAAAAGCGCCAAAATATCAGTTTTCTGGACTTTTTTTGGAAATGCTTCAATGGAATTCATGCTGATCACATCTAGGTTATAACATTTGTATAATTATTAATGCTCATTAGTCCGGTAGGGGACATTGTATTGCTTCAGCGATACGAACGCTCTTGTTTTTGATATTTTTGATAATTTTGGTAAACTTTTGTTACCAGTTGGCTATGGCTATGGAAGTGTATTTATGAAAAATCTGTGAAAAGTTCAGGTCATTAACCTATTCGGAACAGGAGATATTATTGGTCAATGAAATTTGGGCATTTTTTTCCCTGTTTGGTGGCCATTTTGGACACTTTGTGGACAAAATCAAAATTTCTTTTGCATTTATGATAATGATACAATACATTCTTACTATTCAGTCCATTACTGGTATTCTGATAATGAGTGCTGAGATTGTAGGCGAAAATGTCCAATTTTCAGGCCTATTTTTGATGTTTTTGAAAACTTTGGCAGAAAAAATAATTTTGGTAAACTTTTGTTACCAGTTTCTTATGGAAAAGTGTATTTACGACTGTGAAAATTTCAGGTCATTAGCACATTTGGCACAGAAGATATTGGTCAATGAAGATTTGGGCATTTTGGGGCATTCAGATCCCTTAGTTGGAGGCGCCAATGCGATCAGACCTACAACTCATATCTGTCTATGACTGAGCAAAATTTCAGAAAAATCTGCAAGAGAGCCTTCAAGAAATCGTCTTCCCCGAAGTGTTGAAAAAAAAGAGTTTTTTTCAAGAAGAATAACAAATGTCTTTTGCTTTCAGGAAAAGCCAAACTAGACAAGTGATTCTGTAGGATCATGGGCTTTTCCTGGTGTACAAAAACATTAAGCCCTTTGAAGGAATTGTACAAAATTTCAGTCCCATATCTCGGAGCATGCAGGTGTGCATACCGATATTGTCCTACTTGAAGGGTTAACACAATGTTAAATGAAAAATCCATCCAACCCATGCATAAAATCACTTGATTCTGAATGGAATAGCCCGGCATCTTTCGATATATGTCATTCCACTATGATCTTAGAGTGCAGTAATGTAACATATGTTAACCCATCATTTGTCAGTTATGAGATCAGGTATTTCAAAAATCACCACGTTTCGCGGCGATTTTTGACTGTTGTGGTTAAAATCGAAATTTCTTTTGCATTTATGATAATGATAAATTAAATTCTTATTATTCAGTCTGTTACTGGTGTTCTGCTAATTCCAGTGCCGAGATTGTAGGCCAAAATGTCTGATTTTCAGGCCTATTTTTGATGTTTTGAAAAATTTTGGCAGAAAAATAAATTTAATAATAATAATAATAATTTACTTATAGCGCTTTTACCAGCAAAGCACTGCTCAAAAGCGCTCACAAAATAAACTGACATTCAAAAGAAAAGAAAACATTCAGCAGTCAAAGACTCTCCGAAAGAGTTTAAACCTTTTTTTGAAATTTTCAGTATTAGGGTATTTCCTAAAATTCTGAGGAAGTGCATTCCATAGTGAGGGAGCTACAAAAGTGAATGAAACTGCTGTTTTTCAACAACTGTGTTGGTAGTGTGTCGAGAACATGGACGTTGGCTTTTAAAATAATTGACTTAACCTCTTCCATGGTTGGTGGTTGGAAGTAATGTAGGGTGATTTCAGAATCTAGTGATTTACTTTCATCACTGGTCATTGTGTTTATGCCTGGATTTTCCAGTTTACTTCAGATTTTTTAAATTTTATCTTTAAAAAACTCGGAAAATCTACATGCAAGTTCAGAAAGATGAGTGTGCTCGGGAAGCTCCCCTTTACCACTTACGTTAAGAAGATTACTGATGATTTTGAAGATCTGTTTAGAATTATTTCCACATGAGGCAATGCTATTCTTTACCCAGTCTATTTTAGCTGACTTAATAGACAAATTTAACTTGTTTCGAAGGGCGTTGTACGTATCCTTATAGACATGACCCAAGAGAAAAGTGACCAAAAGTTTCATGAAAATTTCAGTGAAATTTCACCAAAATTTTCATGGAAATTTTAGTCAAAATATCTCCAAAATTTCATTAAATTTAGCAACAATTTTCACCAAATTTTAGGTGAAATTTTAATGAAATTTCACTATAATCTTGACAAAAATTTACATGAAAATTTTGTTGAAATTTCAGTAAATTTTTTACTGAAATTTCAGTGAAATTTCACTATAATTTTGACTAAAATTTTCATAAAAATTTTGTTGAAATTTCAGTAAAGTTTTTACTGAAATTTCAGTGAAATTTTAATGAAATTATTTTACTGTAATTTTGAATTTTGACTAACATTTTCATGAAAATTTTTACCGAAATTTCACTACAATTTTGACTAAAATGTTCATGAAAATTTTGTTTAAATTTCAGTAAATTTTTTTACTGAAATTTCAGTGAAATTTTAATGAAATTTCACTATAATTTTGACTCAAATTTTCAGTGAAATTTTGTTGAAGTTTTGTCTTGTTACAATTTATGCACAAGCCAGAAAATAAGCAGACTGTCATCTGCAAAATGAGGTCCCCAGAGGGTGAATTTTGTGATGCTACCTGCACAGCAGTCTGAATCAGGGTCTCAAAACAAAACAGAAAGAGGTACCGAGAGGATAAATTGGCCCAATGTATGGGATAGCATCATCAAATTCACTCTCTGGGGACATCATTCTGCAAATGTCAGACTGCTTATTTTCAGGCTTGTTTATGCAGGGTTGGCCAATTTAAATATGGGCAAGTTGATTTGAAAAAAGACAAAATGTAACGTCAGAACAAGCAGTCACCTCAAATTTAACTGAAATTGGGGGTTCAGTGGTTTAGGATGGGCAGATGCAAGCACCATGTTCACAAACGACAGACGACAGATGGTGAGTGATCACTATAAGCTCATCCCGACTTTCAATCAGGTGAGCTAACAAGAGGCCCCATGGGGCCAGAAGTGCTCACCTTGAACAGAACCTGAAATAAACAAGAGTCCAAGAATGAATCCACATTAAACAGTCAACCTCCATAGGATCCATTGTCAACCCTTGAGTTTCTTAGCAGTGACTAAAATAGTCCAAGCGTCAAGCCTTTTCTTCAATTAATCAAAATGTAAAAAGTGGAGTTCCCCTATGGAGCCCCTTGATACAACATATGTAGATTAATCTTAGTTACCAGGGTTCGCGCACGGGTCTGGAATCCTGGAAAAGTTTTGGAAATTAGAAAAAAAATTTCCATACATACCCTGGAAAAGTCTGGAAAACGGCACCTTTTTTGAGCTGGTTTGGAAAAAGTCTTGGAGAAAACTGAACACAGAAGAGGTGTGTATGGAAAAGTTATGGAATCGATCATTTGTTTCGAAAATCCGAATATTGTTTCAAAAAAAAAATGAAAATCTCGATGCGTCGTCGGAATTCACGTACATCCTCTATTTGGCCAGTCTTTAACACCGACGGATGTAAAGTATCAAGACACTTTAGAAACACCGGCAGATGACCTCATTTTTGCAAATCTGTAAATATATCGCAAAACATGCCTTGCAATTGTATCTTCAGAGAAAAGTGGCTATTGGAATCAAAATTTTGTGGCTGGATACAAAAAGATGTTAATAAACTGAAACCCAGATGCATTCCATGTGCGAAATCGATTGACATTGCCAATATGAGAGAAGCTGCACTTGTCAGTCATTCGAACGGAAAAAATACATTTGGACGCAACTACATCCAAGAAAAACAGTCAACTCTTTTATGAGCTATCAAACGAAAAAAACTGAATGTGCAAGCAATAATAATAGTGATGCATCCAAGATAATATCTTCTGTTGTCAAGTCTGATGTTTTAAAAGCCGAAATTTTATGGACACTGGGGTATGGAAAAGGTATGGAAAGTTTCTCGCCGGTGGTCTTGGAAATGTGGGGAAAGTCCTTGAAAAGTTTTGGAAAAGTTATGGAATTTTTCTCCCTTAGAAGTGTATGAACCCTGGTTACACACCCAGGCCTGAAAATAAGCAGTCTGACATTTGCAGAATGAGGTCCCCAGAGGGTGAATTTGTTGATGCTATCCTATACAATGGGTCAATTTATCCTCTGGGAACCTCTTTCTGTTTAGTTTTGAGACCCTGATTGAGATTGAGGTTCACAGAGGGTAAATTTAGTGATGCTACCCTGCTGTTCAGGGTAGCATCACTAAATTCACCCTCTGGGGACCTTATTTTGCAGATGACAGTCCGCTTAATTTCTGGCTTGGACACACCTCTAGAGGGTACTTAATACATTTTTTTTAATTTTTCAGCTACCATAGCTACACATAGGGAGCCCAAATATTAATCCAGGTACTCGATTTGAACAAACTTGAATCTCACCCCACTAGTGATGTTGTATACCAAATATGAAAGCATTCTGACTGGTGGATCTGAAGAAGATTTTTAAAGAAATTTCCTCATATTGAACTACATTAAAATTTGGGCTACCATTAGGCTCCGATTTGAACAAACTTGAATCTAACTCCCCTAGAGATGTTGTAAGCCAAATATGAAAGGATTCTGACTTGTGAATCTGAAGATGATATTTGAAGAAATTCACGCACATTGCACTAAGACTAAGTTAAAATTTGGGTTCCTATGGGGAGCCCAAATATTAACCCAGGCACTTGATTTGAACAAACTTGAATCTGACGCTCCTATAGATGTTGTATACTAAATATGAAAGCATTCTGACTGGTGGATCTGAATAAGATTTTAAAAGAAACTTCCTCATATTGCACTAAGTCAAAATTTGGGCTCCCATAGGGACTATAGGTTTGCACTCCGTCCATCAGTCAGTCTATCAGTCTGTCCGTCTGTCAGTCTGTCAAGTCTGTTAGTCACACTTTAGTTTTCCGGAGTTTTTTTTTGGAAACGCTTCAATGGAATGATTTCATTTTTGGTAAACTACTATAGAACGATGACTTACAGATCAAGTTTGAGTTTCATGCTGATTGCATTATTATTCTTGTGTGAGTTACGGCCCTTGGAAATATGGGAAAAAGCACCAAAATATCAGTTTTCTGGAGTTTTTTTGGAAATGCTTCAACGGAATGATTTCATTTTTGGTAAACTACTATAGAACGATGACTTACAGATCAAGTTTGAGTTTCATGCTGATTGCATTATTCTTGTGTGAGTTACGGCCCTTGGAAATGTGGAAAAGCACCAAAATATCAGTTTGCTGGAGTTTTTTTGGAAACGCTTCAACAGAATGATTTCATGTTTGGTAAACTACTATAGAACAATGACTTACAGATCAAGTTTGAGTTTCATGCTGATTGCATTATTCTTGTGTGAGTTATGGCCCTTGGAAATATGGAAAAGTGCCAAAATTTCAGTTTTCCAGACTTTTTTTGGAAATGCTTCAACGGAATGATTTCATTTTTGGTAACCTACTATAGAAGGATGACTTACAGATCAAGTTTGAGTTTCATGCTGATTGCCTTATTCTTGTGTGAGTTATTGCCCTTGGAAATATGGAAAAGCGCCAAAATATCAGTTTTCCGGACTTTATTTGAAAACGCTTCAACGGAATGATTTCATTTTTGGTAACCTACTATAGAACGATGACTTACAGATCACGTTTCATTTACACTCTGTCCATCCATCTGTCAGTCTGTCAGTCAGTCTGTCGGTCGTACTTTAATTTTCCGAACTTTTTTTGGAAACGCTTCAACGGAATGATTTCATTTTTGGTAACCTACTATAGAATGATGACTTACAGATCAAGTTTCATTTGTACTCTGTCCATCCGTCAGTCTGTCAGTCAGTCTGTCAGTCATACTTTAGTTTTCTGGACTTTTTTTGGAAATGCTTCAATCGAATGATTTCATTCTTGGTAACCTACGAAAGAACGATGATTTACAGATCAAGTTTGAGTTTCATGCTGATTGCATTATTCTTGTGTGAGTTATGGCCCTTGGAAATATGGAAAAGCGCCAAAATATCAGTTTTCTGGACTTTTTTTGGAAATGCTTCAACGGAATTCATGCTGATCACATCTAGGTTATAACATTTGTATAATTATTAATGCTCATTAGTCCGGTAGGGGACATTGTATTGCTTCAGCGATACGAGCGCTCTTGTTTTTTTAAATTTGCAAATACACGGACTCAAAATATTTTTGATGTCCCAGCCCCCTACGGAACACCCTGACAACCAATGGCAATTTTTTAGCTCATCTTGACAAAGTCAAGCTGAGCTAATCTCATCGCTTCCCGTCCGTCATCCGTCGTCCGTCATCCATCGTCTGTCGTCCGTCGTCCGTCGTCCATCAACACCATGTTTTGGTCTTCTCCTCCAAAGCCACTGGGCCAATTCAAGTGAAAGTTTGTGTGAGTGATGGTCCCAAAGGGGCATTTCATTTTTGTTCAACTCAGCATGCCCAGCCCCATAGGGAGGGAGTGGGGGAAAATGCTCCAAAATATTTTAAAATCTTCTTCTCAAGAACCAGTGTGTACAGTGACTTGATATTTGCAGGGCTTGATTTAATCTGAAAATTTTGAATAGCAATTTACTATTCACCCTGGAAAATTGATTAGCAGTTGATCCAAAAGCACTTGAAACTAATAAATCTTGAATAGCAAAATTCAGAAATTGGAGAGCAAAGTGCTATGCTAATCCAGTTAAATCGAGCCCTGGATATTTGCTATGGAGCTTCCATATGAGGTGTAGAATCAAGTTTGTTCAAACGAAGTTCGTGAAGTAATATTTGGCTTTGTAATAGGAGGGGTAAGATTTTTGGCCCCGCCCAAAATTTCTATTTTCTGAACCGATGGTCCGGTATGAACCAAATTTGGTTTGTGGTAGTATTGGGTCATAAGTACTTGACCCATACAAAAAAAAAAAATTCCCGCATCCCCATGGGAACCCTGGGAGCTAAAAATAGAAATATTTTCAAACGCCCATATTTCCCAAACCCCACGGAACAGAGATCTTTTATTTGGTATGAAGTATACTTATGACCAGTAGAATTGAATGGTAAAAAAAAATTGCCATCGGTTATGTTAGGGTGTTCTGTAATGGGCATCAAAATAATGCTGAGTCAGCATATTTGCAAAAATTAAAAAAAATCTTTTCTCCAGAACCAATCATCAGAATCTTTTGATATTTGGTATACAGCATTCATAGGGGGGTCAGATAACAGTTTGTTGAAATAAACCTCATTGGTTCATATTTGGGCTCTCTACAGGAGCCTGAAGTTTTAACATAGGGTAATATGGGGAATATTCTTTAAAAATCTTCTTCTTCAGAACCACCAGTCAGAATCTTTTAATATTTGGTATACATCATTGTTGTGAGGGTCAGATTCTAGATTGTTCAAACCAAGTCCCTAGGTTAATATTCGGGCTTCCTATGGAAGCCCAAATTTTATCTTTGTTCAATATGGAGGGTAATTTAAAAAAATCTTCTTCTTCAGATCCATCAGTCAGAATGCTTTGATATTTGGTATGCAACATCTCTATGGGGGTCAGATTCAAGTTTGTTCAAATCAGATCCCTAGGTATATATTTGGGCTCACTATGGTAGCCCAAATTTTTACTTAGTGCAATATGAGAAAATTTCTTTAAAAATCTTCTTCTTCCGATCCACCAGTCGGAATGCTTTTATATTTGGTATACAACATCTCTAGGGGGGTCAGATTCCAGGTTGTTCAATTTGAGTGCCTAGGTTAATATTTGGGCTCCAATGGGAACATGAAATTTAACTTAGTACAATATGAGGGAATTTCTTCAAAAATCTTCTTCTTCAGATTCACTTGTCAGAATGCTTTCACATTTTGTATACAACATCTCTAGGGGGGTCAGATTCAAGTTTGTTCAAATCGGATCCATAGGTCAATATTTGGGCTCGCTATGGTAGCCCAAATTTGAACTTAATGCAATTCGAAGAAAATTTCTTTACAATTTCTCTTCTTCAGATCCAATGCTCAGAATGCTTTCATATTCGGTACACAACATCTCTAGGGAAGTCAGATTTAACTGTGTTCAAATCAAGAGCCTGGGTTAATATTTGAGCTCTCTATGGGAGCCGGAATTGGCCATTTTGCTGAAGAATTAAAAATTTTGTATTCAGTACCCTCTAGAGGTACTAAGATTAATCCACATAGGTTGTATCAAGGGGCTTCATAAGGGAGCTCTACATTTTACTTATGATCAACTGAAGAAAAGGCATGATGCCCAGATTATTTTTGTCACTCCTGAGGGACTCAAGGATTGACAGTGTAGCCTATGGAGATGGCTTGCTTAATGTAGACTCATTCTTGGACGCTGTTTAAATTGTGTTCTGTACAAGATGAGCGCTTCAGGCCCCGTGGGGCCTCTTGTTTTTTTTTAACTGTTCAATTCTGCTGGTCCTAAGGATACTTCATACCAAATAACATTTCACTGTTCCGTATGGTTTGGGAAATATGGGCAACTGAAAATCTTTCTATTTTTAACTCCTGGGGTTCCCACGGAGAAGGAGGAAATTTCTTTTTGCCTGGAGTCAAGTACTTATGACCCAATAATACTACATGCCAAATTTGGTTCAAATCAGACCATCGGTTCAGAAAATAGAAATTTGGGGTGGGGCCAAACATTTTACCCAAAGGCAAATATTGCTCCACAACTTTCATTTGAACAAACTTGATTGTACACCTCAAAAGGAAGGACAATACCAAATATCAAGTCATTGTACCCACTGCTTCATGGGAAGATTTTAAAAGTATTTTGGAGTAATTTCCCCCACCCTCTCCCTCTGGGGCTGTGCATGCTGAGTTGAACAAAAATGCAATACCCCTTTGGGACTGCACTCACACAAACTTTCACTTGAATTAACCCAGTGGTTTTGGAGGAGTCCAAAACCTAGTGTAGACAGAAGCCCGACAGAGAGCAATTAGATAAGCTCAGCTTGACTTCGTCAAGGTGAGCTATAAACCAAGTGCATCGGGCAAAAATTTTGTCAAGACTGACTTAACGACAATGAATTTTACTCACATGATCTGACCAATCAGACATCGAGTCTTACTGAATGATACCGGTGCTACTAATTTGATCCCCAAAGGCAAATAATGTATTTGTTGATGCAGACAAATAACATCTTTATTTAACTCTATTCTATTCTAAAGCATTGGAATCACAACAATACTAAGATTTCTCCAAGTCCTCTACAACCTCCCCCCCTCCCATCCCCCCCCCCCCCCCCCCACACACACACACACACACACAAAAGAAAATGAAAGTGTCCATGACACTGAAGCTCAACTTGTCCAAGAAGGGACTGAACTAAATAGAAAGATCTAGTAATGCCATGTAATTCACTCAAGTTTCTACAGAAAAGACATCACACCAAAGTTACGTATGAAAAATGATCGGGTGTGAGAGATGCAGCCGATAGTGTGTGCTAATGGAATTGTTGACAATTTATATCCAAATCCAAGATGGCCACTGGCAACCATGTTTTTCAAGAACATTCGAAAAATTTGACAGCTCCCATCTAGACATTGCTGGGCTTCCACAACCCTATTTTGGGGTTCATAAAACAGACCAATTTCCCAAACCAATTTTCCTCAGTTGGCTAGTGCTGATGTATATTGTTATGCACTTGAATAAAAATGTGAGTGAATATTCACATACTCTGATTGTTGACTAGGGCTGTCACGACTATCAATTTTCATTGTCGGCTAATCACCATTAATCGACGGTTACTCGATTAATAGTCATTTTCCAAAAATTCAATAAAGTTTAAACCAATTCTCATATACTTACAGATTTGAAACGGACGATGTATGAATATGTTGAGATAAGGTGGAAATACCAAAATGTCTCCCAATCAAATCTGAAAAATTTAAACTGAAGAACGTTTGTGCAAATGTTTCATTTCTGTAACTAATTTCAGGAATTTTGAGCATGAACTTCTATCCATTCCTATAAACAAGTTGGTTAAAACTTAATTTGAACGATGACAAGTGAAGTGACCATTGTGGCAACTTTCTCACTTTTGCAATTAAGGTTTTTCCAACGGGGTCGTTGAGTGTACAAGGCTGAAGATTCTATTTACTCTGCGGCCTGCAGTTATCCAAAACAGCAAATTATTCAAATGGTTCACCGTTTGAATAAAAGACTCTTGTCCTGAGTACAGATACTGATCAGATGACCATGCTTTAAAGCCTTTTTGGCTCACCAACGATAGTTGTGTGAGCCTTTGGCATAGCCATCATGTCGCCGTTGGCGTCGGCGTCCGGATTCATATATTTTGAACTTTTGTGTGCAGGTTTTGCTTTTTTTTTTATGTCAGCATGCTTTTCAGGGATAGTAATATTTTATTCAACCCTTTCCATGCTTAGTTACTTGAATTTTGGATTTTTGTGTACAGGTTTTTGACTTTTGTGTGCTGGTTTTGATATTTGTCTTTCTTTTCTTCCAAGGAGTAATTTACCTTGCAGTATATTGCCATGGTTCCAGTTTTATGTTAGAATGCTTTTTAGGGCCAGTATTATATTATTTAACCCTTTCCCTACTTATTTACCTTAAGTTTTTACTTTTGTGTGCAGGTTTTTGACTTGAGTGTGCATGTTTTTGACTTTTGTGTGCAGGTTTTTGATTTTTGTGTACAGGTTTTTTGACTTTTGTGTACAGGTTTTGGTAATGGTCTTTTCAAGCGGAGTTTTATCTTACTGGCATATTGCCATGGTGGTTACTGTAACATTTTCAGGGTATTTTTCTCAATTTTAACCCTTTGAATCAAATGTTATACTTTTTTTGACTTTTGTGTGCAGGTTTTCATATTTGTCTTTCTTTTTTTCAAAGTGGAGATTTACCTTGCAGCATATTGCCATGGCTCCTGTTTTATGTTAACATGCGTCTTAGGGCTAGTATTACATTATTTAACCCTTTCACTGCTTATTAGTCCCCTACCGGCATCACCGGAGGGGACTATAGGTTTGCACTCTGTCCATCCGTCAGTCTGTTAGTCTGTCAGTCTGTCAGTCACACTTTAGTTTTCTGGAGTTTTTTTGGAAACGCTTCAACAGAATGATTTCATGTTTGGTAAACTACTATAGAACGATGACTTACAGATCAAGTTTGAGTTTCATGCTGATTGCATTATTCTTGTGTGAGTTACGGAGCTTGGAAATATGGAAAAGCACCAAAATATCAGTTTTCCGGAGTTTTTTTGGAAACGCTTCAACGGAATGATTTCATTTTTGGTAAACTACTATAGAACGATGACTTACAGATCAAGTTTGAGTTTCATGCTGATTGCATTATTCTTGTGTGAGTTATGGCCCTTGGAAATATAGAAAAGCTCCAAAATATCAGTTTTCCAGACTTTTTCTGGAAACGCTTCAACGGAATGATTTCATTTTTGGTAACCTACTATAGAACGATGATTAACAGATCGAGTTTCATTTACACTCTGTCCATCCATCCATCTGTCAGTCTGTCAGTCAGTCTGTCGGTCATACTTTAGTTTTCCGGACTTTTTTTGGAAACGCTTCAACGGAATGATTTCATTTTTGGTAACCTACTATAGAACGATGACTTACAGATCATGTTTCATTTGCACTCTGTCCATCCGTCAGTTTGTCAGTCAGTCTGTCAATCATACTTGAGTTTTCCGGACTTTTTTTGGAAATGCTTCAACCGAATGATTTCATTCTTGGTAACCTACTATAGAACGATGACTTACAGATCAAGTTTGAGTTTCATGCTGATTGCATTATTCTTGTGTGAGTTATGGCCCTTGGAAATATGGAAAAGTGCCAAAATATCAGGTTTCTGGACTTTTTTTGGAAATGCTTCAACAGAATTCATGCTGATCACATCTAGGTTATAACATTTGTATAATTATTAATGCTCATTGGTCCGGTAGGGGACATTGTATTGCTTCAGCGATGCGTGAGCTCTTGTTTTTTTTAATCCAGCCTCCCCTTTACATTGGCCACCTGTTGATGAGCCACAGGGTACTGATACCCCTTCTAGTTAAATTGTGTTATAACGTTGCACACTCGTGCAGAAAACAAAGGCCACTTGATTTTAGAAGTAACAACATATAGGTTAATAATCATTCACCTCATTGCACAATGCAATTTAAGCCCGACTTGTACCACTTTGAAAATGAATGCCGATCGACTTAAATTAAAAACTGTCAACTACTGCAATAGTCGATGGTTAGTTGACTAATCAAATAATCACGACAGCCCTATTGTTACGGAAAAAAAAACTCCTACCAACATCCTGATTAATAATTTCATGGCATTTATATCCTGCTACTATGTCTTGGAATACATTGTGACATGACAGAACTCAATCCATGTGGAAAGAATGATGCAAGATGACCCATGTTCATTTACAATTGAATGACTCGAGAGATTGTAAACAAGGTCAAATGTTGATTCAGAAATAAATCACGAATGGTTGGAGCTGCCAAGTATTAATTTATATTATCGCAGAAATATGACCGGCACCAATCGGCAACAGCTAACATTACAGAAAGTGTCTCCAGGCACGAATTTGTCTCTTTTTAAGAGGAAAAATTGTCGATAGGATCACCGATCCAATGTCAAGTTCTGACAGCACAAAAGTGGGTTTAATCATTATCAACTTATCGTCCGGAAACCAATTGTTTACAATTTACTATGTGAAGAGTCACTGTGACCTTGACCTTTGACCTAGTGATTGCAAAATAAATAGGGCTCTTTCTTGCACCAATGCCAACCTACCTATGAAGTTTCATGAACGTGGGGTGGAACCATTGTCAAATTATCACCTGGAAACCAATTGTTTATGATTTATTAGCTCACCTGACTGAAAGTCAGGATGAGCTTTTCTGATCACTCTTCGTCTGTCGTCCATCTGTCCGTCATCCGTCGCCCGTCGTCCTGCATGAAGGTGGTGTTTGAACCTCTTTCTCCTAAACCACTGGCCACATTTTAATTAAATTTCATGTAAGTAGTGGTTATATAGTGGCATTTTGATTTTTATGCAAATTAGGTTTCGGCTCATGTTGAGCAGAGGTGTGGGGAAAAAATGGCCAAATTTTTTGAAAATCTTCTTCTAATGAACCACCAGTAGCAGAGACTTGAGATGTGGTATACAGAGTCCTTTTGAGGTTTAGAATCAAGTTTGTTCAAGAGAAGTTTGTCAGGCATTATTTGCCTTCGTTATGGGAGGGGCAAAAATTTTGGCCACGCCTAAAATTTCTATTTTCAGAACTGTGAGGTCGATTTGAACCAAATTTGATATGAGATGATAATGGGTCATAAGTATCTGATTGATGCAAATATTTTTTTCTCATTGCCCTGTGGGAACCTCGGGAGCTAAGAATAGGAAAAACCTTAAAACTGCCATATCTCCAAAACTACATGGCACAGAGAATTTTTATTTTGTATAAAGCTTACTTTTATCCAGTAGAATAGAATGGTTAAAAAAAAATCCCTATCGGTTTGATCACAAGGTACTTTTTTCAGGACTTTGAAAAAGTGCTGAGTCAGCACTTTTTAACACTGTAGGCAATGGGAAAAACATTAAAAAATCTTCTCCAGATCCAGCAGGCAGAATCTTTTGATATTTGGTATGCAACATTGTAGGGTGGATCTGATTCAAGTTTGTTCAAATCAGCCCCCTGGGTTCATATTTGGGCTCAGTATAGGTGCCCGATTTCGAACTTAGTGCATTTCAGGCAAATTTCTTAAAAAATCTTCTTCAGATCCAGCATGCAGAATCTTTTGATATTCGGTATGCAACATTGTGGGGTGGATCTGATTCAAGTTTGTTCAACTCGGCCCCCTGGGTTTATATTTGGGCTCAGTATAGGAGCCCACATTTGAACTTAGTGCATTTCAGGCAAATTTCTTTGAAAATCTTCTTCTCAAGATCCAGCAGGCAGAATCTTTTGATATTGGGTATGCACCATGCTTAGGGGGGTGAGATTCAAGTTTGTTCAAGCCAAGTCCCTGAGTTCATATTTGGGCTCACTGTGGTAGCCCGAATTATAACTTAGTTCAAAATGAGGAATTTTCTTTAAAATCTTCTTCAGATCCAGCAGTCGGAATGTTTGAATATTTGGTATGCTGCATCCTTAGGGGGGTGAGATTCAAGTTTGTTCAAGCCATGTCCCTAGGTCCATATTTGGGCTCACTGTGGGAGCTCGAATTGTAACTTAGTTCAAAATGAGGAATTTTCTTTAAAAATCTTCTTCAGATCCAGCAGTCGGAATGTTTTGATATTTGGTGTGCAGCATCCTTAGGGGGGTGAGATTCAAGTTTGTTAAAGCCAAGTCCCTGGGTTTATGTATGGGCTCCTTGTGGGAGCCCGAATTATAGCTTAGTTCAATATGAGGAATATTTTTTAAAAATCTTTTTTTTTAGATCCACTGGTCAGAATCTTTGGATATTGGGTATAAGCTTTTCTTAGGAGGAGCAGATGCAACTTGTTGAAATCAATTCTCTGGGTTTATATTTAGGCTACCCTCAGCCCCCCTGGGGCCTCTTGTTACGTTCAAGGTCACTGTGACCTTGACCTTTGACCTAGCGAGGCCAACCTACCTATGAAGTTTCATGAATGTGGGTCAAACCATTATCAAGTTATCCTCTGGAAACCAATTGTTTACGATTTACTATGTGAAAGGTCACTGTGACCTTGACCATTCACCTAGCAAGTCCAAAATAAATAGGGTTCTTCCTCTCACTGATGCCAAACTACCTATGAAGTTTCATGAATGTGGGTCGACCCATTATCAAGTTATCATCCGGAAACCAATTGTTTTGATTTACTATGTTCAGGGTCACTGTCACCTTGACCTTTGACCTAGTGAGTCCAAAATAAATAGGGTTCTTCCTCTCATGAAGGCCAACCTACATATGAAGTTTCATGGATGTGGGTTGAACCATAGTCAAGTTATCAGGAAACCAATTGTTTACGATTGACTATGTTCAAGGTCACTGTGGCCTTGACCTTTGACCTAGCGAGTCCAAAATAAGTAGGGTTCTTCCTCTCATGAAGGTCAACCTACATATGAAGTTTCATGAACGTAGGCCGAACCATAATCAAGGTATCATCCGGAAACCAATTGTTTATGCATGCACGCCCAAAAGCCCAAACGCCTCCAAACTATAAGTCGAGTTTGACTTCGTCATATCTCGACTGAAAATACACATTTTCCTCATGACTTTTACCAGTATTTTTGCAGTCAGAATGCCTCCAGAGGCCACCTTAAAGCATCTAAAATTCAAAATTTTCCTTCGGCAGAATCACCCCAGACCTCCTTTTGGTGTCTGTGCTATGACAATAATAATTTCCCCAATATCCAAAACGGACCCAATAAATTTAACCTAGCGGAAGCCCTGCATTGCTCCAAAGCCATTTATGAACTTTGGAACCAATCAGGTGAGAGCTCCGGCCTGTAGGGTGTGCTGAAGGAATTGTGGATGGACAGAGGAATGTACAGACGGACGACAGATCGCAACCCATCCCAATAGCTTATTCTTGAGATTGTCAGGTTGAGCTAAAAAGCAGTGCTGGAAATTAACAAAATTGCCGTATGCAGTTTTAAGATCCCGTGAAATCAGAGATGGCAGTAAATTATACCCATAAAATGTTAATATATGAATTTTCAAGGGAATACTGTCACCAAACACCAGACACCTTAAATATCCAAGAGGCCCCAAGGGGCCTTAATCGCTCACCTGCCATATTGGTTCAAAGAGGTATTTGGGGTCACATTCTGTAAGACATGGTTCATCAACACTACAATGGAATGAAGTCAGGAAAGGCAAATTTTATGGAAAAACACGAAGGAATGGATTTGAACAAACCTGAACCTAACATGCTCCCCCTGCCACCCCCACCCCTGCCCATAGAGAGCCCAAATAATAAGCCAGGGACTCAAATTGAACAAACTTGAATCTGATCCCCCTTGAGATGTTATATACCAAATATGAAAGAATTCTGACTAGTGGATCTGAAGAAGAAGGTTTTTAAAGAAATTTCCTCACAACCCCCCTCCCCCTCCCCCTCCCCCCCCCCCCCCCCCCACCCCCCCATAGATGTTGTATACCAAACATGAAAGGATTCTGACTGGTTGATCTGAAGAAGAAGATTTTTTAAGAAATTTCCTCAAATTGCACAAAGTTAAACTTTGGGCTCCAATAAAGAGCCCAAATACTAACTCAGGGAACCGATTTGTAAAAACTTGAATCTGACCCTCCCTAGAGATGTTATATACCAAATATCAAAAGATTCTAGATGATGGTTCTGGAGAAAGATTTTTTTAATTTAAAAAAAAAAATTATGGGTGCTATCATAGTAATGCCCCTTGTGGTGCCCCCTGTGGGCACGGCAGGGTTATTTGAACAAAATTGAATTGACATATGATAAGGAACATGCACACCAAATTTGGTTCAATTTGGTCCAGTAGTTTGGGAGGAGAAGTCGATAATGTAAAGTTCATGACGGACAGCAAATGATAAGTTAAGCTCCCTTCGGTGAGCTAATAAGGAATTGCTGAATTATGACAGTAACTTGCCCCTGCCCACAGAGTGCTGCTTTCTAAAAACAACACACATTTATATGCCCTTCCAGTATATTGTGCTCCACAATATTTTTCAACAAGTGCATTTTTTAGCTCCTGTCAAATAGAAAACACGGGAGCAATTGGACTCATTTCCAGGACTTAAAAAGAAATTTTATTTTGACTATTTTCTTCCACTTTTCCCACAATCAATTCATATTTACTGTGCACAGCAGTAGTAATTTGAAGAACAGGTATTTTTTTCAAATCTTAAGTAGTCCCCACTCTCCCCCCCCCCCCCCCCCAACCCCCACCCACCCCTCTCTGGCCGGTGTTCAGAACTTTCAATTGTTCCACTTTAGGGAAATTCTTGCAGTTCTACAATCAATCACTTTATGACTGATGAACAGCAGAAATGAGCAGAGAAAAACAAATAAAACCCAAAGCAATATAACTAAGAATTACTCAACAGAAGGTGCTGGTCAAAACGTCTCCAAGAGTTGGTCAAAGTGTCCCCAACTCATTTTTTCCTTTTTTCACAGTTTCATATTTAATTTGGGAATGTTTATTTTCTGGACGAAATCTAGGATTCAATGTCAGTTGTACCAATGCTCTGCTATCGGCTGGGCATGAACAGGACTTCAGCAGACTTCTGTAATTAATTATCTAATGAATGAAAAGTTTCAGTGTGCCAAAAGTGCACTGGGACGATGTGGGATTGAAATCCCTTGTGACCCGAATACCTTTACTTGCTTTTGGATCCACAAGGGTTGGAAGAGAGGGTCAATAATCTTCTTGGTTTGAGTGTACACACTGCCAGTAAGGTACTGGGGTCAGACCCCTGAGAACCAGGAACTGGAAGGTGACTAGGAATTCAGCATATCTACAAGAATTCTGCTGTGTTTTACTCAGAAACATGGGGAATATTTAGGGCAATACCGAAACCAAACTTTGATGGTTGTTTTAGAATAAAGAAAAGAAAAAAAACCCAAACAGCCGCTGTTCGGGAACATCCCCAGCATATTATCCATAACGATTTATATAAAAATAAAAAAAAGGAAAAATTACACCAATATGTGCTATTAAAAGCTGGGAGCCCATCAGCCTCTAAGGCAGAGTGTTGTACTGCTAATATGTGGTAGTGTAAGCCACAGTAGGCCATATGTTAATATTATTTACTGAGAGCCTTCTTCGAACGTTCAGGTGGAGAGGCAAAACCGAACTTTGATGAGCACAGTGCATTGTTTCGTGGACAAGAACCAGAAGACTGGGATAATAATGTAGCTCGCTGGAGCCATACGATCATCAGTACACAGACAAACAGGCTTTACCCCGAATAAGCTCATGCCAGGTAGGGAGGTGAATCACCCCTCAGACCTAGTTTTGGGGTTTAAAAATGATACCAAATTGTGCAAAGACCTTTCCAAGTACGTCTTGGACCTGGAACGTGAAATGAAAAAATCACACAAAATTGCTCAACAAAGTTTGAAGGCTGCATGTGAGGAGATGAAACATGATTATGACTTGACCGCAGTAAAACATGCATATAAATTGGGCGATCCAGTTTATTTTGCTGTGATACAGCAGTCAAGAAAGGGAAGAACAGAAAATTATCACTTTTCCGTAGAGGGCCAGGTATCATTGCAGAGGTTATCACTCCATATCTTTATTCAGTGCAGTTTCGAAATGAGGCAAAGGTGGTACATCATGACTGATTAAAGGCCTGCAGGGATCACACGTTTCCTCTGTGGCTGACAAAATACAAAATGTTTGGAAAAGTTTGGGGAGACAGGGGAGGTAACCGTCTTGAGGCCGTCAGAGGTTTTCTGTCTGTGTAGGAAGACCTACCGGGGCCAGTTCATGATCCAGTGTGACTTCTGCAATGAATGGTACCACGGGCAGTGTATCAACATAACCGCTGAGGATGCAGAACAGATTGAGGTTTATCGCTGTCCAAAGTGCTTGTTCTATATTTCAGAACAATGGACAGAGGTAGCGAATTGGAAAAGTGTTTTGATGACGAGACTGGGGAACAAACGGGTGCTGGTGAATCACTGGTACCCATGCCAGAAGACGACGTATTGGAATTAATGATTCCAGAACCAGGCCTGAGGCAGCTTCTTCAGGACCCAGAAAATGCCACCAGTATCTGGTGGTATCCAGGTAAGGTCGAGGCCTAATCGGGGGGAAGACTCTCCTGGGGAACACAGTGCAGGCTTCGACTATAGGTTAGAGGAGGTGGAAGCGGCCGGGATTCCCCAGCTGCCAACACAACCCTCACCCTCCCAGTTAAAGACGGAGCAGCAGCTGGAAGAGCTGAGTGCAGCAGGTAGGCTCTGGCCATCTACTCTGGAATTCATGGCCAGGTTGTTGGGTACAAGTTGGCCACATGAGAGAAGTATGTCTCCTTTTGGACCAATACAACTTGGCCAAGGGGAGGGGCAACAGGAAGTGGATGCCGCCATCACTTCCCTGGTATTGGAAAACTGGCAGTGCGAGAATTGGGCTTTGAAGAACGTTGGTCCAATGCCGCAGCGCCAAGCTAGGGGAAGGAGGGCGGGATCAACGAAGAGTTCCTCTGGGAAGTCCCTGGAGCAATCTTCGACACGTGATGTGCGATTGAAGGACCCTGAGTTTAAGCATAGGGGTAACGTTGGGCCTGCCGGGAAATTCCCAGCAGGTGCACCAGCTCCTGTGTCTGATCGAACGCAGAAGCAAGAGGAGGTAGCCGCTGAGGCTGGACCAACCCCAGTCTCAGGAGAGAAATCTAAGGGGACCGAACCGGATAGTAAGCGGTGCTTCATTGAGGATTGTCAGGTAAAAATCCTGTCAAAGTTAAGGGTCCATCTAGACCATTACCTGCCAACTCATTTTTGGACCCCTGATGCAAGAAGGGGACCAATCTCGGCAGAGTGACGGGGAAGGGCCCACCATAAATAATAATAATAATAATATATACATTTATAAAATTATAGTTCAGAAGATATAGAACCATATTCTAAGGCGCTGTACATGTTACTGAACTTGTGCAAATGTACAAACGGAATATATACAGTATCTTACAGTCCAGAACATCACTTATAGGCTTTTTGAAACAGATATGTTTTGACATCTTTCTTGAAACGGTTGACATTTGACAGTCTTTTTAGGTGTTCTGGTAAATTATGTTTTGGCACATGTATTAGCATTTTACCATCGAACCTCAGGTTGTATTGACACACATTCTTTGTATTGAGGAGTTCTTCCAAGTAGTTTGGTGACATGTTGTTTTGTGTCTTAAAAACTAATAATAAAGTTTTGAAAATTATTCTGTACTTGACTGGCAGGCAGTGCATATCCCTCAGAACAGGAGTGATGTGTTGAGATCATGATACCCTACATACCACTCGGGCTGATGCATTTAGTACCATCTGCAGGTGAGAGTACTGATATTGTGGAAGGTTGAACAGTAAGGCATTACAATAATCCAAATGATTGTGAAGTTACAAAGGCATGAACTATGGTTTTTGTTGAGTCTTTAGTGAGGAACTGTCTTATCTGTTTAACTTTGTATAGACCTCTGAAAGCCTATATTTATACCCCCCGCAAACAAAGTTTTTTTGGGGGGGTATATAGGAATCACCCTGTCCGTCCGTCCGTCCATCCGTCTGTCCATCCTTGTACTAAGCGCAACTCCTTCTAAACCGTTTGAAGAATTTTCATGAAACTTTACACAATGGAAGAACTCCATATAAAGATGTGAATGAAGCAATATAATTCCGTTCTGACATTTCCAAGGGGAGATAATCTAACTTATACCATCTGTCCATCCTTGTGAGCGCAACTCCTCCTAAACCGTTTGAAGAATTTTCATGAAACTTTACACAATGGAAGAACTCCATATGAAGATGTGCATGAAGCAATATAATTCCGTTCTGACATTTCCAAGGGGAGATAATCTAACTTATACCGTCTGTCCATACTTGTGAGCACAACTCCTCCTAAACCGTTTGAAGAATTTTCATGAAACTTTACACAATGGACGAACTGCATATGAAGATGTGCATGAAGCAATATAATTCTGTTCTGACATTTCCAAGGGTAGATAATCTAACTTATACCATCTGTCCATCCTTGTAAGCGCAACTCCTCCTAAACCCGTTTGAAGAATTTTCATGAAACTTTACACAATGGAAGAA
The DNA here is from genome assembly GCA_031216915.1 of Pictodentalium vernedei. Taxonomy (NCBI): domain Eukaryota; kingdom Metazoa; phylum Mollusca; class Scaphopoda; order Dentaliida; family Dentaliidae; genus Pictodentalium; species Pictodentalium vernedei. The sequence continues at coordinate 547,938,542 of CM062296.1, read as the reverse complement.
CTGCATATGAAGATGTGCATGAAGCAATATAATTCCGTTCTGACATTTCCAAGGGGAGATAATCCAACTTATACCGTCTGTCCATCCTTGTAAGCGCAACTCCTCCTAAACCGTTTGAAGAATTTTCATGAAACTTTACACAATGGAAGAACTCCATATGAAGATGTGCATGAAGCAATATAATTCCGTCCTGACATTTCCAAGTGGAGATAATCTAACTTATACCGTCTGTCCATCCTTGTAAGCACAACACCTCCTAAACCGTTTGAAAAATTTTCATGAAACTTTACACAATGGAAGAACTCCATATGAAGATGTGCATGAAGCAATATAATTCCGTTCTGACATTTTCAAGGGGAGATAATCTAACTTACACATTTCAGACGCTGGGGGTATCACTTTGTGAGTTTGCTCTCATTAACTCTAGTTGTAACATGTCTGTCCATAGACATGGTAGAGTCGAAGAAGGCACCAAGATTACGTAGACTTACTTGCACTGATGGCGGAATCTCCTACCTTCACTGAATTGATGTCAACTTTAGTGAGTTGTTGTCGTGAACCAATTATTAGGAATTCAGTTTTATCATCATTTATCATTAATTTGTTTGAAACCATCCATGTGCTGATGTCCGAAATACAGGATTCAATAGATTCTAGAGCTTTAATTTGATCCTTGATTGATGGTCGAAAAGAGAAATAGACCTGTGTGTCATCAGCATAACTATGGACGTCAGGCAGGTGAGATTCAATGATGTTGAATATTTTTGAAATATAGAATAGAAACAGAACAGGACCAAGGCAACTGCCCTGTGGGACTCCACATTCAAGATGGAAGTCTTTTGACAGATTACCGTTTATTGATGCACGCTGCTGTCTATTCTTGAGGTATGATAATAGCCAGCTAGCAGCAACACCTTTAAGTCCAAAATCATTATTGTTCATTGTTCCTTATGGGGTCTTGGTTCTGTTTCTTGTCCACGAAACAACGCACTGTGCTCATCAAAGTTCGGTTTTGCCTCTCCACCTGACCGTTCGAAGAAGGCCTTACGGAATGGTTCATGCTTTTCGATTGCGAAGGAGTTCACACATTTCATGGAAGAGCTTGCTTTCAAAAAACGAACCTTGGTCTGAGAATACTTGTAACGGGCAGCCAAATCTCACAAAAAACTCATCTACAGCTGGCTGTGCAGTCGTTTCCGCAGTTTGGTCAGGGAGTGGAATGCATTCCACCCACTTCATAAACTGGTCGATCATCACAACCTGCAGCATATCTCTGGCAATTTCCCCAACCGGGATTCTCGAGAGGGCGTCAGCATTTGAGTTCTTGCAGCCACCTGGCCAATTGGCCCTGTGGCTCTCGAAGCCCATCAGCCACCGCAGACTACTATGGTCGGTTTTGACTATGAGGGGTTTTCCTAGGAGATAGTGTCTAAACTGTCTCGTAAATCTTACAACTGCCAACAATTCCTTCCTCGTAGTGCAGTAACAAGCTTGTTGCGGTGTTAGCATTGAAGCTTCCGTATGCCACGACATGTTTCGTACCTTCCTGAATCTGCAATATCTCCGCCCCTCTGATGCATCTGTGCCCAATATGAACAGGTCTTTCTGATTCGGCATAACAAGCAGCGGTGGTCTCGTCAGGGCTTCTTTAAGGGCTTTGATTTCCCCCCGTTGTGCATCGGTCCATTCACATTTAGCTTTACCAGTGATGGCATAAAGAGGCCTGGCCAGTTTCGCATAATTTTTCATGAAAGCCCTGTGATAATTCACAAGGCCACAAAAACTTTCTACTTCACGTGTGCGTGCGTGTTGTATGGGTCAGTTCTCAACGACATTCTTTGATTCTTTATTCATTTGAATACCCTCTCTGACGATTATCCGCCCAAGAAATTCTATACTCTGTTGAAAAAACTCACATTTCTTAGGTTTAAGTTTAAGACCATATTGAGAAAACCTCTGGAGTACCTTCCTGAGGTTTCCCAGATGATCTTGCACTGATAAACCTCCAATGACTACGGCATCCAAATAAGATAATGCCGCTGACTAATTTAAACCTTGAAGGACGGAGGAATTTATTACCCGTGACCAGGTATACAGTGACCCTGAGAGCCCGAAAGGCATTTTCTTAAACTCCTAACTCCCGTACTTTGTATTGAAGGTGGTCTTTGCTCTATACGCTTCCTTCACCCAGACTTGATGGTATGCACTCATACAATCGGCCTTCCTGAACCACAAATTTCCAGAAAACGCGTCCATACACTCGTCTGTACACGGTAGGGGATAAACCTCTTTCCGAGTAATGGCGTTCAGACGTCAATAGTCCACACACCATCGAACTGTAGAGTCCCTTTTCCTCACGAGCACTGGGGTGAGGCCCATTCTGACATGCTAGGCTGGATTATTCCGACTTCTGACATTTTTTTAAGGTGGGCCGCCTCCTCGTCCACAAAACACATTGGGGTGCGTCTCATTTGTTGACATAGGGGCGGTCATGATCCTGTGTCTATGCTGTGTTGTATCTCTTTAAAATTGCCTAAGTCATATTCTACCTGGAGATCTGCCAGCTCTTCAGCTTCGGACTCATTAAGCAACCTAGAAGAACGTTCATACAAGTCTTTCAAGTGTTGGGGAATCCGGGCCAGATTTACCAACTCTGGTTTTGTTTTGATATGACTGTGTTCTCTTGTTGGATATACTGTTACTTGATTAATATCCTGGGGCATTGTGTCACCTAAAAATTTTTTAGCGAGTTCTGATGCCGCTTGCGCGAAAGTTTCCTTGCGATCTTCACTACTCATTGGTGGATTTAACTCATCTAGCACAGCATCAACCCCATGGGCTTCTGCCATGATTTGAGATCTATGGAATGATAGACTATGATTGTTCACATTGAAAACACAAACGACAGGCTGTGTGTTCCTAGCATGCACTGACCGGAGCCCTAACACTGGTTCAGTTTCTACCGGCTCGATTATGAAGTCTGTCTCAGACGGCTCCATTTTGCATTGTAGCAATGCAACAGAGTTTGCCGGGATTATGGTATCTTCACACAGCATCACCTGGGCAACCCTAAGAGGTGACGGGGATCTTCCCTGGACCTCAGTCTGGTTAGTCTTGGAATCAGTTTCCAGACTCTTTGGATGCCCTAGGTCCGATGTTGTCTGAGAGTCTTTTCCAGGTACTTTTTATCAGTTTAGTTTCACTTGATTCCTGAAATTCTGAAGAAACCTTGGGGACGATCCAATCCCCCAAGGAGAGAACTTCGTCCCTGAAGTAGGCTTGTCCATCTTGCTTAATCAGAAAATCACACCCCAGTAAGACCGCGTTGCCAATTGGTGCAACATTGAGGCATTCACTAAACGCTCTATCCCTAATTTTAATCTCGAGCATAGTAGCCTTCCATTTTACTGCCCCTCTCTGCAGTCTGGAAAGCCACTTCTCTAATTATGGGTGGAGTCTGTCTCAATTTCTCGAATAGTTTGTCAGACATGACTGTAACCATGGCACCAGAGTCCACGGTCGCAGTTGTTTCCACTGTCCCTATCAGTGGAGAGCAACCCGGACAGAGAATGACTGTTTACAGTGCCGAATAGTAATCACACTTTTCGTATCACTGACGCTATTATGTGGGAGGTCTCTTCTGTAATGATGGGCTGGGGTACGACCTCGCGATCCTCGCCCTACTAGTTTGATGACTCTTGATCGGAAAATCGCACTTTCGGATCTCTAATTGACAGGTTTCAGGAATTTTTTGATGGACAATTCCTCTGGAAATGCCCATACCCTGAACAGGAGTAGCACTGAGTCCTACCAGGTGAGAGTGACGTTCCTGGGTCTGTACCTTCTCTTCCGGGGAAGATTCCCTCTGACCATCCAACTTGCTTAAACCCTTTTTTTACCATAGTTGTGAGCTTAGTTAGTCCCTCCTCGTTCCAGTCACTTTCTTCTCGATCTGTGTCTTCATAGCAAAAGACTCTGCTTTCAAACCTTTTATTTCAGTGGCATAGTTCATGTAATTTGGTGAGGGGGATCTTTTGGAATGGTCTTTATTGGACTCTGACCTATTTCCTTGGTATTTCTCTCTCCTAGGTGGCCTACCCCGCCCCGTCTGCTTGAATGCTCGAAGTTGGGGAGGATCTTCCTCCTCATCCGAGTCGTCAAAGAAAGGACTAACCTCCCTGACCTCGTGCCTGATTCGATCGTTCTTTTGCCCATGGATAGCTGTCTGATAGTGTTGATACCTCCTGATTTTATTGATGGCATCTTCAATGGTGGTGGGGTGCTGATTTTCTGCTGCTTCCCCCGCTCGTATGTCATTACAGGCATGGCAAAATCTGATAATGGCCTGCGCCAGTATGAAGTGTGCAGGGCAATCACGGAAAGCTTGATTAGCCAATGCCAAAATGGAGTCGGCCCATTCCTCCAGGCCCCCCGTTTGCCCCTACTTAGCCTGTTCAGACTGAAGTTGGGCAGTTTGTGGCAAGTCATGGAACCCGAATCATCTCTCCAAACCCTGCAGCAACTCGGCCCATGTCATGTTTTTGTTACGTTCTGCAAACAGGTTAGCATGCTCCGCTGCCCTGCCCTTCAAACACAACCCGAACAGATATTTCCGGTCATTTTCCTCAAGTACCTCCTCATACTGGAGACAATCCTGAAATCTCCTCTTATATAATCCGACCCATCATACTGCATGGACTTGGGTACCTGCGTTTTCCTCCTGTATGGCCGTTGTCTGTTATCCAGGGAAAACTGCACTGGGAAAGGTTGGTACCCCACCCGGCTCTGCTGGAAACCTACCGGCAGAGTCAGTTGGTGGGACACCGCTTGCCTTTGTGGGTCCGGACCGACTTGAGCTGACAGAGGCCAGATGCCCTGCCCCCTCATGGTTGGCTGATCTCCCACTGGACTGAACTCTTGATTTTGAATGTTCGATACTCCAGCGAGTCCTGGCACATTTGATGCTATCCATGGACCCAGGTCTGCATTCCGAGCTTCATTTACATTTAGTCCTACTGGTCGTGTGTTTATGTCTGAGGCACATGCTTCTGTCCACCTCCGTACCCTCTTGCAAAAAAACACCATCACTTTCACTTACAGACTCTACCAGATAGTTCAACTTTGGCGAAGCTTGGGTTGATGTCTGTACCTGGGTGACCCTGTCCTCGAGCAGTAGGGATGTTCCCCACCATGGACTGCATTCCCACTGGACTTAAGATCTGACACTATATAAGGGTTGGGGCGCTCTGCTGGTAAGCCTCCCCAACCCAGAAATTTCCCAACTGGTCATGTTAGACTGTAGAGGCCCCTCCCAGACTTTAGGGGTTGCCTCTGTTTGGGTCTATCATACCTGAATTCACATACCCAGCTTGCACCCCCTTGGTGGTCTGCCCTGAGACCCCTAAGGGATTACCATCACCTCCAAGGTCCTGATAGTCTCCTCTATATCGTTATATTTTCTGGCCTGATCCCACGGTCATGGTAATTGGAATGGGGACCACTTCTCCAACCGCTCTGGTGCTCACTCGGCTCATGTGATCGGTATTCCCTCAAATCCTGGGATGCCCCTCAGAAATCGGACTTGACCAAATTAACTAATCGCTGCTTTTCATCCCAACCTGGGCCATCCTGGACCAGCCGATTGGGATAATCCCAACCAGACTGGGCCTTCTGTGACCCAATCTGATCTACATTTATTTTTTCTACACTTGACTTACTGTCACCACCATCTGACCCAAAAGAGGGCAGTAAGACCCAACTCTGCAAGGGTGTATGGGCACCATCAGATGTTTAAATTTTGTACAACTTATGCAGTGATCTACAATTCAATAACTGTCTCTGTAGTCTATGCCACAGCAACAGCAAAATTTTCTTGTATCTATGAAATTTAATTCACAGCCACAGAAATTTCCCAAGTCAATCTGTATCTGCAGAAATCAGACTGCAGCCACAGAAAATCTATTTCATTCACAACTGTATCTGCAGAAATTAATCTACAGCCACACCAAAAATTTGAAGTCAGTAAAATCTGGATCTGTAGAAATGAATCCATGGCCACAGAACATAAATACAATTAATTTTTATTTTCCTCAAAACCCGCCTCCGCAAAAACTAAAAGTTGCGGCAAAGGTAATTTTTCAATTTAAAAATTCATTTTGTACACAAATAATTCTCAATTATCAAATTTCCAAAATCGTGGATATTTTCGATCACTGCAGTATGTCACCGCAGCCCGATTGAAAAACAATCAATTTTGAATTCATAATCCGCGAACAAAAATCACAAATTTGTAAATCAATGTTGGGTAAATCATCACCCAACAATTGACTTTCAATGAAATACGTCTTGCATTAATAATAGAAAATAGACAATGTCAGTGGATTTAGTCCTACTGCCATCGTCAACAATAGAATTGGTAAGAACCGACCTTGTAACCTGTGGAAACTTTGTGAAAGTTCACAAAGTCACCCCTGCAAATTGGCTCTAATGTCGGGGACGTCAATAAAGTAGATTTGGCTCTGGGGTTTTCTACTTTAGAAACACATTGCGGTAAAAACAACTAAGATCTTATCAATTAATCCTGGCAAAAACGCTAATTTAAACTTCTAGTTGTGAATTGTCAACCTCACGGTTTTTGAATTTTCCAAGAGAGAGACAGACGCTGGTCTTATTCTTTAATTCTTCGTTCCAATTGGCTAATCCTGGTCACATGAGGCCTCAGAGTGGTGGAACTCGTCTTCACAGCTGGAACAGGTTCCGGAGAGTCCTGCAAGGCTTTCCTGGTTCACAGACTGTCTCTGATGATATCACACGAGTGGGAATATATAGCAATTCTACAACAGGATTTTGATTGATTTTAGGCAATATTTTTTGTACAAAATTATTCAAAATGCTTCAAGACTCACTTTAAAGCAAAAAGCATTTCACCCATTGAACTCCTCCCCATTTTCAATCCCCTCCCCTCTCTTAAAAAATAAAAATACAATGTTGATACTTGGGAGTTTGAAGGTAGGGTTTGCCACCTAGCCTGGAAAGTGAAAAATAGAAATTTCAAATTTCATGTCCTGGAAAAAGTGTCCTTTTCAGCATTTCTGACATACTGGAAACCTGCCATTATTCCAGGAATTATTTCTTGGGTAGTATCTGAATGCCAGTAAAATCATCTGACATGGACAACATATATATATTTACATGACTTCATTACCCTGTGGTGTTAAGTAGCCATAGATTCTGAATGTGACCATAAATCGTTCTTTGAACAACTTTTCTTGGGACCTCCCCAGGGTTTCGCAAATTGCGAGAACGGTCGTTTCATTCCCGTGACGTTCTTGCAAATGCTTGTTAAGGAGACCCATTTACCATTCCCAACAAAAATATAAGCATTTTTTCATCAATAAGATCTATTCAGCCTTCGAAATTTAGGACTGCATTTGACAATGATGCCACAAATGCTGTCGCTCGTATACAGTGTGACGGCATATTTCTGTTGTCGCAAAATCTTTGCAAAGTTTGCTCCCACTTCATTGTGTGATAAGCAAAACATTAAATGAAAGGCATTGCGAGTGTGATAGTGCTCCTCAAATCGACAGCACTGCATTTCTTTCAATCAACATTGTGAAGAGGAAAACTGTTCTGGGATGGGGATTTCAGTCTGTCAGTGACACTGACTCAAAAATTTGAAAAATTAGATTCATTTCTATAAACATGATTACTGCAATAGCCTTTGGTATGGTGATTGAACAATCTCACATATTTGAAGATAAATAAGCATAATTTGTGTTATTAAGACACATGTTGGAAATGGGTCTCGCAAAAATAAAGGGTCTCGCAAAAAATATTTGTGGGACCCAAAAATGGGTCCTGCAAAAAACTAATTTGCCAAACCCTGCCTCTCGTTTTGTACTGTATCAAAAGCATACAGATGAGTGATGTGTGGTACACATCCTGCAAAATATTTTCTGATGTTTTCAACTTTGCTGCATTCATGTTATTTGTTAATTTCAGCTGAAGCTAGAAAGAAACTGAAATTTGCAGATGGCAAAGCTGTTAAAAGTGAAGTTGACATGCAGGTAAGTTTGGACAGAAATATGGTTAAACTGTGTATTGAGTGGTTATTCACATAATGTTTATATCAAAATACATGTAGTGATTTAAAAAGATACAGCTGACCTTGCAGAAAGTCTTTGTGTGCTTATGCCATTACACAATATTACTGGTCTTCCATCTGTCTTCTGTATGTTAGCTTTTACATTCCCCTTGGGAACCCTGGGAAGTGAAGCAGAGTTTGTTTACTGTAGTAAACACAGGGTTTGTATGGGTCATGGAATCCTGGAAAAGTCGTGGAATTTTGAAAAAAAAATTCAAGGGCCTTGAAGAGTTTTGGAAAATGGGCTGGAAGGGTTAAAGTTTTGGAAAAGTCATGGAATTCGTAACCAGGTTTAAAAGGGATTGATTTTGTGTAAAATTAGGTGCGACTTGCTAAAAAATTATGCAAAAAACGAAGCTTTTCTGTTTGGGTTCTAACTAACCCGGTCATGGAATTTTTTTTAAAAAGTTTTGGAAAAATCATGGAATTTGATTTTTGGAAAGATGTATGAACGGAAAAATCATGGAAAAGGCATGGAATTGGATTTTTGGAAAGGTGTATGAACCCTGGTAAACAAGATCTGTTTTACTCGTAAACTAGGAATAGTAACTGACTCCTGAGGTGAAAGTCCTCTAAAGTGGGCACCATAGGTATAAACGATTGGCTAAACTTGGCATCAATGTTACAGTCATGATACAGCCATAGATGCTGAAAGTGATGTTAAACAGCGATAAGACAATAAAAAAGCTCTTACGTGTTCATTTTCTCCAACAGAACCACTGAACCAAAGGTAACAAACTTACTACAAAATATTTGGTCACTATCATTAAGATTAGTTCACATAAACTTGCAAACTTATCAAAAATCTTAGGCCAGTGCATGAGATGTGTGGCTGCAGTTATTGAATTTTCAGTATTGTGAAATACTGTTAATTGAAAAACCACTGCAGTAGAGAATATTCAATTAACAGGAAAGCACTGTGACTTCTGTGTTGTCCCAAACACAATTCGTCGACAGATCACCCTCATTGCAGTCTCCACATTCTATTGTGGCTATCTTATTTTTTATTCCCATTTGCTCATTCCACCAAGTAATCATCAACCTGCAACCATAATTCACAGTCGTTGTGCAATAAGCTCACAAACTGTACAACCTGTCACGATGCTGCTTTCTATGTCTCATCTCTCCCTTTCCAACTGTACCTTGTCATTATTAGCTCACCTGACTGAATGTCAGGGTGAGGTATTGTCACTATTTGTTCGGCGTCCATCATCTGTCCTGTGTCTGTCGTCACCCGTTAAGTTGTGTTCAAGTCCAGTGTCCGTCATCCGTCCGGCGTGAACTTTACATTATCGACTTCTCCTCCTAAACCCCTGGGCCGAATTGAACTAAATTTGATATGCATGGTCCTTATCATATGTCAATTAAAGTTTGTTCATATAAAGTTGCCACGCTCCATAGGGAGGGGGTGGCGGAAAATGCTTCAAATTTCTAAAAAATCTCATGAACCAGTGGGTACAATGACTTGATATTTGGTTTCAATCTTCTGAACCTATGGTTTGATTTGAACGAAATTTGGAATGTGGTATTATTGGATCATAATTGATTTATGCACAAAACAAAATCCCATGTTCTCCATGGGAACCCCAGGAGTTAAAAATAGATATATTTTCCAACGCCCATACAGAACACTTACCGGTAACAGAGAACTGTTATTTGGTATGAAGCATCCTTAGGACCAGTAGAATGGAATGGTAAAAAAAACTGCCATCGGTTGTATCAGGTTGTTCTGTAGGGGTGGGGGGAGGCATCGAAAAAATGCTGAGTCTGCATATGTGCAAATATTAAAAAAAATTCTTCTCCAGAACCCCTGATCAGAATCTTCTGATATTTGGTATACAGCATCCATAGGGGGTCAGGTACAAGTGTGTTTAAATTAAGCCCCTCTGTTCATATTTGGGTTCAATACGGGAGCCCAAATCTTAACACAGGGCAATAAAGGGAATAAGCTTTTAAAAATCTTCTTCTTCAGAACTACTGTCAGAATCTTTTAATATTTGGTGTACATCATTGTTTCCAGGATCAGATTCAAGTTTGTTCAAATCAAGTCCCTCAATTAATAATTTGGGCTTCCTATGGGGGCCCGATTTTTAACTTAGTGCAATATGCGGAAATTTCTTTAAAAAGCTTCAGATCCACCTGTCAGAATCTTTTCATATTTGGTATACAACATCTCTAGGGGACTCAGATTCAAGCTTGTTCAAATGGGGCCTCTGTGTTAATATTTGGGTTCTCTATTGGAGCCTGAAATTTACCTTAGTGCAATATGAGGAAATTTCTTTAAAAAAGCTACTTCTTCAGATCCACCAGTCAGAATCCTTTCATATTTGGTATACAACATCTGTAGGGGGTCAGATTCAAGTTTGTTCAAATCGAGTCCCTGGGTTAATATTTGGACTCCCAATGGGAGCCTGAATTTTAACTTAGTGCAACATGAGGAAATTTCTTTAAAAATCTTCTTCTCCAGAATCATCAATCAGAATCTTTACATTTTGGTATATAACACCTCTAGGGGAATCAGATTCAAGTTTGCTCAATTCGAGTCCGTAGCGTAATATTTGGTTCTCATTGTGAGTAGGGTGGTGGGGGGGGGGGGGGGGGGGGGGGGGGAGGGATGTTATGTTCAAGTTTGTTCAAATCCATTCCTTAGTGTTTTTCCATAAAATTTGCCTTTCAAACAGCAGTGACATAATAACCATTGGAAGTGTGGCAGTGCTTGTCAATAGCTGATAGAATTGGAAGCAATCAGGAAGATCTATGATAATGATCATCTGACATGGACACCAGAATTATGATTCTTTTTCATGAAATGGATTAATAGCATGCTTCATTTTTATATCCCTACTGTTAACGTGTCTTAATGTACATCTGACCAGTTCACAATATTGTGATCAGTCTAGTTCTAGTATACACACAGATATTGTTACATAGATGTATATGGTTTGTCATAATGATTTATATGTTTATATATAAGGGAACTCAGGGATACATTATGAACAATTTACTGGTTATTCTCTAGGGTGTGCACTGTTTTGTCCACAAAATAGAGAGTGAACATTAAGAAATCCGTCTGTCACTTCATGTCTGTCTGCAAGTGTGTATCCACATCATCATTTTCCTTCTCCAATCTACTTGCCTGCATGTTAGTCCCTTTAGCTGTCTGGGTATTCACTCTCTTTCTCTCTCTCACCCCTCTTTCTCTCTCCTTCCCTCCCACCCTACAGGGTACATTTATGATCAGATTGCTTTGAAACCTGGCATGCTTGTTTGGGGTGACCTCTAGATGGGAGCTATCGATTTTCTTCAATTGCCGTCAAAAAATATTGCCGCGGCCCACGTTCTTAGAACTTAGTTTAGTCAAACCTCAATATTTCCCTTTGGCACACCCTACGGGGCACATTTATGATTGGATTGCTTTGAAACCTGGCATGCTTGTTTAGGGTGACCTCTAGATGGGAGCTATCAATTTTCTTCAATTTCCGTCAAAAAATGTTGCCACGGCCAACGTTCTTAGAACTTAATTTAGTCAGAATTTCCCTTTGGCACACCCTACAGGGCACATTTATGATCGGATTGTTTTGAAACCTGGTTTGCTTGTTTGGGGAGACCTCTAGATGGGAGCTATCGATTTTCTTCAATTTCCGTCGAAAAATGTTGCCGCGGCCAATGTTCTTAGAACTTAGTTTAGTCAGACCTCAATATTTCCCTTTGGCACACCCTACAGGGCACATTTATGATCGGATTGCTTTGAAACCTGACATGTTTTTTGGGGTGACCTCTACATGGGAGCTATCAATTTTCTTCCCTTTCAGTCCGTCAAAAAAGGTTGCCGCTGGCAACGATCTTTGAACTTAGTTTAGACAGGCATCAATATATTCCTTTGGCATGCCCAACGGGACACATTTATGATCAGATTGGTTTGAAACTTTGTATGCTTGTATGCTTGTTTGGGGTTACCTCTAGATGGGAGCTATCGATTTTCTTTGATTTCCGTCAGAAAATGTTGCCACTGGCAATGACCTTCGATGAACTTATATTAAAAACTTAGTACAGTTGAGCATCAATATTTCCCTTTGACACACCCTGCAGGGCACATTTATGATTGGATTGCTTGCAAACTTTTTGTGCTTGTGTGGGGTGACATCTATATGGGAGCTGTCGATTTTCTTCCATTTCTGTCAAAAATTGTGGCCACTGACCTTTGAACTTAGTTTAGTTATACCTCAGTATTTCCCTTTAACACACCCTTTAGGGCACAATTATGATCGGATCACTTTGAAACTTGGTAAATGTGTTCAGGGTGACCTCAAGAGGTGAGCTATTGCTTTTTTTCATTTCCATAAAAAATTATTGTTGTTATCACCAGCCTTTGAACTTACTGCATTTGTGCCTCAACTTATCCCTTTTGCACTCTCTGCAGGGTATATTCATGAATTTCCATACCCCCCCCCCCCCCCCCCCCCCCAAAAAAAAAAGAAAAGAAAAACAAACCATTACAACAAGCAATGACCTTCTACTTAGTGCAGTGCATTTGTGCATTAACATCTTCCTTTGGCATGCATCAGAGGGCACATTCATTATCAGGTTGTTATGAAACTTTGTATGCTTATTCAGGGTGACAAAGATAGGAGCTGTTGATTTTCTTTTCATTTCCATCAAAAGCTGTTGCTGTTGGCAACTATCTTTGAATTTATTGCATTTGTGCATCAACATTCTTTGACATGCCTCTAGGCCACATTTATCATAGGATTGTTTTTGAACTTGGTGTGCTCATTAGGCAAGACCTTTAGATAAGAGCTATTGATTAGTATTCATTTCTGTGAAAAAAGTTGCCATTTACAATAACCTCGGAACATACTGCATTTGTGTTTCAACATTCTTCTTTTAGCCAGTCTTACAGTTTACATTTAAAAATGCATGATTACTCTGACGTTGTGCACACACAATGCTGTTATGTTGAAATTTCATCAAATAACATTGGTACCAATGAACTTCAATTTTGCCATTTCATTTAAAACTTACCAAGTTCAAGTTTGTCAAGTTGAGCTGCAGTGTCATTGACACTTTCATTTAATTACCCTAAAGGTTGTGATACTTCCGAGGGTACAGGAACGAAAACATACCCAGAGACAGCCAGAGAGGCAAAAAAAAAGAAAACACTCCTGGTGTGACTGTCCCGTATGCGACTTTCGATACACCGTTGCCATATTCTAATATCCAAAAGGGGGCATAACTCTGGTAGAAATAGCCTTACCAAAATTATAATCGCAGGCGCACAGCTTCCCATGCGATGAACGAACATCCATGCCAACATTCAGAGAGATTGGTCCATAAACAACTGAGAAAAAAACCCGGAAAAATTTTGTGTCCACGGGCAGATGGCAGACAGACAAACTGATTCCAGTGTACCCCCCCACAATTTAGATTGCAATTTAGCCTTTTAAGGGCCTATATAAGTAATGAAATAAAAACAGCAAACAAAATTTACTGTGACAATACCAAGTCTGAAATCCCATAAATTCAAAATAAATATACACATATTATACATCAAAATGAAGATTGTGAGGTATAGAACCTGAATAAATACATGCTACTTACTCACCTAATATATGTGAGGCATGAATGGTTCCTGAAAGTCTGCTACGGCATTAGCACTGGAACTGAAAACAAAACAATTTCTCATGAAAAACATTTATGGCTAAACCTGTTCAAAACATCAAAGAACAAAGCTAGGGGGTTAAAACAGTTCCAAATGCATTAGTGGGGATACTGAAAGAATTAATTGCAACCCTATACATTCCCTCCAAAGAGAAAGCCATCTTTGTTATTGTTTGTCTTTTTGCTGGGGTCAACAGAGTTCAAAAAGTTAAGAATAAAAAGTTCAGGTATGGAAGCTTGCTGTAGTCACATTATAGCTGACTGAAAAAAAACCAAATTCCCAACAAGTAATGATGCAGATAAATTAAACTGAACACCTAAGACATTTCTTAAAATTAAATGTGTCCTCCTTCTTTTTCATTGCAAATTAGAAAACACTTTAACCCTATCGAAAAAATTAACTCACTCAACTCAAACTTATCAAACTAACCAGTACTAAAAAAGAGGTCAAGAAATTTTACAATGGTAACGTGAGACTTAATATCGTTCAGATGGACAGCCATGTTGAAAAGAAACACCCATGCAGTGGAATTTCCACTAAGAACATGTCTTTTGAATTTATGGAACTCTGATTTCAATAGCTCAAACTTTCAATCAGCAAGGATGCTATTTCACAGAAATAAATGTATTCAATGCTGGGAAACTCCACTCTTGGGTTGTTCTTTGGTACACATTGTGACGAGATAAAAAAATCCAAATAAGGCACCTCACAAAGTAAATCTTCTGTTTCTCAGGCCATTTTGTACAATTGCAGGCAGGTGGTTTTTGTTTTTTTTATAATGAAATCTTTGCCATCAAAACTTCATATTCTTGGTTTGTTTTATGCGATAATCAACAGATTAGCATGGGTGGTGAAGTATTTCATCCCTTGAGTACAAGAAGGCTCTGCAGTGCTAAAGCACTGCAAAGCCTTCTTGCATGTCAGGAACAAATTTATCAATTTTATTAACTTGGGTATAATATTTTAACTTGTTCAAGTTTGTATTGATTATGAACAGAGAGCATGCAGCAGCCAAAACGACCAAGCGGGAGTGCATGAGAAACAGATTTTCAACATTTTAGGCCTTACAAAACAAGATATATAATTAAAAACATACCCGAGTATATTTATTAGAAGGGTTTCTGTGAACATTTCAGAACCTCTGTGCTCTCTCTCTCCCTGTGAACTGGCACTAGGTGATTAATCATATTACAGTCATCTAGCCTGAACCCCCAGGTCCTGCTGTACTAAGGTTGCCTGGTTGAGTGACTTATATGCTAATGTACGGTACACAATCTATAAATAAACTGTGATGCAGCACTCACCTTGTAGTTATGTTACATGAGCAGGCTAGCATTCTACAGTAGGTGATTAAAAGCCAAAAGGTACATAAAGCTGCAATCTTGTGCTGAGACTAAGGGGTTATATATATTTGCACCATATCACTGAAAAAGAAAATCCTTTGCATTTTGAGGATGGTGAAGGAAATTCAAGAACACATGGCCAACAAGATGCCTGCATCGCAAAGCCAAGTGCAGCTAATCCCCCTACACACAAATTGAGGGAGGGGAGCAAACAGAATGTGGAGAGTGGATTGTAACTAAATCACCTGTGGAGTGGAGTTATCACCCAAAGTATCATTTTCAAATTCTGAACATATGGTCAGAAAACACAAGCATTAGCAATGTTTCAGCCAATGGACCTCCGGGTTTAACCTGGAGGTCCACTGGCTGGAACTTTACTCGTGTTTGTTATACTTTGCAAAAAAATTAGCAATTTTTCTCTTCGGTGGAATCTCCACTTTGTTGTTGATTTAGTGATAATACACTCTCCACGTACTGTAGGTATCTTTCTGCACACATAGGCATTTCTTTTTTCCACACATAAAATCACACAAAATGAAGCCAAACACATATTGGAGTGAAAAAAAAAACATAATGAAAGTGTCAATGACACTGTAGCTCACAACTTGTGTAGGACATGTACATGTATAGTATGTGACACAGCAATGACACACATCTAGGTAATAACCTGATAACAAACTTACATGTAAAGTATTGTAAAGGAGGGTGATAGTTAGATGATAAACAAGAAAAGATATCTCCATGGGACCCTTGTATTGTGCACCATAAGCCAAATGTTAGCAATTGTTTTGGCATGTTTAATTCAAACCCTTCTAAGGTTGATCCATACTAATTAATACATATTTGCCCAGTCCTTCTTAAAATATAGGTATTTGAATTTTTTATCTCTAGCTCATAGGTTTCCCATGAGGTGAGGAGGTTTCATTTTTCTCATTGGAATAGAAAAGCGGTTTGTACTGATGTTTACCCTCCCCAAACACACCAAATATTAACACAGGAACTCGGCTATAACACATTTGAATATACACATCATACAAAATTTAATCAAATCAGAACATTCATTCAGAAGCTCTGTACAAAAAACAGATTGCACGAATTTCAGTATAAAATGCCTGCCGGCGGCCATCTTGAACTCCAGACCGCACTTGTTCTCAACTTCTCATCCCACGGTGATGACAAAGGTACCCAAGAAGTTTCGCAAAGATCGGTTCATAAATATGGTCTCTTGTCTGAGTCGTATTGAATTGTTGACAGATGGACGGATGCACAGACGGGCCGTGACAAAACCTCAAATTTGACTATGTCAAGGCTAAAAACAAGTGGCCCAAGGGTCTTAATTGCTCACTTGAAAAAGTTGTTCAAACAACTATTTGTGTCATATCCAGTTAGTCATGGTTCATCAACACAACAAAGGAATGAAGTCATGAAATTATTCATAACTCTAGTGTCCATGTCAGATGATTATTATCATAGGTCTTCCTGAGTGCTTCCATCTGTATCAGCTGTAGACAAACTTCCAAGGATTCTTATGTCACTTGACCCCTCCCCCCCCCCCCCCCCCCCCCATCAAGTAGATTCCAAATATTGGCCTGATTGAAACAAATTGCAATCTGACACATGCACACCGTAAGATCACCTCCACCACTGAAGATGTTGTACACCAAAATATGAAAGAAAGCATTTCAAATGGTGTGTCAAGATTTGCAATGCCATCTCCCCACATTGCACTAATTTATTTATTGGTGTATAACTATAAGGTCACATATATCTGCACAGGGCTAATCATGATCACAAAGATTTTACAGGTGGAGGATGATGGCCTATCCGAAGAGAACCACTGAGCAATGGCAAGCAACTATTGGCTCCCCAATATACGCCACACAAACAGGGTTAACATTGATTGAAAACATGTGCACCATCGACGGACGTGCAGTTCGCCTTATTACACGTGACCGTGCACCCATGAGGGCAAAGGGGTGGGGGGGGGGGGGGGAGGGGGTGAAGGACACAACGCGGTTGCCAGGCCTGAAAATAAGCAGTCTGACATTTGCAGAATGAGGTCCACAGAGGGTGAATTTGATGATGCTATCCCATACAGTGGGCCAGTTTATCCTCTGGGTACCTTCTGTTTAGTTTTGAGACCCTGATTCAGACTAAGGTTCCGAGAGGGTGGATTTAGTAATGCTACCCTGCTGTGTGCAGGGTAGCATCACTAAATTCACCCTCTCGGAACCTCATTTTGCAGATCTCCTTCTCGTTTGTTTGGAATTGATAGGTTGGGTATGGTGGCGCCCTGACCCAACCTATCAATTCCAAACAAATAGGAAGGAGATGCAATAAAGAATCTCATTTACAATGCCTCAGAAAAATTGTTTTGAATTATTTTCACTGAAAGAGTAGTGTTGTGAAGTCAATCACTGAATGATAAGTGAATGTTGGAAATTTTATCACTGAAGCGGCCTTCCGTACAACTATTTTCCTAAATTCTAATGCAAAAATATGTGCGATATTCTGACAAGAAAGAAAGACTTATACCTTGATCTCACATTTATAGTACTTTGTCGTGGTGTACGGACTGCTTTAGCGCGATTTTTTCAGCATGGTGTACATCAACATGACTCGTTTTTCCTTGCAATAGCAATATTTTGACCTGCCAACTGCAACCCAAGTTCGATACACGTGAGATCGAAAAATAAACACACCTGTATTTGATAAATCAAAGAATGTCTTGGTGCTTCCATTGTCGGAATATTTCAAACGCCATATCATGAATCACGTCGGTGATTCCAAGAAGTAAATTGTATAAAAAATTATACTTGTTTTCTATCAGATCGCGCAGATTTCAGCTTTTCAGCGCTAAAGCCTAAAGTCAGTCACCGTTGTTAGCTCACCTGACTGAAAGTCAGGGTGAGCTTTTCTGATCACTTTTCGTCCGTCGTCCGTCGTCCGTCGTCCGGCGTCCGTCGTCCGTCGTCCGGCGTGAAGGTGGTGTTTGGGTCTTTTTCTTCCAAACCACTGGCCGCATGTTAATGAAATTTCATGTGAGTAGGGGTTATATAGCGGCATTTTGATTTTTGGGCAAATTAGGTTTCGGCTCATATTGAGCAGAGGGGTGGGGCAAAAATGCTCCAATTCTTAAAAAATCTTCTTCTCAAGAACCAGCAATAGCAGAGACTTGATATTTGGTATGCAGCTTCCTTTTGAGGTGTAGACTCAAGTTTGTTCAAGAGAAGTTTGTAGGTCTATACTTGGCGATGTTATGGGAGGAGCAAAAATTTTGGCCCCACCCCAAATTTCTATTTTTTAAACCGAGAGGCCAATTTGAACCAAATTTTATGTGAGGGCTTATTGGGTCATAAGTACCTAATTTATGCAGAAATTTTTTTTCCTGTAGCCCCGTGGGAACCACAGGAGCTAAAAATAGAAAAAAATTAAAACGCCTATATCTCAAAAACTGCACGGCAGTGAGAATTTTTATTTGGTGTGAAGCTTTCTTGGGACCAACAGAAAGGATTGGTAAAAAAAATTGCTATCGGTTTTATCATAGGGTACTTTTTCGGGACTCTGAAAAAGTGCTGAGTCAGTATTTTTTAACACAGTAGGCAATGGGAAAAAAATAAAGAATTGTTTTCTTCCAAACCACTGCTCTAAAAGCTTTCATATTTTACATATAACATCTTTGGAACATTGATTCACATATTTGTAGAAATCAAATTCCTCGGTCCATATTTGGGTTCCCTATGGGAACCCAAATGTTCAAATTAGTGCAATATGAGGGATATATTTTAAAAATCTTCTTCTTCGGATCCACAAATCAGAATCTTTTGATATTTGCTATGCATCATCCTTAGGGGGGTGAGATTGATGTTTGTTCAAGCCAAGTCCCTGAGTTCATATTTGGACTCCCTTTGGGAACCCAAATTGTAACTTAGTGCAATACGAGGTATATTCTTTTAAAATCTTCTTCTTCGCATCCACCGGTCAGAATCTTTTGATATTTGGTATACAGTATGCTTAGGGAGGTGAGATTCAAGTTTGTTCAAGTCAAGTCCTTCGGCTCATATTTGGTCTCCCTGTGGGAGCCCAAATTATAACTTAGTTCAATATGAGGAATATTCTTTAAAAAAAATTTTTTTTTCAGATCCACCAGTCAAAATGTTTTGATATTTGATGTACAGCATTCTTAGGGGCTGAGAGTGAAGTTTGGTAAAGCCAAGTACCTGGGTTCATATTTGGGCTCACTGTGGGAGCCCAAATTATACCAAAATTTTTATTTTCCAAACCAAAAAGTCGATTTGAACCAAATTTGATATGAGGGCTTATTGGGTCATAAGTACCTAATTTATGCCGAAAATTGTTTTCCTGTCCCCCACGGGAACTGCAGGAGCTAAAAAATTTTTTTCTTTTTAAATGCCCATATCTCCAGAACTGCATGGCACTGAGAATTTTTATATGGTGTGAAGCTTCCTTAGGACCGGAAGAAAAAAATGGTAAAAATTTTATCATAAGGTTCTTTTCTAGGACTAAAAGTGCCGAGTCATCATTTTTTAACAGTGTAGCTAATGGGAATAACGTTGAAGAATCTTCTTCTCCCAAAACACTGCTTCAGAAGCTTTTATTTTTGGGCTCCCTATGGGAGCCCATGTATAACTTAGTTCAGTATGAGAAATATTCTTAAAAAATCTTTTTTTTCTGTTACTCCTGTCAGAATCTTTTGATATTTGATTTTTAGTTTTCTTAGAAGCGGCAAATTGAAATTTGTTCAAGTTCTGGTTTATTGATAAAATTGGGCCCAGTAACCAATTCCTGCGTTGAAAGCCCTGTAAAGTGGGCAGTAATAGGCATAAACGATTGACCAAACCTGATATTATAATTATGCCTCTGTAATGATGTAGCCTTAGAAAGTGACCTTAAATTCCAATAAATAAATAGATAAATTATTGAGTACCCAATATGGGGATCTAACATATGAACACTCTGGGTTACTAAGTAGAGAAAACACTTTTATGTTGAAAAACTGATAATAACCACAAGGCAGAATCCCTTGCTATTTTGGTGATATGACTCGGCCAGTATCAGGTGAGCGCCCTCAGGCCCCGTGGGGCCTCTTGTTTGTTGTTGTGACCGAAGAACTCCTAAACAGCGAAAGGTCTCTAAAAAAATAGATCACACTTTTGCGATACTTGTCTTCTTCATAGAATATTTCTTTTCGTTTATAATGTATTTCAGAATAATTCCAGTATTTCCTATGTACTTTGTTACGATATCGGCAATATTATGCAGCTTTTGTAATGCGGTGGAGTAATTTGCTCGGACTGTGACCTTGCAATGGAAGCTTTGTATCAACACAAAACTGTAAACAACCGAGAAATGTTAAAAAAACAGATAATGAAATTAAAGATCGCCATCGCTCTAGACAGCAATATTATTTGACTCAACTCATCAATACAATGTTTAGGTATTGATGAGTTGATGCAATGATACTGTTTTAGATTTACGAGGATTTAAAAACACCTGTATTCTGCATCGTGGGTTTCAATATCACGTGACAACGTCCAACATGGCTGCCCCCATGTCACAGTTAACAACAAACTGTAGATTTTCTTTTCCACGTACCATGGTAATACACGGTTTCATAGATGTCCCATATACGAAGGTGTGGAGTAGGTATGTTCTAATTACCAATTTGGTACCTTAATGAACCGATTACGTGGTTTGATAATAGGTGACATGCGAATAGAAAGGCAACTTTCAAAGTCGTCAAAAATCTCAAATATACATTTTTTTCCGATTTTTTGTTGGCCACCTGCATTTATGAACATTTCGTCATAACTTTGCTATGAAAACCCATCTTGGGC
The DNA here is from genome assembly GCA_031216915.1 of Pictodentalium vernedei. Classification (NCBI taxonomy): domain Eukaryota; kingdom Metazoa; phylum Mollusca; class Scaphopoda; order Dentaliida; family Dentaliidae; genus Pictodentalium; species Pictodentalium vernedei. Next base: position 547,917,536 of record CM062296.1, on the reverse strand, counting down.
AGCTTTTGTTAATTTTTTTTCACGTTTCTTTCCGAGAGGCCATTTTTCAATTCATTACTTATATAGGCCCTTAAATAAATATGATAATGCAGGCCAAAAAAAACCCCATATGCAACAATGCCTGAGAATCAAAGCATTAATTTTGTTCAGCCTAAAACTAAAAAATATAATGACAAAAAACTGTATATACAGAATACACATATAACATAGAACAGGAGTACAGATTAACTGTTTGTGGCCTACATTATTTTTGGTAGTCTGGAGTCGTTCATCAAAATTTGTTTTATTACATATTACTTGAGTGTGTCTCTGGGAACTCTCCAATAATTTGTAATGAACAAACTTATATAAGCAAAGTATTATTTGCATTTGACTGAATATGAAACTTAAGAAAATGGTAGCTTTTGATCATGTACCCTAATTTTTTGAAAACCCTGATAGTGGCTTCTAGCACTCAACCAGTTTATGACGTGGGCACTATAAGCTTGCAAAAACATCTCTACCTCCCCCCCCCCCCCCTCCATTTTGAAAAAACCTTTAAAAAAAAAAAAAGAACAAATATTAAGCCAGGCACATGAAATAAACATAAACATGAATCTGATCCCCTTAGAGCTGTTATATACCAAATATGAAAAAGGATTCTGGCATATGGACATGGGTCGATTTAATTTTAAAAAATTGTATAGCAGTTTACTAACTTGGGATAAATTTTGATTAGCATTTCCTATTATTTATATGTTTTTGTCATGTGAAATTGATTAGCTATAGTTGAAAATTGATTCGAAAAAATTGATATGCGAATCTAGTTAAATCTAGCCTGAGTGGATTGGGAGAATTTGAAAAAGAAATCTCCTCATATTGCATCAAGTTAAACATTGGACTCCTCCAGTAGAGAGCCCAAATATTAACTAAGTGACCCAATTTGAGAAAACTTGAACCTTACCCGCACCCCAACAACCGATGTTTTGTAACCAAATATCAAAATATTTTCACTTGTGTGTCAGAATAATATTCCTCATGGTGCACTAATTTAGTTTTTGGACTCCCATAGAAAACCCAAATATTAATTAAGCCAGGGACTCTAATTGAACAAGTTTGAATCTGACACTGCTGAAGAAACAGATTTTTAGCCCAACTGTTTACAGTGAGGGCTATAGTGATGACTTTTGTCTTTCCATCCGTCTGTCCATCTGTTAACATTTAGAGTTTTGGTTAAAGTTTGTGGTTAAAGTTTTTTACTGAAGGTTCAAGTGTTTTTTTTTTTTACCTGTTTAGTTGACATTTGGAGTTTTGGTTAAAGTTTGTGGTTAAAGTTTTTTTTATTCAACCTTTAAGTACAGGCTACACCCGGTAGTTCTTGTCTGATTGTCACAAAATTTCATATGCAGGTTTTAGGTCATGTCTACATGAGAACGTCCCCTTTTGGTCGTGATCGGTCAACCGTATGGCTGCCCGAGCCCAAAACCCGAAAACCATTAGCACAGTCTACAGGTCGTATTTATGAAGGGATTTCATTGTAACTTGGTATGATGCCTCTGTATAATGCCTAGATGAGAACGTCCCCTTTTGGGCATGATCTGTCAACCGTGATGGCTGCCCAAGCCCGAAACCCAAAAACTTTTAGCACAGTCTGCAGGTCATGTTTAATATGGAGGGATTTCATTGTAACTTGGTAGGATGACTCTGGATGATGTCTAGATGAGAATTTCCCCATTTGGGCGTGATCTATCAACCGTGACGACTGCCCGAGCCCAAAACCCGAAAACCTTTAGCACAGTCTACAGGTCATATTTATGGAGGGATTTCATTGTAACTTGATAGGTCAACTTCATATCATGTCTAGATGAGGAAGTCCCCTTTTGGATGTGGTTGGGCAACTGTGATGGCTACAGGGGCCCGAAGCTCGAAAACCTTTAGCACAATCTACAGGTCATATTTATGAAGGGATTTCATTGTAACTTGGTAGGATGACTCCAAATAATGTCTGGATGAGAACGTCCCATTTTGATTGCGGTCATTCAGCCTTGATGGCTGCCCGACCCCAAAAACATTTAGCGTAGTCAAAAGGTCATATTTATGGAAGGATTTCATTGTAACTTGTTAGGTTGACTCCATATAATGCCTAGATGATGTGACGGCTACAGGTGCCTGAAGCCCAAAAACCTTGAGTATAGTCTACAGGATATATTTTTGAAGGGATTTCATTGTAACTTTGTAGGATCACTCCACAGGATGCCCAGATAAGAATGTCCCCTTTTGGTTGCGATCATTCAACCATGATGGCTGCCCGAGCCCGAAGCCCGAAAACCTTTAGCACAGTCTACAGGTCATATTTATGGAGGGATTTCATTGTAACTTGATAGGTTGACTTCATATAATGTCTAGATGAGAACGTCCCCTTTTGGGCAACTGTGACGGCAATAGGGGTCCGAAGCCCGAAAACCTTTAGAACAGTCTACAGGCCATAATTATGAAGGGATTTCATTGTAGCTTGGTAGGATGACTCCAAATAATGTCTAAATGAGAATGTCTCCTTTTGGTTGCGATCATTCACCCATGATGTCTGCCCGAGCCCGAAAACCTTTAGCACAGTCTTCAGGCCATATTTATGAAGGGATTTCATTGTAACTTGTTAGATTGACTTTATATAATGTCTAGATGAGAACAGCCCCTTTTGGAAACAATTGGGCAAGTGTGACGGCTACAAGGACCCGAAGCCCAAAAACCTTTAGCACAGTCTACAAGCCATATTTATGAAGGGATTTCATTGTACCTTGGTAGGATGACTCCAAATACTGTCTAGATGAGAACGTCCCCTTTTGGTCACGATCATTCAGCCTTGATGGCTGCCAGAGCCCCAAAACCTTTAGCATACTCTATAAGTCATATTTATGGAAGGATTTCATTGTAACTTGCTAGGTTGACTCCATATAATGCCTAGATGGTGACATCCCCTTTTGGTCATGATTGGTCAACAGTGATTGCTTCAGGGGCTCGAAGCCCCAAAACCTTGAGCACAGTCTACAGGTCATATTTATGAAGGGGTTTCATTGTAACTTGGTAGGTTGACTTCATGTAATGTCTAGATGAAAACAACTCCTTTTGGACGCAATTGGGCAACTGTGATGGCTACAGGGGCCCGAAGCCTGAAAACCTTAATCACGGTCCAGATGTCATATTTATGAAGGGATTTCATCATAACTTGGTAGGATGACTCCAAATAATGTCAAGATGAGAACATCCCCTTTTGGTCGTGATCATTTAGCATTGATGGCTGCCCGGGCTCAAAACCCCAAAACCTTTAGCATAGTATATAGGTCATATTTATGGAAGGATTTCATTGTAACTTGTTAGGTTGACTCCATATAATGCCTAGATGATTACATCCCCTTTTGGTCGTGTTTGGTCAACTGTGATTGCTTCAGGGGCTCGAAGTCCCAAAACCTTGAGCACATTCTACAGGTCATATATATGAAGGGGTTTCATTATAACTTCATAGGATCACTCCAGATTATGCCCAGATGACAATGCCCACTTTTGGTCGCAATCATTCAACCATGGTGGCTTCCCGACCCCAAAACCAAAAAAACTTTAATACAGACTACAGGTCGTATTTGTGAAAGGATTTCATTGTAACTTTGTAGAATGACTCAGTATAATGTCGAGATGAGGACGTTCCCTTTTAGTTGCAATCGGTCTACCGTCATGGCTACACAGGCCTGAAGCCCGAAAACCTTTAGCAAAGTCTACTGGCCATATTTATGAAGGGATTTCAGTGTAACTTGATAGGATGACTCATTTTGAAATAATTTCACTGTAACTTGGTAACTTTCATTGACATACGTTAACTGTGAGGGCCACATACATTAACTGTGAGGTCATATTAACCCACCCCCTCAGCTCTTTAGTACCGTGTACACCTCATATTATTAGCTCAACTTTGACGAAGTCAAATTTGAGCTGTTGTCATGGCCCGTCGTCCGTCGTCTGTTTGTCCGTCCATCCGTCCGTCTGGCCATCTGTCCGTCTGTCCGCACGTCAACAATTGGCTATGGCTCGGGCTAGAGGTCGTATTTATGAACGGATCTTTACGAAACTTCTTGTGTACCTTTGTTATGACCCTGGGACGGGAACAAGTGTTTTTAGGTGTGGTCCGAAATTCAAGATGGCTGCCAGTGGCCATTTTGTACCGATGATGCAAAAATCAGTTTTTTGTACAGAACTTCTGTATGAAAGTTCTGATTTGAATAAAGTTTTGTATAAATGTTTAGTACCATGGGATACATCACATATAATACAGGTTTTTTTCTCGTGCGTAAATTATGCAGATTAGACTGACTTTGATTTATTTAGTGTTACTTTCAGAGCTGTAAGTGCCAAGCTGCTATGGCTCGGGCTAGAGGCCGTATTTATGAACCGATCTTTACGAAACTTCTTGGGTACCTTTGTTATGACCGTGGGACGAGAACGAGTGTTTTTGGGTGCGGTCCGAAATTCAAGATGGCTGCCAGCTGCCATTTTGTACCGACGATGCAGAAATCTGTTTTTTGTACAGAACTTCCATATGAAAGCTCTGATTTGAATAATTTTTTGTATGAATGTTTAGTACCATGGGATACATCACATATAATACGGGTTTTTTTCTCGTACGTAAATTGTGCAAATTAGACTAATTTTGATGTTTTTTGGGGTTACTTTCAGCACTGTAAGTGCAAATGCCAATACGGCTCGGGCTAGAGGCCATATTTATGAACCGATCTTTACGAAACTTCTTGGGTACCTTTGGTATCACCGTGGGACGAGAACGAGTGTTTTTGGGTCCGGTCCGAAATTCATGATGGCCGATGGCAGCCATTTTGTACAAAATTAGGTGCAATCAGATTTTTGCACAGAACTTCCATATGAAAGCCCTGATTTGAATAATTTTTTTGTGTGAATGTTTAGTACCATGGGATGCATCACATATAATACGGGTTTTTTTCTCGTGCAGAAATTATGCAAATTAGATGAACTTTGATTTTTTCAGTGCGACTTACACACAGTAAGTACACATGTCAATACGGCTCAGACTAGAGTCTGTATTTATGAACTGATCTTCACGAAATGTCTTGGGTACCTTTGTTATCACCTTGGGACGAGAACGAGTGTTTCTGGGTGCGGTCTAAAATTCAAGATGGCTGCCAGTGGCCATTTTGTACCGAAATTAGGTCTAATCAGTTTTTTGTACACAACTTCTATACAGCTCAGACTAGAGGCCATATTTATGAACCAATCTTTACGAAACTTCTTGGGTACCTTTGTTACCATCGTGGGATGAGAGCGAGTGTTTTTGGGTGTGGTCCAAAATTCATGATGGCCACCAGCAGCCCTTTTGTACCAAAATTAGTGCAATCAGTCTTTTGTATAGAACTTCTGTATGAAAGTTCTGATTTTAATAAATTTTTGTATGAATGTTTAGTAACATGGAATACATCACATATTAATGTAAGGGGTTTTTTTTGTGCAGAAATTATGCAAATTAGATGAACTTTGATTTATTCAGTGCAACTTACACAATGTAAGCACACATGTCAATACGGCTCAGGGTAGAGGCTGTATTTATGAACCGATCTTCACAAAACTTCTTGGGTACCTTTGTTATCTCCTTGGGATGAGAATGAGTGTTTCTGGGTACGGTTCAAAATTCAAGATGGCTGCCAGTGGCCATTTTGTACCGAAATTAGGTCCAGTCAGTTTTTTGTCACAAGTTCTATACAGCTCGTATTTATGAACTGATCTTCACAAAACTTCTTGAGTACTTTTGTTTTCACCTTGGGACAGGAACGAGGGTGTTTTGGGGTGCCTTTGTTATCACTGTGCTATGAGAACAAATATTTTGGGGTTCAATCAGACCCACTCTGGGACTCAAAGATTTTTTCTAGTTCAGCATCTGACTGTTACCCACCTTTACAATACTTTACCTATACATTTGTTACAGGCAACGGTCAGTATTTATGTACAGACCGTTACAATACTTTATATGTACCTTTGTTATCAGGTCATTACCTAGATGTTTGTCATTGCTGTGTCACATACTATACATGTACATGTCTTTGTCTTGACAAGTTGAGCTACAGTGTCATTGACACTTTCATTTTTATTAAAAACATAGCATACAGGGAACAGAAATTAACATATTCCCAATTATCACAATTCTTGTCTTATTTCATAATCCTTTCATAAACATTGAACATTATCCTTTTCATCAAACACAACACATACACAAGTTAAGCTACAGTGTCAATGACACTTTCAATATCCCCTCCCACAAGAGAGGGATATAGCACAGAGCTCGCTCCGTCCGTCTATCTGTCAGTCCATCTGTCAGTCCATCCATCCATTCGTCAGTCCATCTGTCTGTCCGAACTTTCTTTATGCCATAACTTAAACAAAAGTTAACAGATTTCAATTCTTTTCAGTACATGCCTCTAGGTCAAGTTTGATGATCACAATCATCCAATGAAAATTGCTGAAGTTATTGCCCTGCCCAGCTCCCGCCAATTAGGTATTTTTATTAGCTCACCTGACTTTCAGTCAGGAGAGCAATAGTGATCACTCACCGTCCGTCGTCCGTCTTCCGTGAACATGGTGTTTGCATCTTCTCCTCCCAAACCGCTGAACCAATTTAATTGATATTTGAGATAATAGTTTGTTATGACATCGCAATTTGATTTTGTTCAAATCAAGTTGCCTAGCCCATGGGTAGGGCCACACCCAAAAAGTGTGCTGAAATCTTAAAAAATCTTCTCATGAACCAGCAGTAGCAGAGACTTGATATTTGGTGTGCAGCTTCCTTTTGAGGTGTAGACTCAGATTTGTTCAAGAGAAGTTTGTGGGGCTATACTTGGCGTCGTTATGGGAGGGGCAAAATTTTTGGCCCCGCCAAAAATTTCTATTTTCCAAACCGAGAGGCTGATTTGAACCAAATTTTATGTGAGGGCTTATTGGGTCATAAGTACCTAATTTATGCTGATTTTTTTTTCCCTGTAGCCCCATGGGAACCACAGGAGCTAAAAATAGAAAAAAATTAAAACGCCCATATCTCCAAAACTGCACGGCACCGAGAATTTTTATTTGGTGTGAAGCTTCCTTAGGACCAACAGAAAGAATTGGTAAAAAAAAATTGCCATCGGTTTCATCATAGGGTACAGTTTCGGGACTTTGAAAAAGTGCTGAATCAGCACTTTTTAACACTAGGCAATGGGAAAAACATTAAAAAATCTTCTCCAGATCCAGCAGGCAGAATCTTTTGATATTTGGTATGCAACATTGTGGGGTGGATCTGATTCAAGTTTGTTCAAATCGGCCCCCTGGGTTTATATTTGGGCTCAGTATAGGAGCCCAAATTTGATCTTGCTGCATTTCAGGCAAATTTCTTTGAAAATCCTCTTCTCCAGATCCAGCAGGCAGAATCTTGTGATATTTGGTATACAACATTGTGGGGTGGATCTGATTCAAGTTTGTTCAAATCTGCCTCCTGGGTTTATATTTGGGCTCAGTATAGGAGCCCAAATTTGAACTTAGTGCATTTCAGGCAAATTTCTTTGAAAGATCTTGAATTGTAACTTTATTCGAAATGAGGAATTTTCTTAAAAAATCTTCTTCTTCAGATCCAGCAGTCGGAATGGTTTGATATGTGGTGAGTAGCATCTTTGGGGGGGGGGGGGGGGGGGGGGGGGGGGATTCAAGTGTGTTAAAGCCAAGTCCATGGGTCCATATTTGGGATCCCTGTGGGAGCCCAAATTATAACTTAGTCAATATGAGGATTTTTTCTTTAAAAATATTCTTCTTCAGATTCAGCAGTTGGAATGTTTTGATATTTGGCATGGAGCAACCTTAGGGGGCTGAGATTCAAGTTGTTCAAGCCAAGTCCCTTGGTTCATATTTGGGCTCACTATGGGATCCTGAATGACAACTTAGTTAAAAATGAGGAATTTTCTTTAAAAATCTTCAGATCCAGCAGATGAATGCTTTTGATATTTTTTATGCAGCATCCTTAGGGGGGTAAGATTCAAGTTTGTTCAAGCCATGTCCCTAGGTCCATATTTGGGCTGATTGTGGGAGCTCGAATTGTAACTTGGTTCAAAATGAGGAATTTTCTTTAAAAATCTTCTTCTTCAGATCCAGCAGTTGGAATGTTTTGATATTTGGTGTGCAGAATCCTTAGAGGTGTGAGATTCAGGTTTGTTAAAGCCAGGTCCCTGGGTTCATATATGGGCTCCCTGTAGGAGCCCGAATTATGACTTAGTTCAATATGAGGAATATTCTTTAAAAATCTTTTTTTTAGATCCTCTGGTCAGAATATTTGGATATTTGGTTTCAGCTTTTCTTAGGAGGAGCAGATGCAACTTGTGGAAATCAATTCTCTGGGTTGATATTTAGGCTACCATGTCAGGTGAGCGCCCTCAGGCCCCCTGGGGCCTCTTGTTTCTTTCTTTCCTCCAATATGCATTTTTATCTATTTACAGTCCCTTCGTGCGGAACTTTTTTTTAAACTCATGTAAACCCTCCCCCCCTCCCCCCCCCCCCCCCCCCCCTCCTCTCCCGGTGTGCCAATTAGGCACTGTTTTTTTCTTTCATCAAAAATGCATTTTTAGATTTTTGCTTAAAAGTTTGTGGTTAAAAATCCATTGTGCCTAAGCATTGCCATTGCTGGGACAGTCGGGCTGCATGCGTGACATCACTCTAGTTTAAGAAATTTGTTAATATCGCCCTAAGTTAAAATTCAGGCTCCCATAGGGTGCCCAAATTAATAATCCAGGGACTAGATTTGAACCAACTTTATTTGACCTCTTAGAGATGTTTACCAAATATGAAAAGATCCTGGCTTGTGGATCTTGAAGATTTAAGAAATTTCCTCAAAAGCACTAAGCAGAGAATATAATCTCGAATTTTGAGATAACCTATTTACCATTCATCCGGAGGACCTATTACAGTACAGCAATCATGGACAGATAAAAATCTGTAGATAGGAATTTTTCCATGCATATAATTCAGAGATGGTCCGCTATGACACCAAGTGAAATTTCCATCATAGCAGATCATCTCTGAATTATATGTGCGGAAAAAACTGACAACCCATGGATTTTGACCTGTCCAGAATGGCCCTAATGCATGACAGTTCACAGATTTCAAAAGCATCTGCAGCAAGCACAGTGGACGTTAGCTGTCTTATGGAGTTTGAGCATTGAAGATAGGGGTCTTCCCACAGCAACATTTTAAACAGTGCTTTCAAATAAGGTGATAAGACACAAGTTTTGGACGAACTGTTTGCAGTTCCAGACAAACAACTTTTCGGTTATCTATTAGTTCATTTAGATAACCACCAGAGGAACGATAAAATCGTTCTTCTCTAATTTTATGGCTTCACTAAGTTAAAGTTTGTGCTCCCATAGAGAGCCCAAATATTAACCCAGGGACATGATTTGATCAAACTTGAATCTGATTTCCCCCAAATATTGTATACCAAACATGAAAGCATTATGACTGTGGCTCTGAAGAAGATTGTCAAGAAATGGCCTCGTAATGCAAGTTTGGGCTTGCACTGGGAGCCCAAATACTAACCCTGAAACTCAATTTAACAAACTTGAATCTGATCTCACTAGAAATGTTGTATGGCAAGTATCAAAAGACTATAAATTATGGCTCTCGATAACATTTTTTTTTTATTTTGGAAAATAAGTACGCTTGCTATCAGAATAATGTCCCTCCTGGTGCCCTGTTTGGGCGTGGCAACTTTATTTGAACTAACTCTAATTGATATATGATAAGGAACATGCACATAAAATTTAGTACAATTTGGCCCATTAATTTATGAGAACTTGACAATAATGTAAAGTTTACGTCTAGTGGGGCTGCTTAGTGTAGAATTTCATCACAATTGTTCTTTTTTTGACTAAAGCATGAAACTTTACACACTGGAAGGGGACTATATAAAGATCATTTTAAGATCGGGACCCACCCCAGAGATCAGTCGCCATCTTGGATTTTCGACGCCATCTTGGATTACGTCATAATTCCATAAAATGTTCTCATTGCTTCCTATTTCCACTATCTGGACATATACAATAACATAAAACACTCATCGGCAGTATGGCAAACTAATAATATCTTCGTGAAAAACGCAAAGATCATCTACTGTACTTATATCGCTACCTGAGTTCCATAGTGTCCTAAGCAACATCGCTTAGGACACTATGGAACTCAGGAAACGATATATGCAAGCAAATGACGTTTTGGGTACCACAAAATTTTGAAGTAAACCAATTCATACACCCATATCCCTACCCTGTACTGATGGACATCGATTACGAGCATGGAATTAGCTCCCTCCACCTTTTAGTCAACCCCCCCCCCCCCACTCCACCGCCCTAGATTTCAAATCCTAGCTCTGCCATTGTGTGGGGCAAATGTTACAAGACTTGAATCTACCCACTGGAACAGCTGCCATATTGGACATCTGATTTTTGAAATACCGGATGTGTGATGTTTCTCTAGAGCTTCAAAATAAATTCCATTACCTTGTGTATTTTTATAAATTCCATTACCTTGTGTATAGTCAGCATGGAAGTACAAAAAGCTCATATTTTAAACTAATACTATTTTTTCTCTAACTATATTGCTACTCTGTGAAGTCATTTTATGGAAAGTTTTCAGAGAACGTTCCAAAAAATAATTACTAGATTATGGAAGCAAGTGAACAGTGCCGGTGATACGAGTGGACGTGGCATGTACATATAAGATGTTTACCCCTGGATGCATCTTGAACGTTGCAAACTAAATGGGGGTGGGGGTTGTTAAAAGTTAATCAAATATCTGTTGATGAGATTCTTAAAAAGAATAAAGACTCTCTGCAACATGAATTTTATTGAAAAATCAGAGACTTGTGGCAATAAAGTGTTTGGGCCATTTAGGTCTACTCTGTTTCTATACTGTAAACTTTCAACACCCGCCTTCACAGAAACATAGAGCTGTACATTTCAAATGGGCTTTTTTGCAAGAGCAAGTTTTGTTTTTGCACCCTTTTTTGCATCCACATTTTATCAATTCTTGGGAGGTTTTTGCAATTTCGGGCATGGTGGTCCATTTGGGCACCCATTCATCGTTATATTTGACAAAACCCGTAGTAGCTGGGTCAGGGAGTGTCACATATTTCTCCAGACATTGTGTCCAGCAACTTGCCTGATAAAAGGCCCGCATTGTATGTGGACGCAATGCATCTTGTGAGGGGGGTATATTCTCGATTGTCCTGCCCTTTTTCGCAAATAGTTCCAAACGGACGTCATTAACAAATGTTTTGTCACTAGTGGGGTGGTATAAGTACACTATAAACTGTTCAATAACCTCAAAGTTTGCCATGATTGAGGACAAGGCATGATTTTGTAGCGTAAAGGCATTTGTGACATCGGGGAAATTGTTCCACGTCTTCTATGCAGTTTTTTTGCCTTTCCCACAAAAGAAATAGGTCGTGTCACAACCAGTAAATGAATGAAACATTGGCAAAGACAATGCTTTTTGGGGTCCCAAATTTGATTGCATAGCATTAATGTCATAATATCTAATGTCTTTACCACTCCCAAAAGCAATAATGAGTTCCAAACCAGGTAGTTTTTGAACTACATAAATGCCTAGGACAACAACGTCAGTATCCACAGTCCTAACGAGACATCTGGTGTGACCTTGCTTAAATGCATGTTGTACGTGCAAGTACAATCTTGTGTCAGCCTCCTCATGATTGCACGGCGAAAGCTCTGACAAATCACTTACGGGGTAGGATAAGACATTATCTTTGCTTGTTGTAAAAATGGACTGTGCCCACTTTTCGGACTCTGCTATTGTAACAATTTGCAATGCAATATATTGAAACAGCTCCGATTTGTTGTCGCTGTTTCTTAGAAATGATTGCCAGGCTGAGCCTGTAGGTGTTACTGATTGCCCCAACACACGTCTGCGGAACCCACTGCCCCTGTTGGCTCTAGCAGTTGATTTCAGCGATTCTTTAGCATACACATCAAAAACAATGTCTACTCTGTTAGCTTTCTCAATATACCGACTCATGAAGGGAATCATTTTTTCACATGTGTATGCCTCAAATGTCATTGGTTTGTCGGGTTTTACGATGTTAACAATTGCCGCCCCATCTAGAAACACTGCGTCAAATTTAGGCGTATCAATTATGACACCGTCGTTTTCTAGACATCTCAGAAGGTCAGCTTTATTTCCCGAACGAAGCATGTTGTTTTGTGAGATTGATGGTGGGAAACAATGATTCTCGTGTTCAAAAAATTCCCTTACATTTCCTTCTCGATGCTGAGAAGCTATATACAGCCGAGAAAACAACGAAGTATCATGCTTTAGCATTGCTAACTTCGGATTGGTTTTGATATTAGAAGGTTTTGTAACTGAGAAAATAGAAAAATTGTTCTTGTGTATAGTATCAAATATGGAAGACTCGCATTTCCCTAACAGTCGGTCACAGAGAAATGTGTGAAACTGAGAAACACCTTTGTAGAAAATGTTAGGTATTAGATCAACATCTTTACTGCAAGAAATGATGTTCTTAGTCTGCAGTGCAACTAAATCGTTTGAACCTTCCATAAATGGGTTGCCATCGTCACGAATGGTGTCGACCATAGACTTTACATCGTCCAGAAACCTTTTCTGAAATGAATGTAATGATTCGTGATGGCTGTCATTAAGTGGCTGCGCTGGAGAATGACGTTCCTCATACCCTTTAATAATCTGGACAATTTCAGGTCCGACAGTGAGCCACCTGTTCATTGCACTTTCGTTTTCGGTTAAGCCTATTATGCCACCGTCACCTTTAACAGTTTTGTTATTCTGTTCATGTGCCTGGTCAGTTGATATTCCAGAAATTTTTTTTCCCGTTTTCTTAACCACAAAATGGCCCTCTTTGAATTTCTTATAAACATCGGGGTGTTTCTCCTCTAAGGTTAACATATCGCGCAAATGAACAGGCAGCCAACGCGCATAATTTGTATGGTCGAACGCAAAAAAGATGGGTGCAATCTGTAACAATGTTTGTTTGTAAAGTTCAAAATCGCCCACTCGCAAGGATTTTACAAAATCAAGAACCAAGAGTTCCAATTCCAATGTTTTTTGCCAGAATTTGAATTGTGTACACCGATCTGGCAAAACTCGAAAGTGATCAATTGACTCTACTGCGCTATTGGTATTGTAGGCATCCATAAAAAGTATGTACAAAGCGCATGCCGTTACCTCGTGCGCATACCGCGCGCACTTAACATTAGAACCAGTAAGGAACGATTCGGCAATCCCGTGTGATGCGACTTTGGCTCTCTCCAACGTTTCAACCCAACCACTACCTTTCAACCAGTCGCCAAGAGACGCAAGCATTGCCATTTCTAAATGAAGTCCTCCCAACATGATGACACATTTACCTTCTCCTAGGTCATTTGGCCACTTCCACTGGATTTTCTTGGCAAGTGCATATAACGGTTGGTCAAATGCAATTACTGGATGTTGATTACCATTAAGAAATTCAGTTGATTTTTGTATTGCAATCATTGCATGTCGAATCATGGATATAGATTTTGAGTCTTCGCGAAATAAGGGTAACATTGCCGTCGCGGTTTTGGGTGTTTCACTGTCGGAGATAATTTTATTTGCATTGTAAGCCGACCATGTTGAATGTATTTCGTTTTTGTTTTCAATATTCGATTTTTCATTTATGTCATTAAGAACGTTTTCTGGCCATTCAAAAGAAATATGATCACTTTGTCTGAGGTCGTCTAGTGAAGGTACGTTCCATATTATTTCGGGGACCTGAGGTTCGTTAATTTTCATAGGACAAGGCAACACTTGAGTGTAACTTTTGCACAATTTGGCATCTTTTGTGACACTTGCACACCGGATACGCTCTTCGGGCACATCTGTGGGGGAATGTGTTTGGAACAGCGACACACCAGTTCCATGAAATGAACTTTTTGCGGTGTTTGACCTTGGATTATGGTCTAAGTTATCAATGGCCGATGTTACAAATATTCCTCGCTTCAAGTTGAGAGGACAAACTGCTCCATCAAATGCAAACTGACTGCATACTTCGTCGTTAACGTCATTTGTGATGTCCAAAAGTCTGTTATAAGAAACTGATAAACCGTTATGAAAAAATTTGTCAATTAAATTGCGTTGGCGGGTTTGTGAATGAACAAGCAAAGCTACATAAACAGGTAATGGGGTCTCTCGGCTTTTGTTATGACGCACTGTTCTATTGGTCTGACATCTAGAACCAGATGTGTTATAAACTATCAATTCTGCAAGATTTTGAACTATCTCTGGGGATGTTTCACTGTGCGTAGTATCTGTACCCATCAATATGAGGGAGAGTAGAGCCCTAAGGGTTTTAGGGGTAGATGTTTCTTTCCAGTCATTGGTGAATTTACCAGGAAACTTGTTAGTATTCAAATCCAGTATTTCTTTGCGAACAAGGCGTGCAGTTTTGGCGAGATTACAACCCTGTACGTCACTATTCTCCTCCTGAATGTCTCTCAGAACCTGCGCAACAGACTGTTCAGATGCTATAATTGTCTCGCGTCCACTAGTGTGGCAACTCATGTCTGGGCAAGCTTCAAGAAGTCTTTCTTTGAATCTAGTGGTGTTAACACGCGTCTCCACGTTAACACCAAACTGAGTAAGCTTTGTACAGTATGTTTTCACTAGCTCGCTGAGTTTGAAAACTGCTTTCGTATCGTTCATCTGCTGTTCCCTCATATGGGAAATAACTTCTTCTAGTGCGATGCCTCGAACTATGCGGGAAGAAGTCTCACCAGAGTCAATTTCAACCCTTGGTCTATCAATGTTATAAAATACTCGCAGACAGTTTCGATGGTAAACTGCTTCTGTGGCGATCATATCCCCCTTAGCGAGTTTGGCTAAGATTTTTGTTTGCTGGTGTCTTGTTGCGATTTGCCTAACACGGCTGTCTATTTCTAAAGTACTAGCAGCATGTAAAGTATTTATATATCTTGGCAAATCCTTTTCACAGAAGAAACACTGCTGTGGTGAAGAAGTCTGAAAATCCTTTCGAAGGCAAACTTTTTTGTTTGCTGGAACTCCATAGTCAACACTTGAACACTCGCTGGCAGTAGTACTTCGGCGTTTCATGAGTCTTTCTAACTTCATTTTACTGTATTTGAGAGCGCACTTCTTGTGCCACTTTGCACTGTTTTTTCTGAAGACATCTGCTAGCTCCAATAAATCAAAGTTTTTTAGCACATCAAGTCTTTCTCCTTGTTCATGGAAACATTTGAGATTGTCAGCGAAGGTGTCATATCCAGAACCCACTGTCTCTCCTCTATGGATATTCTCAGCTGGACAAACAAGTGAGTCTGCAGTTATTTGCTGGCATATAAAACACAGATTCCAAAGAATTGCGTCACTCATGGTTTTTCTGTGTCTGGTGTATTCTCAAAGTGGTTGTAAAGTACCTCGACTTGTATTCTTTACACTAACACAGCTTTGCTTATCCACGTTTACAGCCTACAGAAAATTAAATAATCATATCTTGTTTGACATAGCCCATTATCCTAATGGGCTCTATCACACAATATATAATTACTTCGCTTACAATCGTTTTATAAATAAGACAAACTTTACCAATTAATTAATTAATATCATCAAAAACGTTTACTTAAGGACTTGGCGTACATTTTAATGCATAAAATATGTGACAAAACTGGGCTTCCGTAGTTACTTGTACGTACATAAAGAATATGGGGCATGACAATCGTTTTATAAATAAAACAAACTTTACCAATTAATTAATTAATATCAACAAAAAAACGTTTACTTAAGGACTTGGCGAAGTTGCCGAATATTTTAATGCATAAATTATGTGACAAAACTGGGCTTCCGTAGTTACTTTTAAGTACATAAAGAATATGGGGCATCACAATCGTTTTATAAATAAAACAAACTTTAACAATTAATTAATTAATATCAACAAAATCGTTTACTTAAGAGCTTGGTGAAGTTGGCGTACATTTTAATGCATAAAGTATGTGACAAAAATGGGCTTCCGTAGTTACTTTTAAGAACACAAAGAATATGGGGCATCGATATCCAGTCGATGATTTCGCCCCGCACTGAGACACAAGACGGCCGATATATTTATTAAAACGAAAAACACAAGAACTTAAGTTAAACCACCAGAATTGAAAATTTGTTTAGTGCGGTGATGTTTCATAAACGGAAATTTAAAAATTCAATCCAAGCAGATATAATAAGACGCAGCTTGGTTGTGTTATCTGGGTCGAATATTTTGACGAAGTGCGGTATCGATCAATTAGGTTGTAGACAACGCACATTTTAGCTGCATATTGGACATTTGTTTTATAGAAGGTGAGTAAAAATTACTAATTTGATAAAATTGATACACCAAGTCCTGTTTCAATGAAATATTTTTACACAAATTAGTCATATTTATAAGCTTTCTGTGATCACAACAACACGCGAACGTAAACAGTTATCTCCCATTGTTGCCAATTTACTAGTACGGAACGCCGAAATTGCTTATTTCTCACGCACACCACATCCAGAATATCCACCCCTAGATGCTGGCTCAGAAAGGATTTTGGAGATGGGTCCCGATCTTAAATCATTTAGTATGATCAAAATAACGTACATGCGAAATTTCATGCTTTAGTCAAAAAGTGAACAATTATACCATTTATCAGCCCCACTAGTCAGAGGGATAGAGTACGGTTGACAAACAAACTGATCATGCAAGCTCCCTGACTTTCAGTCAGGTGAGCTAAAAAAAATAACAACAAATATATAAATATATATACAAGAAAAAATCATCAAAGTTCAAAACAAATACAACAAAATTATGAAATTTATTCCTGCTAGAGCTTTCACCACTCTCTCTGCAGATCTTCAGGCATTTTGCAGAGAGAGCTGTGAAAGCACTAGCAGGAATAAATTCAATAATTTCATTGTATTTGTTTTGAACTTTGATGATTTTTAGCTCAACTTTGACGAAGTCAAATTTGAGCTATTGTCATGGCCCGTCGTCCGTCTGTCCGTCCGTCCGTCCATCCGTCCGTCCGTCCGTCTGTCCGTCCGTCCGTCCGTCCGTCTGTCCATCTGTCCGTCTGTTCGTACGTCAACAATTGGCTATGGCTCGGGCTAGAGGTCGTATTTATGAATCGATCTTTACGAAACTTCTTGTGTACCTTTGTTATGACCCTGGGACGGGAACGAGTGTTTTTAGGTGTGGTCCGAAATTCAAGATGGCTGCCAGCAGCCATTTTGTACCGATGATGCAAAAATCAGTTTTTAGTACAGAACTTCTGTATGAAAGTTCTGATTTGAATAAAGTTTTGTATAAATGCTTAGTACCATGGGATACATCACATATAATACGGGTTTTTTTCTCATGCGTAAATTATGCAAATTAGACTGACTTTGATTTATTTAGTGTTACTTTCAGAGCTGTAAGTGCCAAGCTGCTATGGCTCGGGCTAGAGGCCGTATTTATGAATCGATCTTTACAAAACTTCTTGGGTACCTTTGTTATGACCGTGGGACGACAACGAGTGTTTTTGGGTGCGGTCCGAAATTCAAGATGGCTGCCAGCTGCCATTTTGTACCGACGATGCAGAAATCTGTTTTTTGTACAGAACTTCCATAAGAAAGCTCTGATTTGAATAATTTTTTTGTATGAATGTTTAGTACCATGGGATACATCACATATAATACGGGTTTTTTTCTTGTGCGTAAATTGTGCAAATTAGACTAATTTTGATGTTTTTTGGGGTTACTTTCAGCACTGTAAGTGCAAATGCCAATACGGCTCGGGCTAGAGGCCGTATTTATGAACCGATCTTTACGAAACTTCTTGGGTACCTTTGGTATCACCGTGGGATGAGAACGAGTGTTTTGGGGTCCGGTCCGAAATTCAAGATGGCCGATGGCAGCCATTTTGTACAAAATTAGGTGCAATCAGATTTTTGCACAGAACTTCCATATGAAAGCGCTGATTTGAATAATTTTTTGTGTGAATGTTTAGTACCAAGGGATACATCACATATAATACGGGTTTTTTTCTCGTGCAGAAATTATGCAAATTAGATGAACTTTGATTTTTTCAGTGCGACTTACACACAGTAAGTACACATGTCAATACGGCTCAGACTAGAGTCTGTATTTATGAACTGATCTTCACGAAATGTCTTGGGTACCTTTGTTATCACCTTGGGACGAGAACGAGTGTTTCTGGGTGCGGTCTAAAATTCAAGATGGCTGCCAGTGGCCATTTTGTACCGAAATTAGGTCTAATCAGTTTTTTGTACACAACTTCTATACAGCTCAGACTAGAGGCCATATTTATGAACCAATCTTTACGAAACTTCTTGGGTACCTTTGTTATCACCGTGGGATGAGAGCGAGTGTTTTTGGGTGTGGTCCGAAATTCATGATGGCCACCAGCAGCCATTTTGTACCAAAATTAGTGCAATCAGTCTTTTGTACAGAACTTCTGTATGAAAGTTCTGATTTGAATAAATTTTTGTATGAATGTTTAGTAACATGGAATACATCACATATTCTAAGGGTTTTTTTTTCGTGCAGAAATTATGCAAATTAGATGAACTTTGATTTATTCTGTGCTACTTACACAATGTAGGCACACATGTCAATACGGCTCAGGGTAGAGGCTGTATTTATGAACCGATCTTCACAAAACTTCTTGGGTACCTTTGTTATCACCTTGGGATGAGAATGAGGGTTTCTGGGTACGGTCCAAAATTCAAGATGGCTGCCAGTGGCCATTTTGTACCGAAATTAGGTCCAATCAGTTTTTTGTCACAAGTTCTATACAGCTCGTATTTATGAACTGATCTTCACAAAACTTCTTGGGCACTTTTGTCTTCACCTTGGGACAGGAACGAGTGTGTTTTGGGGTGCCTTTGTTATCACTGTGCAATGAGAACAAATATTTTGGGGTTCAGTCAGACCCACTCTGGGACTCAAAGATTTTTTTCTAGTTTTGCATCTGACTGTCACCCACCTTTACAATACTTTACCTATACATTTGTTACAGGCAACGGTCAGTATTTAGACCATTACAATACTTTATATGTACCTTTGTTATCAGGTCATTACCTAGATGTTTGTCATTGCTGTGTCACATACTATACATGTACATGTCTTTGTCTTGACAAGTTGAGCTACAGTGTCATTGACACTTTCATTTCTTATAACTACCAGCACAAGGATTTGTTTATAAACTTCTGAAATATATATACATATATACAAAGTCCAATACAACTTCAGGTATTAGGGATGCAGTTGCTATTGTTCTATCAATAAAGGTATGTATGAGTAACCCTTTTTCCTTTTTTCGATTGATATGTGAATTGTTTGGGAAAGTAGTTCAAGGAAATTTCATGCCGAGCAAGATGTTTAAAAATAGTGATTAACCCATAAGGATTTGTGGCCGCCATCTGCTTGCCGATTGATTAGGTGAGCGCACAATTGTCTGATTATGATGCTGGTGTCATATAGTCAAAACCACTTACTTGTACAGTCATGTTGATTGGTTCATTGACCTCAAGAGCATATCAGTTTGTATCAAAATAAAAATGTGATATCAGCGGGAGTAAGTTTCCAATACATCTTTGATCGATGAAACAAAAGTGACGCACTGTTAACTTGTTTCTGCTGATGTCCTATTTCATAAAGTCATCACACAACATATTTTGGCACATGCATCATGAGCGGCTCACCAGGAAGATGAAACCAGTCAATGAAATTAGACCACTCATGATTTCTGCCAATCATTGTGTCAACTTATTAAGCTTGTTACTGCTCGAATGAGATCGTGAATCACCAATGAGTACAAACAAGCAATTTGATCCCATTGTGTTCCCTGGAACCATGGACATGAGACAACATTCAGACACTTTTACATGGTTTCCGCTAGACTGGCTGCTGGTCCGTCGACCGGACCCATTCCCCTCGCCGATCATACTATTATCAATCAGAAAAGCTGGTGGTTAAAATGTCGAGTACAATGCTGTATCGTAACGACACTCAGGATCCTTTGTTTCCACGTAATATAGGCATAATTATGTTGTATACTATGCCTACTATTACTGGCGACAACCTGGTACATGTACCGTATTTCATCTAAGTTTTCGGACACCAAAAAATAATTAAAGTTTTGAGTGTCCGAAAACTTCGAAAACAGAAAAAATACACGCAAATTGCAGAAGTGGGGTCCAAATTTGAAACGAGTGTAGTGAAATATGGGACGCCGGTAAGTTACAATGCACACAATTTACCTCGGAAATGGGAAATATGAAATATCCGAAACGGCTGTCCAAAACTGTGATTTGTCATCAGTATTCCCAACGAAAGAATAAATACATATGAACATACCTAATGTTAGTTGCAATTATTTAATTTCTCCAAAAGATCATTGAGAACAAATCACTTTTGATCTACCGGTACATGAAAGTTAATTATGTTGGACAGTTATCAAGCCATGTGCTTGTGTTGTTACTGTCAGATAAAAAAAAACAACTTGCTTTGGTCCCTTTCAAAACGGACCAATATCGGTATTGCCCTTTAAAGACATTGCAATGCAAACAGTTATTGAATGTGGTCTGTTTTTAGGTTGGTTGTTTATTTTGTGAAAACTGTTCACTGTTGATTGATTGTGTAGCGGTGGACTTGAAAGAAGCGGTAGTATATTCTTGAGGTGCCAGTTAAATATAAATACTGGGCTCAGTACAGCATTCATTCATCAACCTTTGATATCTCAACAACTGAACATGGACAAATTTCTAGTAAAATACAAGACAGCAGAAGAAGCGAGACCGAAAGTGGAATTGACACACTGCAAGCCATCACCAAAGAGACCAATTGGACGACCAGTGAAGAGAAAAATAACAGATTCTGATGAAACAGCTGCCCCCTCACCGCCAGCAAAGAAACAGATCACAGAGAAGAACCTGAATATGTCCATTGAATCAGATGCACTCAAAGACAGCTTTGACCCTCCAACCGTCGCAAGGGGTCACTACAAGAATTATAGCAAGAAAGAGAAGAAAGAAGCAGTAGAAATTACAAAGCTTATTGGTCTACGACAAGCCGCCTTGAGACTAAAAATACCCAGATCAACACTCAGTGACTGGAAGAAGATAAATTTTGACGAAGAAGGGAGAGATGCATCAACGGGCCATTTATCGAAGAGTGGGCGACCCGTCACCTACGGTGAAGACCTGGACGAGAAAATATCAGAATGGGTATTGGTTCAGCGAGACCTCCAGCTACCTGTATCAGTCGAATCCCTGTGTGCTTATGCAAGGGAAATGGTGAAGACAGAGAACACTGAAACCGACTTCAAAGCCAGTTTAGGCTGGGCTGAGAAATTCATGACTCGTCATAATTTCTCTCTGCGAACAAAGACATCTTTAGCTGAAAGATTACCGAAAGACCTGGAAGAGAAGATTACCAGCTTCAGAGATTTTGTAAAGGAGAAAAGAGCTGAAGATGAATTTGAAGACAAATACATAATCAATATGGACGAAACTCCAGTATACTTCGACCTGATACCAAACAAAACAGTGAACTTGATTGGAGAAAAGTCTGTAAGAATAAGAACCACCGGATCCGAAAAACGCCACCTCACTTTGGTATTAGCTGTATCTGCGAGTGGGGACGTTTTACCACCAATGATTATTTTTAAAGGGAAAAGAGCACTGAAGTTGGAAGCACCAAAGCACTGTATTATCCAGATACAAGAGAAGGGCTGGATGGATGAGAACTTAATGACAGAATGGGTGAAGAAGATATATTGCAAGCACACTAAAAAGGAGAGATCACTTCTTATAATGGACAGCTTCAGGGGTCACTTAACCGAAAAGGTTAAAAAAGAAATCCTTAAAAGCAATGCCATTCCCGCTGTAATCCCAGGGGGCTGCACGTCAAAATTACAGCCACTTGATGTCAGCATCAATAAACCGTTCAAAGGGGATCTTCGAAGAAAATGGACAGAATTCATACAGTCTGGTACCAAGAAAATAATCAACAATGAACAAGAGCGTATAAAACCTGCCTCCAAACAGGATATTGTCGACTGGATATCATTTGCCGTCACCAAACTTGAAAAACAAACTGAGATGATAAGAAAGTTTGTGGCATGAGCAACCATCTGAACGGTGCGGAAGACAAGGTTATTAACCAGGCCGACTACCTAGAGGAAATAACGCCATTCGACAACCAAGATGAGCTGGATAGTGCCTGTGAGATGTTTATTGACCCCAAGAAAATAATGACTATAGAGGCTGCAATGAATGATATATTTAATTCTGATGACGAAGATGACCTTGTTGAGGCAGTAATTTCAAATGAGCGTGATTGATGTATTTTGGCTAATTTTCTATGTAATTTGTGTATTGTGATTCATAAAATTATTTTTGTCTCAGAAACATAGCTTATGATCCCCCATTGAGGGATCATAAGCTATGTTTTTGAGACAAAAATTTAAAACATTAAAAAGGTATCGGTCTTAGAACCGTTCCATGTGGTACTCCCGAGTTGACGTGCTTTTCTTTGATATGAATCCGACATCCGTTGTTTTTTAGCGTGATTGATGTATTTTGTATACTTTTCTGTGTAACGTTTGTATATTTTTGTATGTATAATTTTCTGTGTAACTTTTGTATATTTGTCTGTGTTTGATCAATTCTGTGATAAATATTTATTGTGATTCGTAAAATTATTTTTGTCTCAAAAACATAGCTTATGATCCCCCATTGAGGGATCATAAGCTATGTGTTTGAGACAAAAATTTAAAACATTAAAAACGTATCGGTCTTAGAACCGTTCCATGTGGTACTCCCGAGTTGACATGCTTTTCTTTTAATGTGAATCCGACACCATCGTTGTTTTTTTAGCGTGATTGATGTATTTTGTAATCTTTTCTGTGTAACGTTTGTATATTTTTGTATGTATAATTTTCTGTGTAACTTTTGTATATTTGTCTATATGTTTGATCAGTTCTGTGATAAATATTTATTGTGATTCGTAAAATTATTTTTATCTCAAAAACATAGCTTATGATCCCCCATTGAGCGATCATAAGCTATGTTTTTGAGACAAAAATTTAAAACATTAAAAAGGTATCGGTCTTAGAACCATTCCATGTGGTACTCCAGAGTTCACGTGCTTTTCTCTTAATGTGAATCCGATACGATCGCTGTATAACTTATGTTCATTTGTTTATATGTCTGATCAGTCCTGTGATAATATATTTATTGTGAATCTGAAAATTGTTTTGTTGTTCCTACAGCCCCCCCCCCACTCCCCCCCCCCCTCTCAGCCCCACCAACCTATGGTATCAGCACAGAATGATACCCCTCAGTATATACCACCCTTGAATAACTATGATTCAATCGTCAAAATATCTGAACGGAATCGTCCAAAATATAATCTGGTCCGAATCTTACACTGTCCGAAGTGACCAGTATTCTTGTATTGTGTTAATTTTTTATGAAACCGACTAACAGCACGTGATATCGTTGTACCCCGTGCTATTTTTAATGTTTGGATTTTTCAGTACGTGCAATATGCATGTGTTTAATCTCAGTAAATATTTCCCGATCTTTTATACTGCTGGAGCAGGGGCAGTTTAATATAAATTGGATTACTTTGACATACACAGGTTAGAACTTGTTTTTTTTTACCTTTCTTCATATCTTGACTTGGGGGAAACTTGCTTTCAATTTCATGAGCAAATTTGATTTGTCATTACGTCACAGGTCAAATCTGTCGGTGTCATTTGTCAATGGCGTAAACAATACTCACCAGTTATAAATAAGAAACAATTTAATTTATTATGGACTTTATTTTCACATTTCACAGTACAATTTTAAAAAATGCATACAACAAATTACAGGATAGGTTGGCAGTGGGGTGTCCGAAAACATCGATGCTTAAAAAAAAATATTTTTAAAAAAAAATAAGGTGTCCGAAAACATCGAGTGTCCGAAAACTTAGATGAAATACGGTACTTTATAACCCCCAGACGAGAGGGGGAAACAAAGTTCAAATCCTAAACATCGCCTATAAAATTTTGGACTCAAATTCTCGTGTTTGGTCCGAAATCACTGGCTTTTATTTCGAGAGATAAATGATGTAATTGCATGTGCATGACGTCACATGTCCGCATCATGGTTCTTTTAGAATATTTCGTTTGTGTTGTTTTGGGTTTGTATTTTTATGAAACCTCCGACCATATGTAGTATTGTGTGTCTCTTGGGAATTTAGAGAATTGTAGGAGGAAAAAATACATATTTTCCACTTCAATTATTCATCATTTTAGCGACCAGAATGCCCCCAGAGGCCACCAAAGAGCATCTAAAAATCAGAACCCCCTCTATTTGCACGTACCAAAGGCACATGCGGCAGACGCCTTTGGCATCT
This sequence comes from Pictodentalium vernedei, assembly GCA_031216915.1. Lineage (NCBI taxonomy): Eukaryota > Metazoa > Mollusca > Scaphopoda > Dentaliida > Dentaliidae > Pictodentalium > Pictodentalium vernedei. The sequence goes on along the minus strand of CM062296.1, from coordinate 547,893,023 downwards.
GAGTTTCACTTTCTTTAAACTACCGGACCCACAAATTTTCCCCTAGTGGAAACCCTGCTGTTACCGATAACCTATGAGTTAAAATCAGCCTGTGTTAGATGTGATTACTGAACATCGGTTATTGACAGTTAATCACTATTAAAAAACAAGAGGCCTTAATCACACATCTGACAAAGTAACATATTTGGGGTCACTTCAGTTGGACATGGTTCATCAATACTACAAAGGAATGCAGTCAAAAAAAAGCAAATTTTATGGAAAGACATTTGGATTTGAACAAACTTGAACCTTACCTGCTTCCTTCACTCACTCTGCCCCCTCCACCAGCTGAGAGCCCAAATATTAAACCAGGAACTCAAATTGTACAAACTTGAATCCGATGCACCTTGAGATGTTATATACCGGTACCAAATATGAAAGAATACTGAATGGTGGATCGGAACAAGGTTTTTAAAGAAATATCCTCACAAATGCACTAAACTTTAGGCTCCAGTATAAAACTAAAATATTAATCCAGGGACCCAGTTTGAACAAAATTGAAAGGATCCTGACTTGTGGATCTAAAGAAGAAATTTTAAAAAACTTCCCAAATGAAATTCAGGCTACCATAGGTAGCCCAAATTAGTAACCCGGGGGCTCAATTTTAACAAATTTTTATAGAGGTTGTGTACCAAATATGAAAGGATACTGCTGACTAATGGATCTGGAAAAGATTAAAAGATTTTTAAAGAAATTTTCCTCATATTGCACTAACTTAAAAATTGGGCTCCCATAGGGAGTCCAAATATCAATCCAGGGATTCATCAAGTTACAATTCAGGCTCCTATAAAGAGCTCAAATATCAACCCAGGGACCAGATTTGAAGAGACATGAATCTAACCGTCCTAGAGCTATTGTATACCAAAACTGAAAGCATTCTGACTGCAGGGACTCAATTAAGACGAACATTTTTTTTTAAAGAATCCTTTATGTTGCATTAAGTTGATATTCAAGCTAAATAGGGAGCCTAAATATTAACCTAGGTGTCAGATTTAGACAAAACCAGAATATGTGAGGAAAGGTCTGAGTTAACCCTTTACCTAACAAATCGCCAACATATGCCCCCTGCATAACTTGCAAATTGAGCAGTTGAAAAAAATAACTTTTAAAAAATATTTCAACAAAAGCCATATCATATTACCGGACTTTGGATGAGCTCACGGAACTTGTTCCAATAAGGGGTTACATGAAATGGGTTTTTAAAAAAAAAATTTTTAAAAATTTAAAAAAATAGTAATTAAGATAACAAATTCTGATATTCTCTATGTTTTCTACGTTGGGTAAAGGGTGAACCTTAGGGCTCCAATAGAGAGCCCAAATGTTAACCCAGTGACCTGATCTGAAAAAAAAACTTGAATTTGACCCTCCAAGAGATTTTTGTATACCAAATATGAAAGCATTCTGACTTGAATCTGAATAAGGTTTTTAAAGAATTCCCCTCATGTTGCACAGAGTTAACAAAAGGAGCCCAAATATTATCCTTGGAAATCAATTTGAACAAACTTGAATCTGATCTTTACCTTTATTGAATGCACAAATGGGACGACATCCCTAATGACCTCAAGTTGTATATTTCAGTACAGATTGTCTGCTACATAAATTCTTCATCAACCCATGTTGCTGCCTTCAATGTGTTGAGCACCGTTGTGCATCTCAGGTGCAATGGTAAGTCCAGTGTTTTTTCTGGTCCCAAATTTTCAAAAATTGCTGTGGGACAAGAATATTCCTCACCATCATCAGTTAACAAGTTAACATTATCACTGCAATACAAATTAAGATATAAATGTCAAATATCAGGGAAGTACATATGGAATTACAGGTGATTTTTGTGATTATGGTTTAATGTATCAGTCTTGGTTTGAAAGCCTTAATGCAAAAGCGGATGTCGGTGGCTCAGTAGGTTATGGGTGACATCTCCAAACCATCTTGCCTTTCAGTAATGGCAATTACGGTTCGAATCCAAGTGTATCCATCACAGACTTTGTAATCCAGAATCTTTATCTGGTGAGTTTCCAGTAGTGCATGGAGGGTGTGTGGTTTTGCTGCACACATTAAGCAGGTCTCCAGCCAATGAAATCACTGTGAGCCTTGTATGCGGACTTGTGCCACCACAAGTACATAAGTACGTTTGTTCTCATTCACGACTCATTTCCTGTATCTTCTGTTCCGAGTACATGATATTGGGCATCTGCCATTCAATAATTGTTTAAGTTTTGCTCGCGATCAAAAAATTTGTTTTTGTTCATTTATTGTTCATAGGTTTAGGTTATTTGCAACTAAAATGTATTTAATGACCTTTACTATAGAAATAAAACACACACAAAAAAAATATTACAATAAAATGCCTTTGAAATTCTAAAACTATGATGCAATGATACATGGACATTGACCATATACACTTACAACACGAATGCTGCCAGTGTGGTTATATGATACGGAACACTCAAAAAGATACAAAAATTATTGATTAAGAATAATTTCAGTTTCAATTCAGTTGTATGACATTTGGACAGTTAACATTGGAACATCGGTAGCTATTGAATTGGAATGAGGGTCAAATGCTGTATGGAGATTATGTTAAAGAACAAATTCAGATATAATATTGTTTGATAATTATGTTTGAGTAATTTCTATTTTAACTAGTACAGTCACACCCTAAATATTATCAACTACTAGTGGGTGAATACCCAGCGTTGCACGAGAGAAGATGATTATATCAATATACCCTCAGATATGATCGGCTCAGCCATTTTCGAAATAGAAGGTCAAGGTCACCAATCTCAAGGTCAAGGTCACCTCGCACGGGCACCCCGATAAAGTCAGAATGATCGATGCATCAATATACCCGCACATATGAAATTTTTGCCCGATTGGCCCAGCCGTTTTTGAAATAAAAGGTCAAGGTCATCAATTTCAAGGTCAAGGTCACCCCACATGTGCACGGCACCCATCCCATGTTACTCGCAGGGACGAATTACCCCCGTGTACAAAATTTGAGATCGATCGGTCGAGAAACGGAGGAGTTCACCTGGAACAAAGATGGAGAGACAGATACAGACATTCACAATTATATATTAAGATTATTTAAGATTAAACCATAACACACTGGTTGAGCAGCATAATTTTCTTTAATCATTCTTTCTCTTGTTTAACCCTTTACCTAACATGAAAAGCAGATGACACTTGCTAAAAAAATTCTTGAATAACTAAATTGTTTTCATTTTTTGTCTCAAAAACATAGGTTATGCATGACCCCTACGAGATCGTTCCAATGAGGGGTCATAACGTATGTTTTTGAGAAAAAAAATGAAAATTAATTGGCGATTTTTAGCTCAACTTGACAAAGTCAAGCTGAGCTATTGCCATCACTTCTCGTCCGTTGGTGTACGTACGTATGTTAGTACGCTAGTACGTACATCCACAATTTCCTTTGGCACACCTCACAGGTCGCATTTATGATCAGATCACTTTGAAACTTGGTATGCTTGTTTGGGGTGTCTTCTAGATGGGAGCTACCAAATTTCTTCAATTTCCATCAAAAAACACCGCGGCCAACGTTCTTAGAACTTAGTTTAGTCAGACCACAATATTTCCCTTTGGCACATCCTGGTGGCCCAGGTGGTAGAGGTGCAGACTGCAAGCCGAGAGGTCCTCAGTTTGAATCCCATCTGCGGCAACCGCGTTGTGTTCTTGGGCAAGACACTTCACCCCCATTGCCCACGTGGGGGCACGGTGGCATTGTGTACTAAGGTGTACTGCACGTTGATGGTGCACCTGTCTTCAGCCAATGCTAACCCTGCTTGTGTGGAGTCAGTATGTTGGGGAGCTGACAGTTGCTCGCCATTGCTTGGTGGTTCTCTCCGGGTACTTCGGCTTCCTCCACCCATAAAACTGTTGCGGACATGCTTAGCCATTGTGCAGAAATATGTGACCTAAAACACCAATAAATAAATATTGGCACACCCTACAGGACACATTTATGATTGGATTACTTTGAAACCTGGTATGCTTGTTTAGGGTGACCTCTAGATGGGAGCTATCGATTTTCTTCAATTTCCGTCAAAAAATGTTGCCACGGCCAACGTGCTTAGAACTTAGTTTAGTCAGACCTCAATATTTCCCTTTGGCACACCTACAGGGCACATTTATGATGGGATTGCTTTGAAATCTGGTATGCTTTTTGGGGGAGACCTCTAGATGGGAGCTATCGATTTTCTTCAATTTCCGTCAAAAAGTGTTGCCGAGGCCAATGTTCTTAGAACTTAGTTTAGTCAGACCTCAATATTTCCCTTTGGCACACCCTACAGGGCACATTTAAGATCAGATTGCTTTGAAACCTGGTATGCTTGTTTGGGGAGACCTCTAGATGGGAGCAATCGATTTTCTTCAATTTCTGTTGAAAAATGTTGCCACGGCCAACGTTCTTAGAACTTAGTTCAGTCAGAAGACTCAATATTTCCCTTTGGCACACCCTACAGGGCACATTTTTCATTGTATTGCTTTGAAACCTGGTATGCTTGTTTGGGGAGACCTCTAGATGGGAGCTCTCGATTTTCTTCAATTTCCGTCGAAAAATGTTGCCACTCCAACGTTCTTAGAACTTAGATTAGTCAGACCTCAATATTTCCCTTTGGCACAGCCTACAGGGCACATTTATTAGTTCAACTTGACATAGTCAAGCTGAGCTATTGCCATCACTTCTCATTTGGAGTTGGTCGGGTTACCCTAAACACAGGTGGGGTGGGGTGGGTTGGGGTGGCGGGGGGGGGGGGGGAGGGTGGCAAATTTTGCAACAGACTCAAGGCAAACATAATTTTTCTCAAGCTTGAAACTCTTGAGATAATTTATGCAAATATATTATGCTCTGGAAATCAAAGTACCAATATATTACACAGGTGTGTTGTCACTGTGACACTGACTAGTGCAAAATGCGTCTTCCTATATGCAAGTGCAATGTATTGTTATATTTGTACAATGAAAACCGAAACCAAAAACCCGACTCTTTGAATGAAACCGAAACTGGAACAAAGAGTGCATCCTAAACTAGGAATACAAAGAAATTCCACAGGATATTATCCACATTGTTTCTCTTTACATTCATCTTAATCCCTAAAATATTTTTACATAATTTTAAGCTCAATTTTAACGTAGTCAAATTTGAGGATTTGTCATGGCCCGTCGTTCGTCTGGACGTCTTGTCAGTCCATCAGCAATTCAATACGGCTCGGGCTAGAGGCCGCATTTATGAACCGATCTTTACAAAACTTCTTGGGTACCTTTGTTATCACCGTGGGACGAGAAGGAGTGTTTTTGGGTGTGGTCAAAATTCAAGACGGCTGTCAGCAGCCATTTTGTACCGAAATTAATGCAATCAGTTTTTTGTACAGAACTTCTGTATGAAAGTTCTGATTTGAATAAATTTGTGTATGAATGTTTAGTAACATGGAATACATCACATATAATACGGGTTTTTCTCTTGTGCAGAAATTATGCTAATTGGATGAACTTTGATTTATTCAGTGCTACTTGTACACAGTAAGTACACATGTCAATACGGCTCGGGCTGGGGGCTGTTTTGATGAACCGATCTTCACAAAACTTCTTTGGTACCTTTGTTATCACCTTGGAACGAGAACGAGTGTTTTTGGGTGTGGTCCAAAATTCAAGATAGCCACTGGTGGCCATTTTATACCGGCATTAGGTGCAATCAGTTTTTTGTACAGAACTTGTAATTGAAGGGTCTGATTTAGGAACATGGAATACATCACATATAATACAGGTTTTTTTCTCGTGCATAAATTATGCAAATTAGATTGACTTTGCTTTCTTCAGTGCTATTTATACACAGTACACATGTCAGTACGACTCAGGCTAGAAGCTGTATTTATGAACCAATCTTCATAAAACTTCTTGGGTACCTTTGTTATCACCGTGGGATGAGAATGAGTGTTTTTAAGTGCGGTCCAAAATTTCAATATTAGACAAACTTTGATTTATCCAGTGCTACTTATACACAGTAAGTGCACATTTCAATACGGCTCTTGCTAGAGGCATCTAACTGTCACCCACCTTTACAGTACTTTACCTGCACATTTGTTACAGGCTACGGTCAGTATTTATATACAGACCTTTACAACACTTTACATGTACCTTTGTTATCAGGTCATTGCCTAGATGTGTGTCATTGCTGTGTCACATACAATACATGTACATGTCTAACACAAGTTGAGCTACAGTGTCATTGACACATTCATTTAGAATAGCGCTGGCCGGTTTTGGACGTTACGTTGGGTAAGGGTTAACTGTGAATTGTGGTCATGATTAGCCATTGTGCTGAAATATGTGACCTTAAATTCTAATAAATAAATGATAAATTAACTATGAATATAATCAATTGTATCTTGTTTGACAGAGCTCAGTTAAACTAGGTATATATAATGGTTGAATATCAAACTGCATTATGAAAAAAAAATATGCAGCAGAAATTTTTTAAATCATGTGTATAGTGTTAAGTATTCCTAGGATTTTAAAATGGTTTTGCTTCAAAACTTGTGACCACCAGCTTATTAGTTTTTCATATTGACAAGATTAGAAAATTATGCTTGCTCTGTATGTGAATGATAGTCATGTTATTTAACTCTCTCAACAATGTTATCAAAATATCAAAAATTGCCAATTTTCTTCCCATAATGCAACTATGAATTCTATCAATTCAGTCTTGTCTGACTGTGCTCACCAAGCTCATGACTGAAATGATGGAATTACCAGTTGCATAAAGGTAAAGATCTGTAATTTTGAAATTTTGGTAATTTGACAGTGTAGAGGGTTAATAATGAGCTAAATTAATGTCAGAAAGCTAATTCAAATCATTTTGGAGAAAATAGAAATAAAAACAGTTCAGTTATGATAGATAATCATCAAATTATGAAACCTAATATCCGTATTACCTTTCCTTGTCTATGCCAATCACAATCAGCTGCTCTTCTTTTATTCCAGGCACATTAGACATAAAAATGAGAAAGTAAGGAAAAAAATCGGAGAAAGCTGATTTTTTTATATGTTTCCGGGACACACATTGCGGATAAAGTGTGAAAAGTCCCCGCGAATCCGAGTTGAGCTTTTTTAGTTATAGCGTTTTTTTGATGAAAAAAAAAATTAAAAAAAAAATTCGACCCAGCTCCATATTTCTCATTCTTATTCGCCTTAGTAGGGTGAGAATCATAAATATCGTGCTGAATTATATTGAGAATACATATCCCCAACAGAAAATGCCAACTTTGTACCAATCCTCACACTCAATGGTGAAATATTCACGAAAATGTACAAAATTACGAAAAAAAATTTATTGTTTTCATACACACAACGGTACACAACGTCCATTAAATCAAATCTACGACTACTTTGGGAGTTAAATTATATATCAAAAATTGCAGAAAAGCAGTGGCTTTATAATGATATATAACAATAGTCATTTATTCCATAATGAACTGGTGAAACGTGTGAAATATTAACCATACCCCCTAAACTCAAATTCAAACGGCATCGACTTTTCTCATTCAAATACCGTATTATAGCATCATTGTTTCAATTTCCATGTTCGATTAAATCACATAAATCATATCAAAGCAGTGGAGATTGTGTCTTCGTCAGATAAGTTGACAAAAGTTTTCGTTAGACTCGGCGGCTTCCATATGATTATGTCATATTTAGGGGCAATTGGTTCGATCATGGCTGGTAGCGGCTTGGATGAACTTTGGGGGACTGTTTATGCTGGTGGGTCAATCCATCATTTGATCAGTGGTCATGCATATTCAAGAGCAGTTCGTGCCCATTTGCTAACACAAATTGCCATTACAAAACTTGTGTTTGAAGAAAGCCGAACACTAGATAACATAGACTGCACAGAAGTCAATGAAATCTTCTGTGGACTTGCCAGAGGTGACTGTACAACAGCTGACGCTGTCAATCAAGAAAGTGTCAACCATCTACTGTCAAAATTACACGAACTGCTCCAGAATGCGTCCATAGGACACACAGGAAAGCTTTGGGTACAATACTACGAGCAAATAGGTCTTCTCCAGTTGTTCTTGAGAGCAGAGCGCACAGGCGACTGGGAACTCCACACATATTGTGTTCGCAATATGATTCCAGTATTTCACGCAGGTGTTCATTTTGCATACGCAAAAAGTTCTCATCTCTATTTGCAGCAGATGAATGAGCTAACAGAAATAATGCAACAGGATGATTTGAAGTTGTTCACTGAGAAAGGTTACTTTACCATAAGGCGCTCAGATAAATTCTGGGACGGGATATATTCTGATCAGACCATAGAGCAGTGTTTAATGAGAATGTTCAAGCTCCCTGGTGGTCTCACACATGGCAGGGGAATAACCGATAGCACTGTTACGAAATGGGCACATGGACTACCTCTTTGCCTTCCGTTATGTAATGCTCTCGAAAATTTTGTTCATGTTCACACTGGTCATGGCGAACAACATCGGGATCTCCGTCAAAGTTCACAATTGACTGATGCCAATGATATCACCAAATTATTGAACGGGCTCAGAGTGCATTCCCCCTTTCAGAATAGAGATCCACTACAATTAGTCTCTATAGCGACCGGGCTTGTGGCTGACGAAACTGTAAACTGTGACCAAGTTCGCAAAATTGGTGAATGTTGCGTATCGAATGTTGTAAGCAAAACGTTCAACAGCATCAAACTACGACGTGTTGACACTGTGAAGTCTTTCGCATCGATGGCAAATAGCATCAAAGTCCGTGGAAGTAAGGTAGTGATTGACCCCACAATTCTGTTCAACCGCATCACATGTGTTATTCAGTCACAAGCAGAGATGGAAGAGTATCTCAAATATGAACTCGCCCCGAAACCACCAGCATTGTTTGATTCTGCTGGAATGAGGAAGACACAGAAAAGCACGCTCGGTAAGATCCTCAAAACATACGGTTCCGAGCAAACTAAAATCCCAGAACATTCTCTGTTTGTTGTAGATGGTGGATTTTTATTGAGGGCAGTTGTATGGCCTAAACAGTCGTCATATAAGGACATATGTACACTATTATCTATTATCTATTATCTAGTGAGACATTTTGGGGCGAATGTCGTGGTTGTTTTTGATGGTTATGCTTGTACAATGTCGACAAAGGGCATGGAACAAGCCCGTAGATCTAAAGACAGGTATTCCATTGATATCAATATCTCACCCGAGTTACCAGCCACCACACCCCAATCCGATTTCCTTGCAAATGCCAAGAACAAAGCCCAACTGATCGATCTTCTAATGCAGGAGCTATCTGCTATCAATATTCAGTCCAAGCAGGCCGAGGCTGATGCTGATGTACTGATAGCCGAAACTGCACTTGACATCGCTCAAGATGACAACAATGTTGTCGTTGTGGGAACAGACACAGACTTGTTAGTCATTCTTACCTCTCGAGTTCAACCGGGATGTAATATTCACATGATGTATTCCATTACCCCAAACTTACTAGTTTCAGTTAGTGAAATAGCAACCAAAATGGGTAACCATAGAAGCAGCCTCCTTGTAGCACATTCTATAAGTGGTTGTGACACTACTTCTGCACTCTTTCGAGTTGGTAAGAAGAAAGTATTCAGTACAATTGTCTCCGATGTTACTAGCGACTCACAACAGTATGTCAACACAATTTTGGCGGATGACAGTACACCAAGTGCAGTAGCCGCTGCCGGGGAACAACTTCTCCTGATCTTATACTGGAGTAAAACTGTTTCCTCTCTTGACCAATATAGATATGTCACTTACAAGCGTTATGTAGCAAAATCTAAACTGAATAAACCCATCGACCTAGCCTCACTCCCACCAAGCAGCGATGCTGCACAACAACATGTCTACAGATGTTATCTCCAGGTCCAACAATGGCTGGGCATTGGGGTGGTCGCTAGACAATGGACTTCTTGTACCGACTGCAGCCACAAAGCCATGTGCCCCCGATAACCTACTGAATCTGATCAGTTGTGGTTGCAAGAGTGTTTGTACAAAAAGGTGTGGGTGTAAGAAGGCAGGACTCTCTTGCTCAGGTTTGTGTAATTGCAGTTCGGATTCTTGTAACAACCACAGAAACACTGTCCTGTCGGAAATTTCTGAGTTCGATGAATAATATGTATATAGGTCATGTCATTTCTGTATATAGCGTTGATAATAGTCAATGTAACTTAATCCATGTTGATTGATTTGTACATTCTGTAAATATTATTTATTGATTTTTGTACATTCTGTAAATATTATTTATTGATCTAATGCTGCCAGACACAGACGTGTCTGTTTGGTCCCAAGCCCGAAAATAGTTGAGTTCTCATGCTGACAAATTTTATGCCAAAAGGGGAACTCGGCCAGAAGCAGAGGGGGTCTTCCATAATGTCTATTTTGTAAGCAATGATAAAAGTCTTCAAATGGTGGTGGATTTTTTATCGTCTGTCCAACTAACATCCCGTTCTGTACTACGACCCTTTGGGCAAATCCGTTAGGAAAATCGTAATTTTTTGCGTAAATCCGATACTTTTTTGTGAATTTTCAATAATTTTTCGCAGAAATTGTCACAGAATGCACATTTTCCTCTAGGTAAATGTATATTAGACATTATGTAGCTTGAAATATGCGTAAACAAAAAATACAGTTGGATCAATTCGAGGTTACAAAGTTCGTGCGATTTTTTAAAATTTTTTTCAAACGCGTTTTCGAAAAAAGGCTGTAGAAAAAAAAGCTCAACTGGGATTTTAGGGGACTTTTGTCTAATCGTTCAGTGACATGTACTCGACATTCCCCTGAAAAAATCAGCTTTCTCCGATTTTTTTCCCTAGTGAAACCTAATGTTCTTGGGCTATTTGCTTGGTAAATTATTTGTACTTTGAAGCTGCTAAATTGAAAAAAGTCAGTGTTAGTTATTCTTGTTATAATAAATGGGCCTTCTTTCAAAATAAGGTTGGATTTTCGGTGCAGTTTGGCCTTAGTGGAAAAACTTGATTTAAAACAAGCTTCTCTTAAACTTTGTTATTGTTACTTATTGCGATTGCAAATTTTTCCAAAGTCAAAACAAGACCTTCCTTCAAATAATGTAAGGCCTAAAAAAATACAAAATCTGTTTCTCAGGCCCTCCTGCATGGTCCTTTTGGCTGCCACATGCTCTCTTTTTATAACCAATTTAAACTTAAAAAAAATAAAAATTAAATGGTTTATGTGTAATATTTTACCCAAGTTAAAAAAATTGATGAATTTGTCCCGTGAGTGCAAGAAGGCTTTGCAATGCTTTAGCATTGCAAAGCCTTCTTGCACTCAAGGGATGAAATACACCACCACCCATGCTATTCTGTAGATGATGAGGCCTAAAACTTGAACCAAGAACATGAACTTTTGATGGCAAAGAAGAAATTACTGAAATAAAGAATAAAATAAAAAAATGCTCGCACGCATGCAATTTCACAAATAATGGCCTGAGAAACAGAAGATCTACTTTGTGTGGCCTAATACACTTTTCTTGTATTAATAATTTTAAACGGATTATCTATTTTGTATTTCTTTTCAGCCTACTCACAATTGTTTACAATTGGCTGTAACATAAGTGCAAGCCCTACTTCGGAACTAACTCAAGCTTTTAGAATCTTTTCGATTCTGGAAGTTGGAAAAGTACTAGAGTGCAAAAGCACGAAAAAGATCGAAAAAAGGGTCGAGCGAGACCAGCGCTCGAAATTACAGGTACTCTCTCTACACACCTCTTGCGTTACCAAGCGCATGCGCAACAACTGTGACGTCAATTCCTTTTATTTCCGCCATTGTACATGGTCGGAAATTTTTGTGACTCGTGCTAATTATGCTGTTTATTCTTCGTGAACAACTTATTCTACATTCTTAGTGTGCAAGTGGATTGTATCCATTTGTCAAGCTACCAAATTATTGTTAATTAATGTTAATTTGTATTTTTATTGCTTGTTTCTTCACACTTTATCTTGTTTTTCCCCCACGTGTGAACACGACCTTCGTGCTGTTTTCCGTCGGCGGGAAGCTTGATTACTTTGATATAATGCCAAAGACTATTCCTTGTACCTCTTGCTTGCAAGTGAAGCATTTGGATGACCTCATTCCACATGTGTCACTTGCAACAATTGCACCCAGGTCCAATCATGTGGTATTTGTGGGGTTTGGTCCTCTAAATTCTGGGCTTCTGTGAACAAGTTGGTTCTTTCCAGAGCTAGAACCCCTCATTCTCGGGGTAAGGGTAGCCGTGCCGTAGCAGACTTTTCTTCTGGTGCACGTGGTGACTCTGTCACACAGGATTCAGATCTGCCTTCTGTGGTGAGTTCCTCTGCAACTGTTGACGGTGTTAGTTCAGTGATACCTGATGAGGAGACAGTGGTCTCTTTGTCTTCTGATGTCACTATTGAGGCGTCTGTTTTCGTGGTGAGCTTTTCCGAGGTCAGCTCGGTGACCCTCTCCGATCTCCTACACCATCGACTGTTGTTGAGGAAGTGGCTACTCCAGATCCTATTCTGTCTGATGGTGGCTCTTCCATCTCCTCTGTGGATGGTCTACAGTCTCGGGGGACCGAGGCTGTATCTGCTGGTGTGTCTGTGTGTTCTCAGCCTCACCCAGCCTCGTGACGGGGCTGTGCGGGTTTGCTGTCTGCTCCGTCTCATCTGGCTAGGTTTGCTCCTAGTCGGTTGAGCCGGCCGGTCGCTTCGGCAGCGATTCCTCGCCCTCGAGTGAATCGTTTTGTTTATTGTTCCACCTTCCCCTACTAGTGTGCCACCTAGCGGGATGGTGTTGGGACGTCGGCATCCAGGGCCTGCTGTTCGGCAGTGGTCAGTGACAGCCCCTGTTAGCTGTCACTCTCGGAACCTTCCTCCGGTGATTCCTCACTGTGTTCCGAGTCTGGGTGTCGATCGATGCTTACCGTCGGTCTCAGAGGATAGGGAGTTGGGACCGTCTGCTGCGCAGGGGCCAATGACAGGTTCCTGTCATTCTTGGGGCAATCCTCCGGTGTCTTCTCACCGTGTCCTAGGTCCAGCTACCGATCGACGTGCGCCGTGGGTCTCTTTAGAGGATTTGCAGGCAGGACCTTCTGTTTCGCAGAGGTCAGTGATGGCCCCTGGGCGTCACAATCGGGACTATCCTCCGGTGTCTTCTCACCGTGTCCCTATTCTCTCTGCCGATCGACGTTTGACATCGGTCTCTTCTGAGGATTTGGGTTCTTCTACCAGAAGGGTCCATTGGGAGGACACTCCGTCGGGCGATACTGCTGCGACGGATTCTCAGGGTGACCTGCGCCAGGCCTTCTTGGCGCTCACCTGGTTGCTTCCTGGCAACCCTCAAGTTTGCCTTCCTGTGCCTCCTGAGGCACAACCTCCTTTGGTCGGTCGCCGAGATGTTTCGCCTGGCCCCTTGGATACTGCACGGTATTCACAGGAGGTTTCTGTTGGTCAGCCCGAGTTGGGCTACGTCTCCTCTGCTACGGAGGATGACGAGTATCTTGAAGGTGATGGGCTCCCCTCGTCAGTCTTGGGGCAGGCTTTGGATTTCATCTTTGGCTTATTGCCGGATGTTCAACCTTCCTACCAGCCTTCTGTGACCGTCCGACCGCGGTCCACTGTGGAGCGCCGTAACCCTGTTGAGCCTTCTACCTCCGGGGCTTTGCATCCTCTGCAATCGGCTCAGGTTGTTGAGTCCTTCCAGGGCTTAGACGCCAAAATGCGTTCTAAGGCCCTCAAGGTTTCTTTCTTTTCTAGAGCTGATGCCTTTCTGCCTCCATCGCGGTTTCGTGTTTACGATTCCGTCTCTCCACCAGTCTTCCAAGGGATGACTACTGTGGATGAGGATTCTTCTTCCCTCGGGTTGACTAAGCCTAAGTCGGCAGTTCTCCCGATGTCGGTAGTTGAGTCTATGGTGGGCCTGTCCCGAGAGATGCTGGGTATGTTATCTCTCGCGGACCATGTCGTCGCTGCTCTGGCTGAATATTTTCCACCAGGGGAGTTTGATGACGCTCAGGCGCCTTTTCGCGTTTTGTCACAGGCTCTTATGAACTTGACACACGCTCACGCCTGTAACACGGCTAATTTGGAGCTGGCACGCCGGGATGCGGTGTTGGATTCTTTACCATCCCTTCCTTCTGAGCAACGTGCTGTTCTGAGGTCTGCCTCTTTGGTGGGACCTCAGTTGTTCCATGGTTCCGTGGAAGCTGTTCGTGGCGAAGTTCTTCGTCATTCGAAGGACCAGCTTTTGCTTCGACAGCTTGACCAACCTGCTGCTGTGGGTGGAGGTCGTTCCAGGCCCGCCAAGCGAGCTGCTGGGTATGCCTCGTCGGCGACGTCGGTTACGCCTTCGGCTCCGTCTGCTCCTTCTGCTCATAAGAAGTGCCGACGTGGCCAGGCTCGCTGGCAGCCTCAGGCTGGAAAGTCTCAGGACTCTGTCACATCCCGAGGTGGTTTCTCCTCTCGGGGGCCTCGTCGAGGCCGCAAGTGAAGGTTCTCACCTCGATTCGCCTCCAGTCGGGGGAAGGCTGTCGGTGTTTTACGACCGCTGGACAGAGATAATGTCGGACTCTTGGGTCCTCGACGTCATTCAATCCGGTCTGCGACTGTCCTTCCTGTCCGGCATCCCAGTTTATCTCGGGTGCCCCTTCCGACTCAGGTCCCTTCCAATTCTCTGCGTCGGGACCTTCTCGTGCAGGAGATCGACAATCTCCTCTCCAAAGGGGCGATCAAGGTGGTCAGGAACACCCTTTCGCCGGGGTTTTACTCGAGACTTTTCTTGGTGCCGAAGAAAAACGGCCAATATCGTCCTGTCATCGATCTGAGTACCCTGAACGAGTACTTATAATAGATCCTCGTTTCAGTATGGAGACTTTCCGGTCGGTTCGACGTTCAGTTCATCAGGGCGATTTTGCGGCCAGTATCAACCTGAAGGATGCCTACTTCCATGTACCCATTCATCTAGCGTCACGGAAATACCTTCTGTTCTCGTTTCTGGATCGAGTTTTTCAATTCAGAGCTCTCCCGTTCGGTTTGAACCTGGCTCCTTGGGCCTTCACCCGACTGATGTCACATGTGCTTGCTTTCCACCGCACTCAGTCGGCAGTGACTTCGTCAGCCTACCTAGACGACATCCTCCAACGGCACCATGATGCTGCTGTTCTGGAGTTCGATGTCCGGCAGTTTCTTTGCCTGCTAGCGTCGCTGGGTTTCAGAGTCAATCGCGAGAAGTCGGATCTTCTTCCTTCTCAGCGGTTCCGTCATTTGGGGATGGATTTTGACACTCTTCACAATGTAGTGTCGGTCCCCCAGGCTCGGGCGACAATTCTTTCCGCCTTGACTCGGGACCTGCTTCAATCTTCCTCGGTCTCGGCCAGGACTTTCCTTCGGATGCTGGGCCTTTGCGGTTCGGTGACAGATCTCATTCTGCTCGGTCGCTTGTTTGTCCGACCTCTCCAACACTTCCTGTTGGATCATTGGCGTCCGAATGTAGATCCGCTGGACCTGGAACTCACTATTCCTCGGTTTCTGCTTTGTCACCTCCGCCCTTGGGCAGATATTCCCTGGATGACACGGTATTCCGTTGGATCTTCCTTTGGCCAATCGCATCCTTACTGCAGATGCCAGCGATCGGGGCTGGGGTGCGACGTTGGATCCTCTCGCGGTCTGTCTACTTACGGAGAGTGGGACAACGAGCAGGTGGGCCTTCATATGAACCAGAAGGAGCTCCTTGCTCTTCTGTTGAGTTTTCGGCTTTGGATCCCTCATCTGTCGGACCATATTGTCCTACTTCTTTCGGACAAGTCGACAGTAGTGGCCTGCATACGGAATCAAGGAGGCACACATTCGATTCCCATGTATCGGCTGTCTCGGGATCTTCTTCCGTTGGCGCGGAATGTGAACGCTCGGGTGTCCATTCGCCACATACCTGGGCGTCTCAACGTCCTAGCAGACTCCCTGTCCCGACGCGACAGTGTCCTTCCAACCGAATGGATGCTACATCGGTCGGTGTTTCAGGCGATTTGCGAGCAGTGGGGCCGTCCTGAGGTCGATCTTTTCGCTACTCACTGGAATCATCAGGTAGAGACCTTTGTCTCCCCTTGTCCAGATCCTCTGGCATTTGCAGTAGACGCTCTGTCTCTGGACTGGACAGGTTGGATCGGGTATGCCTTTCCTCCTGCACCGATTCTTCCTCAAGTATTAGCGAAGATTCGTGCTTGCAGTTGCAGGATCATTCTGATCACACCCCTGTCTCCACTGAGGGTGTGGATCAATCTGCTGCGGCCTCTATTGGCCGATCGACCGATTCGTCTACCTCTACGTCGCGATCTTCTTTCACAGGGTCGTCCCAGGAAATATCACAACAACCTGGCGAGCCTGTCCCTTCACGCCTGTCTTTTATCAGGTCCAGTCTCCGACGTAGAGGTTTTTCGAGACGATCAGTGAAGTGCATTTCTACATCGCGGCGACATTCCACTGGCATGACTTATGCCGCCAAGTGGAAGGTTTTCTGCCGCTGGTGTGCAGATCACAATGTGAATTACCGTGATCCGTCAATCGCTCAAATTACGGATTTTCTGGTTTTTCTTTTTGACTCCAAGGGCCTCCAGCCTATTACGATTAAGGGCTATCGGTCTATGCTGTCTGATACTTTCTCTTATGTGGGAAAGCGGTGCGTCGGTCGTAATCTTTTTCTCTCCAAACTTATTCGGCACTTTTCTTTGAAGAGGCCTCGAGTTTTGCGTCTTACACCCAAGTGGAACTTGGCATGGGTGTTGCACTGTTTGGAGGGGGCGCCATTCGAGCCTTTATCTGAGACCGACATGCGTTTTTCTCACCTATAAGACAGCTTTTCTTCTAGCGTTTGCTTCTGCTCGTCGAGTCAGTGAGCTTCATGCGCTATCTGTTGATTCTGCCTTCTTCCGAAATGAGGCTAACAGTGTCACCTTCACTACTGATTGCTCTTTTCTGGCTAAGAATCAACTTCCTGATTCGGTACCTCCTCCCATCTGCATTCGGGCTCTCCCTGCTGTAGATGGCCGGAGGCCTCTTCTTTGTCCTGTTCGAGCGATCAAGACTTGCATTACTCGCACTCAGTTCATTAGGAGGAGTCGGAAGAGATTCTTTCTGTCTCTCATTCTTAAGAGGCAGTCTATATCTTCCCATTCTATTTCCAGGTGGATCTGTCTTGCAATCAAGCTGGCTTATTCTCGCTTGTCTGCGTCGGATCTTGTTTCGAACCGGCTTAATGCTCATGAGGTTCGTGCCATTTCTACCTCCTGGGCGTTCTCCAATTCTGTTTCGCTGCGGGATGTTATGAATGCGGCTTACTGGAGGAATGCTTCTACCTTCTCCTCCTTTTATCTCTGCCACCTTCAGCAGCAATCTGAGGACCTTTATTCTTAAGGCCCTCTCGTTGCTGCTCAGGCCGTTGTGCACCCTCGTTAAAATTGTTTTTGTCGAGGTTGCGCTTCTCTCAGCCTTGTTCTTTTCAGGTGCCTTCTCTCTATCTTCATTACAGGTTTTCGTTATTGTTCTCTGCCATCCTTGCTTTCGTTCTGCTACTCTTGTTGGTATTGGTTATGTGATTCACCTCCTCCTATTGTTCATTCAGCCAATTGTAAACAATTGTGAGTAGGTTGAAAAGAAATTAAAATTTTTCCGTAAATTTTGTTTCTTAACATACCTACCACAATTGTTTACCGGAGGCCCACCCTCCTTGGGGATATCTTTGATATCGATGCCTCCCCGATAAAGCACAAACTTCTCGTTGGCGGAAATACGGAATTGTCGTCACGGTTGTTGCGCATGCGCTCGGTAACGCAAGAGGTGTGCAGAGAGAGTACCTGTAATTTCGAGCGCTGGTCTCGCTCGACCCTTTTTTCGATCTTTTTCGTGCTTTTGCACTCTAGTACTTTTCCAACTCGTTTGGAAAAGATTCTAAAAGCTTGAGTTAGTTCCGAAGTAGGGCTTGCACTTATGTTACAGCCAATTGTAAACAATTGTGGTAGGTATGTTAAGAAAAAAAATTACTAAAAAATTTTAATTTTTATAGTATTTGAAGCTTGCAGACGTTTAAAACTAAATATTTGAATATCTTTTTCAATATGCATTGTTAACTACATAATAAGTCTATGACACGATGGAATTTGGTGTTAGTGGGTGAAGAATTGTAATTGGCAGGCTCTTGTCATAACTGTTAATTCAAGGACAGGCAAAGTAGTAGTAACTCATTTTGAATTGAGTGACAATTGAGTGAAAATTGCAAGTTAAGGGCAGATCGACTACAAATGGAAGTATTGATTAGAATTATCAATACTCTTGGAATGCATCTGGAAATAGCAGTAGAATTTGTTTCCTTTTTTTCTTTCCAAAATGCCTATAAGCTGTTAGTTCAGATAGAACATAATGTCAAAAAACATGTATATGGATGTGGTATACAGGTTTGATTGTAATCACCGATTTTAGCTACGGAAAAAATTACACTTGCCATGACCTTGGTCTTCCGAACAAAAGATAGGCTTCTTGTTCCATTATACACATTCACTGCCGCTGTAGTGAAATCTATGACCTTGCTCTCATCACTCTTGTTCAAAGCTGAAACTAAACACCCCCACAGCTTGATCTTGACCTCTGTGTCATTATTCATTCCTTTCACTTTGGCATCCAGTCGGCGCCAACTTGCACCCTCAACAATCTTGTGTACCTGTAAGATATTTATTTTTAAAAGTGAGTAAAATTACCTTAATATCATTTTGAACAGAGAAGATATTGTAATTTTGTAAACATTGCATCCACAAAAACAATTATATTGACACTTGACTACAGAAAAGCACTCATATACACATTTATTGTGGTAAAGGTCCACGTTTAGGTAGCTTCCTGGGAAATTTCAAGTATGCTCTATAAATACAATCCATATACTTCAGAGAAATGTCTATCAAAAGGTCCTAGCTCACCATGGAATCCCATCCTACCATCTGTGTGTGTCTGTTGTACTTGTTACATTTTACGCATTTAATTTAAATATTATTATTATTTCAAGGGTTTGTTCCATATTATGTAACCATGTAACATATTTGTTTCAAATAAAAATATTGTTTAGACTGGCCCATATACTACCCTAATTGGTTATGAGTCTGGTTGTATCATAGTTGACTTACACTAGAAAGCAGGAATTTATCATCCTAGGCATAATAGCAAAATAGTCTTGCAAACTTACAATGACCTTACTCTGTGAGGTGCAGTTTATCTTGTGTCAATTACAGTTATGAAACAAATCAAAATATTTATGCATATTATTATAAATGTATATATCCTAAAGTCCTTGGTAGATATTTGCAGATTTTGATTTGTGGTCTCCAGGTTCAATTCTTTTGTTGATTTGGCAGCCCAAAAAGGTAAAAACTATTCAAACAATGGTCACTAGTCCTAAAAGCAAAATTTTTGAAGAAATAAGTCAGGATTGCTCAATTTTATTGGGTAAATGTGTCAGTGTGCTACAGTACCTGAAGACTGGATTGTAACAAAAATCACCCGTGGAATGGAGTTATCACCCAAAGTAATACTTTCAAATTCTGTACATATGGACGAAAAAACAAGCAATGTTTCAGCCAATGGACCTCCGGGTTTAACCCAGAGGTTCATTGGCTGGAACTTTGCTAGTGCTTGTTACACTTTGCAACAAATTTGCAATTATTGCTTGGGTGGAATCTCCACTCTGTGGGTGATTTAGTGATAATACACTACATGTACTGCATGTCATAAATATTGCTGCAAACTCCTAGACTAACTTTGTTCAAATTCGTTTTTAAGTTCTAAATGTGAATCTGACTTCCATTTTTATCCCTGCATTTTCAAAAATGCGGGGATATTGTCGTGATCTCCGTCCGTCCGTCCGTCCGTCCATCCGTCCATCCGTCCGTCCATCCGTCCATCCGTGTGTCTGTCCGCCCATACGTACACCCTGAAAGGTTCCTAGGGTATTCAATTCGAAACGTTTAAACTATGCTAATGTGTTCAGGTAACATCTCTAGATGTGCATGAAGGTTTCGGAATTTTGATTTTGCCCCCGGTGGTTCCAGTGGAATCACTTTTATCGTTAGAAAATCAGTTTTCATCAAAAGGCTCCTAGGGTATTCAATTCGAAACGTTTAAACTATGCTAATGTGTTCAGGTAACATCTCTAGATGTGCAAGAAGGTTTCGGAATTTTGATTTTGCCCCCGGTGGTTCCAGTGGAACCACTTTTGTCGTTAGAAAATCAGTTTTCATCGAAAGGCTCCTAGGGTATTTAATTTGAAACGCTTAAACTATGCTAATGTGTTCAGGTAACATCTCTAGATGTGCATGAATGTTTCGGAATTTTGATTCGGCCCCCCCCCCCCCCCCCCCCCCCCCCCCCCCCCCCCGGTGGTTCCAGTGGAACCACTTTTATCGTTAGAAAATCAGTTTTCATCGAAAGGCTCCTAGGGTATTCAATTCGAAACGTTTAAACTATGCTAATGTGTTCAGGTAACATCTCTAGATGTGCATGAAGGTTTCGGAATTTAGATTTTGCCCCCGGTGGTTCCAGTGGAACCGCTTTTATCGTTAGAAAATCAGTTTTCATTGAAAGGCTCCTAGGGTATTTAATTTGAAATGCTTAAACTATGCTAATGTGTTCAGGTAACATCTGTAGATGTGCATGAAGGTTTCGTAAATTTTGATTCGGCCCCCGGTGGTTCCAGTGGAACCACTTTTATTGTTAGAAAATCAGTTTTCATCGAAAGGCTCCTAGGGTATTCAATTCGAAACGTTTAAACTATGCTAATTGTTCAGGTAACATCTCTAGATGTGCATGAAGGTTTCGGAATTTTGATTTTGCCCCCAGTGGTTCCAGTGGAACCACTTTTATCGTTAGAAAATCAGATTTCATCGAAAGGCTCCTAGGGTATTCAATTCGAAACGTTTAAACTATGCTAATGTGTTCAGGTAACATCTCTAGATGTGCAGGAAGGTTTCGGAATTTTGATTTTGCCCCCGGTGGTTCCAGTGGAACCACTTTTATCGTTAGAAAATCAGTTTTCATCGAAAGGCTCCTAGGGTATTTAATTCGAAACGCTTAAACTATTCTAATGTGTTCAGGTAACATCTCTAGATGTGCATGAAGGTTTTGGAATTTTGATTCGCTAGAAAATCAGTTTTCATCGTTTTCATCGAAAGGCTCCTAGGGTATTCAATTCGAAACATTTAAACTATGCTGATGTGTTCAGGTAACATCTTCTAGATGTGCATGAAGGTTTCGGAATTTTGATTTTGCCCCCGGTGGTTCCAGTGGAACCACTTTTATCGTTAGAAAATCAGTTTTCATCGAAAGGCTCCTAGGGTGTTTAATTCGAAATGCTTGAACTATGCTAATGTGTTCAGGTAACATCTGTAGATGTGCATGAAGATTTCTTAAATTTTGATTCGGTCCCCGGTGGTTCCAGTGGAACCACTTTTATCGTTAGAAAATCAGTTTTCATCGAAAGGCTCCTAGGGTATTCAATTCGAAACGTTTAAACTATGCTAATGTGTTCAGGTAACATCTCTGGTTGTGCATGAAGGTTTCAGAATTTTGATTTAGCCCCCGTTGGTTCCAGTGGAACCACTTTTATCGTTAGAAAATCAGTTTTCATCCAAAGGCTCCTAGGGTATTTAATTTGAAATGCTTAAACTATGCTAATGTGTTCAGGTAACATCTCTAGTTGTGCATGAAGGTTTCGGAATTTTGATTTAGCCCCCATTGGTTCCAGTTGAACCACTTTTATCGTTAGAAAATCAGTTTTCATCGAAAGGCTCCTAGGGTATTTAATTCGAAATGCTTAAACTATGCTAATGTGTTCAGGTAACATCTCTATATGTGCATGAAAGTTTTGGAATTCTGATTTTGCCCCCGCTGGCTCCAGTGGAACCACTTTTATCGTTAGAAAATCAGTTTTCATCGAAAGGCTCCTAGGGTATTTAATTCGAAACGCTTAAACTATGCTAATGTGTTCAGGTAGCAACTCTAGATGTGCATGAAGGTTTCGGAATTTTGATTCAGCAGTTCCAGTGGAACCACTTTTATCGTTAAAAAATCAGTTTTCATCAAAAGGCTCTTAGGGTATTTAACTTGAAACGTTTAAACTATGCTAATGTGTTCAGGTAACATTTCTAGATGTGCATAAAGGTTTTGGAATTTTGATTTTGCCCCCAGGTGGTTCCAGTGGAACCACTTTTATCATTAGAAAATCAGTTTTCATCGAAAGGCTCCTTGGGTATTAATTCGAAACGTTCAGACTATGCTAAGGTGTTGCTAAGGAAATGCGGTGATACACCATTGTGTGCTTTTCACACAAATAACTCGATCTAGTTTGAGAGGTGATTACTTGTTTAATTCTGGTGACTCAATGAGAGATCATTATTATCCCTTATGGGAGTTTGTGTGAGGTGGGTGGGGTGAATCTCACCCGAGGCAGGATATTTGGGCCAGACATTAGGCTTGCCGAGTGTCTAGTCCAAATATCTTGTCCCAAGGGTGAGATCTCCCCATCTCACACCCACCCCATAAGGGATAATTTTTCTCCCCTACCAAAACACCCTGGCTTCATCATCAAAAGTAATTTAGGGGCGTGTGCAGGTATGTTGAACAAAGAGCACACAAAAGTTCTGTATATAGTACAGGTATTTATTTAATGCTCAGGCATCAATTCACGTTGAAAAATTAAGTCATATTCCCCTGTCGGTCGGCAAAACGAAATATCAAAATGATATTTAGAAATCGTTATTTCATCGTAGGTTCGGATGACGAATCACATGTACTTTAAACGAGTCAGCACATCAGTAATGAATTCCAGAGTCCCAAATACAAACGAATTCGAATAATTGATAGTGACAGTGACTAAATCAATTCATTAAATCAGCGGTTTCAAAGTTTGACTTTCTCATTCACCTTCCAGCGAAAAGCCGAAATCACTTTCAAATTTCTTCAGTTCAACTTCACACGTCTTCAGTGCATTGAGTTCAAAAAAAATATAATGACGTGTCTTGTTATTGAAAATAAGAAAGTGGTGTTTTTTGTTATTGTTCTATTTCTTCGAAACACATTGCGATTATTTCAATTCGCCAGCCTTGGTTAATCGTAAAGTTAGGGGAGAAATAAGACGGGACTACTTTTTGTGCGGATATTCACACATTCCAATGGTTGGAGTTTGGTTGTTGTAATTTTTATATGGACGCCGGTTCGGCACATAAATTTTGCGCCTTAATGGCAAATAAAGGCCACAAATTGGAGAGTTTGTAGTCGTAGAGCATTAAATAAAAAGAAAATTCACGAAAATTTGATGAATACCGAAAATATCTCGTTCGTGGCTACAAGAAATATGAGGATCTTCACTCGCGACTGCGTCGCTCGTGAAGATCCTCATATTTCTTTGTAGCCACGAACGAGATATTTTCGGTATTCATCAAATTTTCATGAATATCCTCTATATACTACAAAATTAAATAGCAAAGCCAGCAAGAAGGGGGTTCAAGATTTGTAGCAAAATGAACATTGCCACATTCCGATGGCGTCTTATTATATATATTCAGAAATGTATTCACATAACTTTTTAACGGAAACTTCATGAAGCTCTCTCCACTAATAACTGCATTCACCCAATAATTCATATAAAAGAATTAAGTGTCTTTGATTTTGCAGTCTGTGTTTTTAGCTCACCTGACTTTCAGTCAGGAGAGCCATAGTGATCACTCACCGTCCGTTGTCCGTCGTTGTCCGTGAACATGGTGTTTGCGTCTTCTCCTCCCAAACCGCTGAACCAATTTAATTGATATTTGAGATAATAGTTTGTTATGACATCGCAATTTGATTTTGTTCAAATCAAGTTGCCTCGCCCGTGGGTAGGGCCACACCCAAAAAGTGTGCTGAAATCTTAAAAAATCTTCTTCTCATGAACCAGCAATAGCAGAGACTTGATATTTGGTGTGCAGCTTCCTTTTGAGGTGTAGACTCAGATTTGTTCAAGAGAAGTTTGTGGGGCTATACTTGGCGTCGTTATGGGAGCGGCAAAATTTTTGGCCCCGCCCAAAATTTCTATCTTCCGAACCGAGAGGCTGATTTGAACCACCAAATTTTTTGTGAGGGCTTATTGGGTCATAAGTACCTAATTTATGCTGATTTTTTTTTTCCCGTAGCCCTATGGGAACCGCAGGAGCTAAAAATAGAAAAAAATTAAAACGCCCATATCTCCAAAACTGCACGGCACCAAGAATTTTTATTTGGTGTGAAGCTTCCTTAGGACCAACAGAAAGAATTGGTAAAAAAAAATTGCCATCGGTTTTATCATAGGGTACAGTTTCGGGACTTTGAAAAGCACTTTTTAACACTGTAGGCAATGGGAAAAACATTAAAAAATCATATTCTCCAGATCCAGCAGGCAGAATCTTTTGATATTTGGTATGCAACATTGTAGGGTGGATCTGATTCAAGTTTGTTCAAATTGGCCCCCTGGGTTCATATTTGGGCTCAGTATAGAAGCCCGATTTCGAACTTAGTGCATTTCAGGCAAATTTCTTAAAAAAATCTTCTTCTCCAGATGCAGCAGGCAGAATCTTTTGATATTTGGTATGCAACATTGTGGGGTGGATCTGATTCAAGTTTGTTCAAATCGGCCCCCTGGGTTTATATTTGGGCTCAGTATAGGAGCCCAAAGTTGAACTTACGGCATTTCATGCAAATTTCTTTGAAAATCTTCTTCTCCAGATCCAGCAGGCAGAATCTTTTGATATTTGGTATGCAATATTGTGGGGTGGATCTGATTCAAGTTTGTTCAAATCGGCCCCTTGGGTTTATATTTGGGCTCAGTATAGGAGCCCAAATTTGAACTTAGTGCATTTGAGGCAAATTTCTTTGAAAATCTTCTTCTCAAGATCCAGCAGGCAGAATCTTTGGATATTGGGTATGCAACATTGTGGGGTGGATCTGATTCAAGTTTGTTCAAATCGGCTCCCTGGGTTTATATTTGGGCTCAGTATAGGAGCCCAAATTTGAACTTAGTGCATTTCAGGCAAATTTCTTAAAAAATCTTCTTCTCCAGATCCTGCAGGCAGAATCTTTTGATATTTGGTATGCAACATTGTGGGGTGGATCTGATTCAAGTTTGTTCAAATCGGCCACCTGAATTCATATTTGGGCTCACTAGAGAAGCCCAAATTCGAACTTAGTGCATTTCAGGCAAATTTCTTCAAATATCTTCTCCAGATCCAGCAGGCAGAATCTTGTGATATTTGGTATGCAACATTGTGGGGCGGATCTGATTCAAGTTTGTTCAAATCGGCCCCCTGGGTTTATATTTGGGCTCAGTATATATACGGAGCCCAAATTTGAACTTAGTGCATTTCAGGCAAATTTTTTTGAAAAATCTTCTTCTCAAGATCCAGCAGGCAGAATCTTTTGATATTGGGTATGCCCCATGCTTAGGGTGGTGAGATTCAATTTTGTTCAAGCCAAGTCCCTGGGTTCATATTTGGGCTCACTGTGGGAGCCTAAATTATAACTTAGTTCAAAATGAGGAATTTCTTTAAAAATCTTCTTTAGATCTAGCATTCGGAATGTTTTGATATTTGGTATGCAGTATCCTTAGGGGGGTGAGATTCAAGTTTGTTCAAGCCATGTCCCTAGGTCCATATTTGGGCTCACTGTGGGAGCTTGAATTGTAACTTTGTTCGAAATGAGGAATTTTCTTAAAAAATCTTCTTCTTCTGATCCAGCAGTCGGAATGGTTTGGTATGTGGTGAGTAGCATCCTTGGGGGGGGGGGGGGGGGGGGGGTGGAGGGGGATTCAAGTGTGTTAAAGCCAAGTCCATGGGTCCATATTTGGGCTCCCTGTGAGAGCCCAAATTATAACTTAGTCAATATGAGGAATTTTTCTTTAAAAATCTTCTTCAGATTCAGCAGTTGGAATGTTTTGATATTTGGCATGGGGCAACCTTATGGGGGCTGAGATTCAAGTTTGTTCAAGCCAAGTCCCTTGGTTCATATTTGGGCTCACTATGGGAGCCTGAATGACAACTTAGTTCAAAATGAGGAATTTTCTTTAAAAATCTTCTTCAGATCCAGCAGATGAATGCTTTTGATATTTTTTTATGCAGC
Source organism: Pictodentalium vernedei (assembly GCA_031216915.1). Taxonomy (NCBI): domain Eukaryota; kingdom Metazoa; phylum Mollusca; class Scaphopoda; order Dentaliida; family Dentaliidae; genus Pictodentalium; species Pictodentalium vernedei. Next base: position 547,866,814 of record CM062296.1, on the reverse strand, counting down.
ATCCTTAGGGGGGTAAGATTCAGATTTGTTCAAGCCATGTCCCTAGGTCCATATTTGGGCTGATTGTGGGAGCTCGAATTGTAACTTGGTTCAAAATGAGGAATTTTCTTTAAAAATCTTCTTCTTCAGATCCAGCATTCGGAATGTTTTGATATTTGGTGTGCAGAATCCTTAGGGGTGTGAGATTCAGGTTTGTTAAAGCCAAGTCCCTGGGTTCATATATGGGCTCCCTGTGGGAGCCCGAATTATAACTTAGTTCAATATGAGGAATATTCTTTAAAAATCTTTTTTTTAGATCCACTGGTCAGAATATTTGGATATTTTGTATAAGCTTTTCTTAGGAGGAGCAGATGCAACTTATTGAAATCAATTCTCTGGGTTGATATTTAGGCTACCATGTCAGGTGAGCGCCCTCAGGTCCCCTGGGGTCTCTCGTTATTTCTTTTTTCTACAAAAAACATTTGTCTGCTAATATTTCCAAAACATGTCACAATGTTGTTCAGGCCTTAAAATTTGCCTCGATTCACGAGAATCAGTTTCGATTCTCGCGAGCTCCTGTTGCGAGAATCAATTTCCAGTTCTTAAATATTTTGAATTTGAGAGTACTGTTATGTGAGTGCAACATTTACATATGCCATAGTAAAAGGCAAACGTCATAGTTTTTTTCAGAGAGTTTTCCCTTTATGGGCCCAGTTTCCATTTTGTCGAGTTTCTCACACACGTATATGTACAACACATGTTCCAACATACAGGCTTTTGGTGGTCTGGCTGATGGAAATTACAGTATCGTGGCAGTGGTGTCTAGTGAAGTCTTGGCTGCCTATATAGGCAGCCAAGACTTCACTATACACCACTGCTAAGTGTAGTTTTTTACCTTATTATGAGGGGGCAAAGACAGAGCATTCTCTTGGCTTGTTAAAACCACCTTTAGAATCTACGACAAGAATCAAATGAACATTTTGCTCGAATCTACGTTGATTCTCATTGTTTCCCTTGCGAGGATCATTTGCGCGAATCGATTCGGATTCGCGCATGAATTTTAATCCCTGTTGTTTGTTTACAGAAGAACGTGCTTTGATTAAATGGTCCTGCTCTCCTTAAATATGCTATTAAGGCAGTCATGTGGGTCGTGTGAAATAGATAACTATCTCACATGGCCTTCTCACTTGAGACATGCATATCCTGCATTGGAAGTTTAAGAGAAAAAAACGTTTTCGGTACATGTATTTTTAAGAATGTAGAGGGGGGTGGGGGAATCTTTTGATATGTAAGGTTGTGCCGAAATTGATTAGTATTTTTCGTTAAATTTTACTCCGTTTTAGACGTTTAATAATTAAAAAAAAAATGATGATGAAAAAACTCCTGTTCCTAAAGGTAAAAGATAATGTTGGTGTATGGGAGTTTATAATTTTTTCACGGCATAATGGTTTGAAGAATTTTTGGGGTACTGAAAGGGTTCAGCATGGCACAAGTGAAATAACATCGATTAAAAGGGTATGGGGAAGTGGGGCGAGGGATGCCAAATTTTTTTTTCTGTTAATTGGCATGAACGGTAATGATTAATCCTGAATTGTAATTCATTCCTATGTACCTTGATTCACTTGCAGTTACCAAAGGGCTTCAGTTTCTCAATATAAAATAAGTACTGATTCCATTGTCCTATGCTAATTTTAGAAAAATATATTTCTGTCTGAATGTTTTTAGCAGTTATTTTTAATGTGAATAAACCATAAAGGTGAGTATGGACTCACCTGCATATTCAGTGGGACCACTACACATGAATGGGGAAAAATGAGAGCTACCCATTCCAAAAATTTGGGCAAATGAGTTTTGGTAAATCTATGTGGATGAATGAATCTGTATATGAATCTTGCTAGAAAATATTATTAAATTGATTGAATATCATGAATTGGCCATAATGGTGTGCCATAGCATTAATTGTTTTGGCTTTACTCTGACCAATACAGCTTATCATATGGATGAATTTGATTTGGATGTGCTTTCCAACATGGTCTGAATTGCATTCAAAAAGGACCAGTGGTAAATTAGGATCAGAGAGTTAATGAACAATGTTAAAAAATTAGAAAGTTTTGGGATAAAACTCATCGCAAATGAATAGATGAAGGAATGAATGAAAGATTGGTTGTACAAAATTAAACATGTCAAAGAAACGTTCTCACAATCTTTATTAGCTCATCTTGACAAAGTCAAGCTGAGCTAATCTAATCGCTTCCCGTCCGTCGTCCGTCAACACCATGTTTTGGTCTTCTCCCCCAAAGCCACTGGGCCATTTCAAGTGAAAGTTTGTGTGAGTGATGGTCCCAAAGGGGCATTTCATTTTTGTTCAACTCAGTATGCCCGGCCCCATAGGGAGGGAGTGGGGGAAAATGTTCCAAAATATTTTAAAAATCTTCTTCTCAAGAACCAGTGTGTGCAATGACTTAATATTTGCTATGGAGCTTCCATATGAGGTGTAGAATCAAGTTTGTTCAAACGAAGTTCGTAAAGTAATATTTGGCTTTGTAATAGGAGGGGTAAGATTTTTGGCCCCGCCCAAAATTTCTATTTTCTGAACCGATGGTCCGGTATGAACCAAATTTGGTTTGTGGTAGTATTGGGTCATAAGTACTTGACCCATGCAAAAAAAAAAAAATTCCCGCATCCCCATGGGAACCCTGGGAGCTAAAAATAGAAATATTTTCAAACGCCCATATTTCCCAAACCCCACGGAACAGAGAGCTTTTATTTGGTATGAAGTATCCTTATTACCAGTAGAATTGAATGGTAAAAAAAAATTGCCAGCGGTTATGTTAGGGTGTTCTGTAATGGGCATCGAAAAAATGCTGAGTCACCATATTTGCAAAAATTAAAAAAAATCTTTTCTCCTGAACCAATCATCAGAATCTTTTGATATTTGGTATACAGCATTCATAGGGGGGTCAGATAAAAGTTTGTTGAAATAAAGCTCATTGGTTCATATTTGGGCTCTCTACAGGAGCCCGACGTTTTAACATAGGGTAATATGGGGAATATTCTTTAAAAATCTTCTTCTTCAGAACCACCAGTCAGAATCTTTTAATATTTGGTATACATCATTGTTATGAGGGTCAGATTCTAGATTGTTCAAACCAAGTCCCTAGGTTAATATTTGGGCTTCCTATGGAAGCCCAAATTTTATCTTTGTTCAATATGGAGGGTAATTTAAAAAAATCTTCTTCTTCAGATCCATCAGTCAGAATGCTTTGATATTTGGTATGCAACATCTCTATGGGGGTCAGATTCAAGTTTGTTCAAATCAAATCCCTAGGTATATATTTGGGCTCACTATGGTAGCCCAAATTTTTACTTAGTGCAATATGAGAAAATTTCTTTAAAAATCTTCTTCTTCAGATCCACCAGTCGGAATGCTTTTATATTTGGTATAGAACATCTCTAGGGGGGTGAGATTCCAGGTTGTTCAATTCGAGTGCCTAGGTTAATATTTGGGCTCCATATGGGAACATGAAATTTAACTTAGTACAATATGAGGGAATTTCTTCAAAAATCTTCTTCTTCAGATTCACTTGTCAGAATGCTTTCACATTTGGTATACAACATCTCTAGGGGAGTCAGATTCAAGTTTGTTCAAATCGGATCCATAGGTCAATATTTGGGCTCGTTATGGTAGCCCAAATTTGAACTTAGTGCAATTCGAAGAAATTTCTTTACAATTTCTCTTCTTCAGATCCAACAGTCAGAATGCTTTCATATTCGGTACACAACATCTCTAGGGAAGTCAGATTTAACTGTGTTCAAATCAAGAGCCTGGGTTAATATTTGGGCTCTCTATGGGAGCCGGAATTGGCCATTTTGCTGAAGAATTAAAAATTTTGTATTCAGTACCCTCAGGGGGCACGGTGGCTCAGTTGGTAGAGGTGCAGGCTGCAAGCCGAGAGGTCCTCGGTTCGAATCCCACCTGCGGCAGCCGCGATGTGTCCTTGGGCAAGACACTTCACCCCGATTGCCTACATGGGGGCACGATGATGCTGTGTACTGAGGCGTACTGCACGTCGATGGTGCGCATGTCTTCAACCAATCTAACCCTGCCTGTGCTGCGGTTCAGAGTTACGATGTTGGGGAGCTGACAGCTGCTCGTCGTTGCTCGGTGGTTCTCTCCGGGTACTCAGGCTTCCTCCACCCGTAAAACTGTCACGGTCACGATTAGCCATTGTGCATAAGTATGTGACCTTAAACACCAATAAATAAATAAATAATAAATATTCAGTACCCTCTAGAGGTACTAAGATTAATCCACATAGGTTGTATCAAGGGGCTTCATAGGGGAGCTCTGCATTTTACTTATGATCAACTGAAGAAAAGGCATGATGCCCAGATTATTTTTGTCACTCCTGAGGGACTCAAGGTTTGACAGTGTAGCCTATGGAGATGGCTTGCTTAATGTAGACTCATTCTTGGACTCTGTTTAAATTGTGTTCTGTACAAGATGAGCGCTTCAGGCCCCGTGGGGCCTCTTGTATATTTTGGAAAGTACAGTACTGGAGAGTGGATTGTAACTAAATCACCCGTGGAGTGGAGTTATCACTCAAAGTATCACTTTCAAATTCTGTACATATGGACAAAAAGACTCAAGTAATTCTTCAGCCAATGGACCTCCGGGTTTAACCCAGAGATCCATTGGCTGGAACTTTACTCGTAATGGTTATGCTTTGTAACAAATTTGCAATTATTGCTTGGGTGGAATCTCCACCCTGTGGGTGATTTAATGATAATGCACTCTCCACGTACTGTATAATGATTATGTTAAAATAAATTTGTCAAAAGGTTGTTCCCCAAAAATTCCTGGTATTCTTTGCTAACTGAAGAGGAGACAAACAATTTTTGGCCAGAATAAACCTGTCAATGTTCATGATGATCATCAGCTTATCTTAGCTATTTTCTGAGAAATTTTCATGTGCACGAAAGTAGGGCTGTCATGATTTTTGAATTTAGGAATCGATTAATCGTTGCAAATAATCGATTAATCGTGCCCAGATGACCTCGTCGTCCCCACCTTTCCCTCTCTTTGAAGCAGTAAAAAAAATGAAGTTCAAGTCAGTTGACCTACCTCAAGTAAACAACGAAAATGATCGTCTTTTAGGTACATTGTTCTGAACTTTTGAACCATCAATTGTAATAATCAAAACCGGTCGTCAGTTGCGAACTTCGCAAGTTCGCAACTGCTGATCGGTCTTGATTATTACACTGACTGTTCAAAAGTTCAGAACACCAAATTGAACCAAATCTGGTGTGCATGGTCCCTTTCATATGTCAATTCAAGTTTGCTCAAATCAAGTTGCCCAGCCCCTCGGTAGGGCCACGCCCAAAAAGTGTTCCTAAATCTTAAAAAAATCTTCTCATGAACCAACCGTAGCAGAGACTTGATATTTGGTGTGCAGCTTCTTTTTGAGGTGTATACTCAGATTTGTTCAAGAGAAGTTCGAGTGGCTATATTTGCCGTCGTTATAGGAGGAGCAAGAATTTTTGCCCCCCCCCCCCCTCCCCAATTTCCATTTTCCAAACTGAGAGACTGATTTAAACCAAATCTGATATGAGGGCTTATTGGGTCATAAGTAGTTAATTTATGCAAAAAAAATTTTCCTGGCACCCCATGGGAACCGCAGAAGCTAAAAATAGAAAACAATTAAAACACCCATTTCTCCAAAACTACCTGGCACGCACAATTTTTATTTGGATTGAAGCTTCCTTAGGACCAACAGAATGGAATGGTCCAAAAAATTGCAATCGATTTTATCATCGGGTACTTTTTGGGGACTTTGAAAAAGTACTGAGTCAGCATTTTTTAACACTGCAGGTGATGGGGAAAACAATCAAGAATCTTCTTCACCTAAACCACTACTCCAAAAGCTTTCACATTTCGCATATAACATCTTTGGAAGATTGATTCACATATTTATTGAAATCAATTCCCTGGGTCTATATTTGGGCTCTCTATGGGAGCCCAAATGTTCAAATTAATGCAATATGAAGAATATTCTTTAAAAATCTTCTTCAGATCCACCAATCAAACTCTTTTGATATTGGATATGCAGCATCCTTAGGGGGGTAAGATTCAAGTTTGTTCAAGCCAAGTGCCTGGGTTCATATTTGGGCCCACTGTGGGAGCCCAAATAATAATAGTTCAAAATGAGGAATTTTCTTTAAAAATCTTCTTCAGATCCAGCAGTCGGAATATTTTGATATTTGGTAGGCAACATCCTTAGGGTGGTGAGATTCAAGTTTTGTTCTAGCCAAGTCCCTGGGTTCATATTTGGGCTCCCTGTGGGAGCCCGAATTATAACTTAGTTCAACATGAGGAATATTCTTCAAAAATCTTCTTCTTCACATCCACCAGTCAGAATCTTTTGATATTTGGTATACAGAATCCTTAGGGAGGTGAGATATAAGTTTGTTAAAGCCAAGTCCCTGGTTTCATATTTAGGCTTCCTGTGGGAGCCTGAATTGTACCAACATTTCTATTTTCTGAACTGAGAGGCCAATTTGAACCAAATTTTATATGAGGGCTTATTGGGTCATAAGTACCTAATTTATGCCAAAAACAATTTTCTGACAGGAGCTAAAAATAGAAAAAATTTAAAACGCCCATATCTCCAAAACTACATGGCACTGAGAAGTTTTATTTTGTGTGAAGCTTCCTTCGGAACAGCAGAAAGGAATGGTAAAAAAAAAAATTGTCATCGGTTTTATCATAGGGTACTTTTCCAGGACTTGAGTCATCATTTTTTAACACTGTGAGTGATAGGGAAAACATTAAAAAATCTTCCATCATACCACTGATCCAAAGGCTTTCATATTTCACATATAACAATCTTTGGAAGATTCATTCACATGTTTGTTGAAATCAAATCCCTGGGTCCATATTTGGGCTCTTTATGGGAGCTTAAATGTTCTGATTACTGCAATATGAGGAATATTCTTTAAAAATCTTCTTCCGATCCATCAATCAGAATCTTTTGATATTTGGTAAGCAACACCCATTGGGGGGTGAGATTCAAGTTTGTTCAATTTGAGTTCCTGGCTTAATATTTGGTCTTTCTATGGGTGGGGTGAGGGGGTGCAGGGGGGTGCATGTTAGGTTCAGGTTTGTTCAAATCCATTCCTTAGTGTTTTTCCATAAAATATGCCTTTCATAACTTCATTCCTTTGTAGTGTTGATGAACCATGTCTAACTGAATGTGACTCGAAATACATCTTTGAACCACTTTGGCAGGTGAGCGATTAAGGCCAATTGGGGCCTCTTATTATACCACCCACTTGAAAAGTGGGTGGTATATAGCGTTCACTATGTCTGTCCGTACGTCTGTATGTCCGTCCATCCGCACTAACAAATGACAACTTATGTGGCTACGAGTTAGTAAAACAGGATACTTATGTGGTTAAAGTCTGTTACGTGGCTAGCCACGTAACAGAATCTCTTATTGTGGGGGGGGGGGGGGGGGGTGGTGGGGTGGGGGGGGGTTGGATAAATGTAGAGTAGGGTTAGGGCATTCCAGGGTGAGATTTAGGAGTGGGTTGGGGTGCGGGTCAGTGAAGGGGTGTTAGAGTTATGTGGCTAGGGTTAGGGTTAGTTTAGGGTTAGCTTAGGGTTAGGGTCACTAAAGGGTAGGGTTAGGGTTAGCTGCCCCCCCCCCCCCCCAAATTTCCCCCCAAAAAACTTGTTTTATTATGTTGGACATGTGTTTTAGGTTAGCCACCTAATATGTCCATAAAATAGCCACATAAGTAGCCATTTGTTAGAACGTCCGTTGCGCTTTAGGTGGGTACAATCTGCTATCCGCAACTCCTCCTAAACCAGTGAACGGATTTTCCATCTGCCCGTCCATCCATCTGTCACGCTTTAGGGATGTACACATCTGCTGTCCGCAACTCCTCTTAAACCAGTGAACGGATTCCATTGAAACTCTCCGACATTCTTTTACATACATTGAAGATGTGCACCTCCTATTTTGTTTTCAGATATTTTCATTTCTACAGTTTCCCATATTAAAAAATTAACTTTGTCAAATTCAATTGACATTCTATACAGATCTGCTATCCACAACTCCTCTTAAACCAGTTAACAGATTTCATTGAAACTTTCAGACATTCTTTTACATATATTGAAGATGTGCACCTCCTGTTTTGTTTTCAGATATTTTCATTTTTAGGGTTTCCCATATTTAAAAATGGGCTTTGTCAATACAAGCTTGCGTGGGAGGTTGTTGACATTTGCTATCCGCGACCTCTGTTAAACTAGTGAATGGATTTCAATGAAACCTTCAAACATTCTTTTACATACAGTGAAGATGTGTAACTTCTATTTTGTTTTCAGATATTTTCATTTTTACAGTTTCACATATTGAAAAAATGGGCTTTGTCTATTCAAGCTTCGGTGTGGAGGTGTGTGAGGGATGGGGGGGGGGGGGGGGGGGGGTGTCAGTGTTTGTGCTCTCTACATTAAACACACTTTTACTGTTGTAAAAGTTTCTTGGTGGGAGTGGGTGGTATCATTTTGTGAGCAGTTCTCACAGTTTTTCTAGTTTAATTCAGTTACCTCCCTTTATGTTTCTCTCCAATGTTGATATATATCTGTAAACAATGTGCCATACAACTTCACAACACACAGTAACATCAAAGTTATTATTCAACTAAGACTAGTGCTGAAACGGTTGGCCCATTTTTGTAACCGACTAGCCCTCAGGCATAACTGGATTTCAACCACGTATCCCTTAATTTCAACTACTGGTATTATTGCATTGTCTACGATGTAAAATCAGTAAGGAATTGAGAGAAACAGTTAAAAACCCTGCCACTTGACTTCCACAAAACATAAACAAACGAACACCATCGAGTGCCAACGGAAATCACCGATGTGCAAACAATTGTTAATTTATATGACTGCATTTATATGACTGTAATGGTCCCACATAATAGTGATGATAAATCATAACTATGGTTACCCTGCATTGCCCGGTCACAAAACCAGGCCTTACCATTTGAAAATCACAGGCATTCAGCATGCGACACACCTGAAACAAAGTTTGCGTGTGTGATTTGTTCCATTGGGTGTGCATTTGAGGCAAGGGACGATTGTCTTTGATATTAGGTATGAATTTTCCAACCAGTTTTGTAAATTGTAGTTGGGCTTAGTTAACTGTATCAGCAAAGAGCCTATTACCTTGAGTGTCTTGAATTTGATGTGATCATGAGAGGGTGAATATGTACTCCTAATTTTTTGAGTATCTTTTTCTGTTCTCGACTGCTAAGACAAATATCACATGACAAACAGTTCCACGTTTACATTTACCTATTCCTTGAAATGAAATTCTGGCAGGAATATATTGCAAGTCATGAAAGGGATGTGTCAAGAAATTATTATATGTCCCATTGTCAGAGAGCCCCTTGTTGTCTGACATTGACCATTGAAAAACAGATTTTAAAATGCAAGATTTTAAAATTGTTTTTTTATGACAGACGTTCATACTTTTAAACAGTTCTATAAAATCAAAACATGGTCTTTCTGAAACACATCGGTAAAGAACCAAACAGTCAATATATTTTTGGAAGCACCATTAATCACACTGAGGGATTTTTTTCAGAATTATAATCTGCAATTAACAAAACCTCATCAAAGAGAAGAATGCCAAATTTGTCTGTAGAAGATTATGTTACATTTACAGGCATATGCTCACTGCTGCCCATGCAAAAAAACAACCTGCAGTGCACTCGACTGTTGGCAGTTCATTACAAACATTTATCTGCAACTTGACAGCCCAAGCACCAAAATAACTGTTTATTGAACTTTCCAACGCCTTAATCCTTTCAAGTTACATCATTGTAAATCAACAAACTTTGGCAGCTTTGACAATGCTTGCGTCAGCAAAAGAATTCTATCGTCTCGTGGTCAAATACTATTTATTTTCTCGACGCTATCCAATAAACTATGGGCATATCAGTTATCTGGCTGACAGCTTTTCCAACCGGTTATGCCGGCTAACCAATTCAGCACTACTTTTTGAACAAACTTTAATATACACGTCAAATGCAAGTTGAATGCAAAAAGATTTTGGCACACTTTTAGGCATGACGCTGTGCAGTAAGAAGGGCAAACTTTTTGTTTGAACAAACAAGGAATGCCATCGGGCAATAAATACTTACAGTGGTTCGGGAGATTTTTAGCTCACCTGAGCGAAGCTCAAGGGGAGCTTTACTAATCACTTTCTGTCCGTCGTCCGTCGTCCGTCGTCGTCCGTCCGGCGTTAACTTTACATTATCGACTTCTCCTCCTAAACCACTAGCCCAATTTTATTCAAATGTTGGCTAAATGTTTATTACCTAATGCCAATTCAGATTTGTTCAAATGAAGTTGCCCCTCCTCCTGGGTGGTGCCACGCCCCCAAGGGGCACCAAAATCTTTGTAAATCTTCTTCTCATGAACCAGCAGTAGCAGAGACTTGATATTTGGTGTGCAGCTTCCTTTTGAGGTGTAGACTCAGATTTGTTCAAGAGAAGTTTGTGGGGCTATACTTGGCGTCGTTATGGGAGGGGCAAAATTTTTTGCCCCGCCCAAAATTTCTATTTTCCAAACCGAGAGGCTGATTTGAACGAAATTTTATGTGAGGGCTTATTGGGTCATGAGTACTTGATTTATGCAAAAAAAAATTTTCCCGCAGCCCCGTGGGAACCGCAGGAGCTAAAAATAGAAAAAATTTAAAACGCCCATATCTCCAAAACTGCACGGCACTGAGAATTTTTATTTGGTGTGCAGCTTCCTTAGGACCAACAGAAAGGATTGGTAAAAAAAAATTGCCATCGGTTTTATCATAGGGTACAGTTTCGGGACTTTGAAAAAGTGCTGAGTCAGCACTTTTTAACACTGTAGGCAATGGGAAAAACATTAAAAAATCTTCTTCTCCAGAACCAGCAGGCAGAATCTTTTGATATTTGGTATGCAACATTGTAGGGTGGATCTGATTCAAGTTTGTTCAAATCGGCCCCCTGGGTTCATATTTGGGCTCAGTATAGGAGCCCGATTTCGAACTTAGTGCATTTCAGGCAAATTTCTTAAAAAATCTTCTTCTCCAGATCCAGCAGGCAGAATCTTTTGATATTTGGTATGCAACATTGTGGGGTGGATCTGATTCAAGTTTGTTCAAATCGGCCCTCTGGGTTTATATTTGGGCTCAGTATAGGAGCCCAAATTTGAACTTACTGCATTTCAGGCAAATTTCTTTGAAAATCTTCTTCTCCAGATCCAGCAGGCAGAATCTTTTGATATTTGGCATGCAACATTGTAGGGTGGATCTGATTCAAGTTTGTTCAAATCGGCTCCCTAGATTCATATTTGGGCTCACTATAGGAGCTTGAATTCGAACTTAGTGCATTTCAGGCACATTTCTTCAAAAATCTTCTTCTCCAGATCCAGCAGGCAGAATCTTTTGATATTTGGTATGCAACGTTGCGGGGTAGATCTGATTCAAGTTTGTTCAAATCGGCCCCCTGGATTCATATTTGGGCTTACTATAGAAGCCCGAATTCGAACTTAGTGCATTTCAGGCAAATTTCTTAAAAAATCTTCTTCTCCAGATCCAGCAGGCAGAATCTTTTCATATTTGGTAAGCAACATTGTGGGGTGGATCTGATTCAAGTTTGTTCAAATCGGATCCCTGGGTTAATATTTGGGCTCAGTATAGGAGCCCAATTTCGAACTTAGTGCATTTCAGGCAAATTTCTTAAAAAATCTTCTTCTCCAGATCCAGCAGGCAGAATCTTTTGATATTTGGTATGCAACATTGTAGGGTGGATCTGATTCAAGTTTGTTCAAATCGGCCCCCCTGGGTTCATATTTGGGCTCAGTATAGAAGCCCGATTTCGAACTTAGTGCATTTAGGCAAATTTCTTAAAAAATCTTCTTCTCCAGATCCAGCAGGCAGAATCTTTTGATATTTGGTATGCAACATTGTGGGGTGGATCTGATTCAAGTTTGTTCAAATCGGCTTCCTAGATTCATATTTGGGTTCACTAGAGAAGCTCGAATTCGAACTTAGTGCATTTCAGGCAAATTTCTTAAAAAATTTTCTTCTCCAGATCCAGCAGGCAGAATCTTTTGATATTTGGTATGCAACATTGTGGGGTGGATCTGATTCAAGTTTGTTCAAATCGGCTTCCTAGATTCATATTTGGGCTCACTATAGAAGCTCGAATTTGAACTTAGTGCATTTCAGGCAAATTTCTTAAAAAATCTTCTTCTCCAGATCCAGCAGGCAGAATCTTTTCATATTTGGTAAGCAACATTGTGGGGTGGATCTGATTCAAGTTTGTTCAAATCGGCCCCCTGGGTTTATATTTGGGCTCAGTATAGGAGCCCAAATTTGAACTTAGTGCATTTCAAGCAAATTTATTAAAAATCTTCTTCTCCAGATCCAGCAGGCAGAATCTTTTGATATTTGGTATGCAACATTGTGGGATGAATCTGATTCAAGTTTGTTCAAATCGGCTTCCTAGATTCATATTTGGGCTCACTATAGAAGCTCGAATTCGAACTTAGTGCATTTCAGGCAAATTTCTTAAAAAATTTTCTTCTCCAGATCCAGCAGGCAGAATCTTTTGATATTTGGTATGCAACATTGTTGGATGGATCTGATGCAAATTTGTTCAAATCGGCTCCTTAGATTCATATTTGGGCTTACTATAGAAGCTCGAATTCGAACTTAGTGCATTTCAGGCAAATTTCTTAAAAAATCATCTTCTCCAGATCCAGCAGGCAGAATCTTTTGATATTTGGTATGCAACATTGCGGGGTGGATCTGATTCAAGTTTGTTCAAATCGGCCCCCTGGATTCATATTTGGGCTCACTATAGAAGCTCGAATTCAAACTTAGTGCATTTCGGGCAAATTTCTTCAAAAATCTTCTTCTCCAGATCCAGCAGGCAGAATCTTTTGATATTTGGTATGCAACATTGCGGGGTGGATCTGATTCAAGTTTGTTCAAATCGGCCCCCTGGATTCATATTTGGGCTTAATATAGAGGAGCCCAAATTTTAACTTAGTGCATTTCAGGCATATTTCTTAAAAAATCTTCTTCTCCAGATCCAGCAGGCAGAATCTTTTGATATTTGGTATGCAACATTGTGGGGTGGATCTGATTGTGATTCATGAACGTATTTATTTGTAAAGTTGATAGAATCTTAGACAAAATTTGCAGAAAAGATCTACTATAGAAGGGGTGGTATCCAGGGTGAACTGTTTACCCCAAATCTAGCAGTACTAATGCATTATTCACTCAAATCTCCGTTCAAATTTTATGACCCCTCATTGGAACACACGCATTCAGCTCATTCCAACAAAGGTCATATGCCATGTTTTCGAGACAAAAGAATAAAAATTTTAGTTATTCATGAAATTTTTAGGCAACTGTTGTCTGTTATTCACATTGCTTCATGAAATTTCAGTACTTTTAGAAGTTACCTCAGTAATCAAGGGTTAATTCCCCTTAATTAAATGTCGCCTCTAAAAAACAACCACTTTGCATATCTTACCTTTTTACCAGCATAACTGCCAAAACTTGTCAGCATTCTTCGCAAAAATCGCTATTCAAATTTTAATTTTTGTCTCTTAAACATACATGTACTTATCGCTTGTAAATACCCCATTGGAATGAGCTTTTTGAGCTCATTCCAATGAGAGGTCGCACACCATGCTTTTTGAGTCAAAAAAGCAATTTTTTAGTTATTCCAGAATTTCGTACGTAAAACACAGCTTTATGACTTCACATTAAAATGAGCTCTCTAAGCTTGTTCCAATCAACATTCACGCACTATGTCTTTCACACAAAAAATAAAATTTTACATTTATTCAGGAATTTTGTTTGCAAGAACACTCTTACCCCCCCCCCCCCCCCCCCCCCCCCCCCCCCCCCTCCCCCCACACACACACACACACACAAACACAGACACACACATCTAAAAGTTCGGGCAGCAAAAAAACAGTTACTTCAATTTTTAAATGCATTATAGGAACAACTTGCCTAATCAAATTTAAATACTTTTGCATCATTCTGTATCTAGAACAAACCATTTACCATATCTTTACGCAAAATTCTCCAGCATCATTCACAAAAAAACACCATTATTTATATATTCACATTTCTGTCTCAAAAATATACCTGATCTTCCCATACCCCTATTGGAATAAGCTATTTGAGCTTGTTCCAATGATGATAAAAAAAAACTAATATTTTGGAAAATTTGTGAAAATTTTTGTTTTCTTGCATGCAAATATGTACATGTAGCACATGGAAGATATCCACAGTTGGGGAGAGATGTCCAAGGCTATCTCTTCACATTCCTTGTTTGTGCTTCAAGCTAAACCAGTTTGTCTGCAGAGATAAATTTGCTTTATTAAAAATCATTGGAGATTGGCCACACACCAATGATTTTAAATAAAACTAATTTTAGGTAACAAATGTTGAACTTCAAACAAAATCTATCACTCAACCAGTTAATGTTGATGAGGCATGACATGGTGAAGGTGACCTAAAATACTTCTTAGAGTCACTTTGTCAGGTGAGCGATTAAGGCCACGTGGGGCCTCTTGTTTAAAATGTTTTTCCCATTACGATGTTAAAATCTGTTCAGTTATTTATTGGTGTCTAGGGTCACTTTTCAGCAGCTAGGGCCTACTGTGACTGCAACAAAGGTTTAAAGTTAAGTTTTCTGCAGTTTGGGCTAATTGTAATTGCTACAAATGTTCAAAGTTAGCCAATCGTTTAAACCCATGCTGTCCACTTTAGAGGACTTTCACGCCAGGCATTGGTGACCGGCACTATTTTTACCAGTAAAACATAACCTGTTTACCTCAGTAAACAATCATAATGCATTGCTTCACTTCCCAGGTTTCCTTCAGGGAACGAGGTTAAAATGTGAAGCCCCATAAAACACTCAAATATGCCACAAAGTTTTTGATTTGACCAAATGTGAAAATCCCTCTTATAATAATGTTATATACCAAATATGAAGGCATTTGGAGCAGTAGTATGGGAGAAGAAAATTTTTTAAGGTTACTCAGTGTTGAAATCGGAGGCCCCATAAAATCCCTAAATGTGCCACAAAGTGGTTGATTTGAACGTTCACATCACCCTCACAAAAATGTTATATACCAAATACGAAGGCATTTTGAGTAGTGGTTTGGCAGAAGGAAATTGTTTTGACGGTTTCCCAAATTACTTGTGTTAAAATCTGATGCCCCATAAAACCCTTAAATATACCCCTAACAGGCTTATTTGAACAAACTTGAATATCATCCTTACAATGATTGTTGCATATCAAATATGAAGGAATTTGTAGAAGTAATTTGGTAGATTTTTGAAGGTTTTTCCCCATTACCCATAACGTTAAAATCAGAGTCCCCATAAAACACCTAAATATACACTAACATGTCAATTTGAACAAAATTGGAAATCATCCTTACAATGAATGATGTTATTGATCAAATATGGAAGATTTTGGAATAGTGGTTTGTTAGAAGAATTTTTTTGAATATTTTTCCCATTACTCTCAATGTTGAAATCTGAGGCCTCATTTATCCCCTAAATATGCCCCAAAAAGTTCAATTTAAATAAACTTGAAAATCAGAGTTACAATGATGTCATTTATTGAATATGAAAACATTCTCTCCCCCATTACCTGCAGTGTTAAAAAAAATGCTGACTCAAAGTCCCGGAAAATTGCCCTATGACAAAAATTATAGCAATATTTTTTAACCACTCCTTTCTGCTAGTCCTAAAGAAGCTTTACACCAAATAACAAGAGGCAGCTATGCCTAGACAGCTCTGCTGAGGGTCAGTGCTTTTAGGGGAAGCTAAAACTATCATGATATGACAATAGGTCAAAGTCATGACACAAGGTTAGGTTATGGGTAACAATTGTGTGAAGCATGAACAAGATCTGTTACACAGATTCAGTTATACAGATCAGACAAGAGCTGTATAACAGTATCAAAGTTTTGTTGGCTGTGACATTGACCTTGACAATATGACCTTGAATCAAAGTCACGACACACTTTTTTGTCATGAGAAATAATTGTACCAACTATGAATAAGATCTGTCAATCATGTAGAAAGTTATATTAACCAGACAAGGGATGTATAACAATATAAAGAAGTATTGCTGCCTGTGACCTTGACATTGATGATATGACCTCAGATCAAAGTCATGACACACCTTTGAGTCATGAGTAACGAGGGGGAGGGGTGCACACCCTGGCGCATACCCCCACGGTGCATACCGCCGAACAATGACAAGAGGAGAATTGAACCATGATACTGTGAAAGCTATTCCCATAAACAATCTTCATTCCAATTTTCGATGTGAGCCACTAACCCCAAACCAGAGTCACAGGGATAACAGACAAAAAATTGGCTATTTTATGAGGGGAACAAGAAAATTAATGTCTTTGTTTTACAGCAAGGTAATTTTAAAGGCCAGAAACACCTGAGAATGAAGTCTAGTGATGATCGGCCCATCGACATAAGAGATATAAAACAAAGACATAATGCCACATGTGGGGAGGTGATTTGCATGTATTTTCTCCAGGGACATGATTCATTTGAAAGCCTTTCCCATAAACAATCTTCATTCCAAATTTCACTGAAATCTGCTAACCCAAACCTTATAAAACAAAGACATAATACCACATGTGGGGAGGTGATTTGCATGTATTTTCTTTGTTTTACTGCAGGGACATGACTCATTTGAAAGCGTTTCCCATAAACAGTCTTCATAACAAATTTCATTGAAATCTGATAACCCAAACCTGAAATATGAGGCAAACAGACAAATAATTGGCTATTTTTGTGTATTCAAAGGGCCATAACTCACAGAAAAAATATGCCAACAGCAAAATGGCTGATGCTTCTTAAAGACCTCATGATAGGGAACATCTGTATGAAATTTCATCAAAATCTGAGCAGTAATGTTGAAATTATAACTCAAACAGACATCAGAGTGTGGATGGACAGACAGATGTATGGTACAACGGATGCATGGACAGGTGCAATCCAGTTAAAAAGGGGGATAAGTCTAAAAAGTGAAAAGTAAGAAATATTGCAGACTCATTTGAAAGCCTTTCCCATAAACAACCTTCATTCCAAATTTCATTGAGATTAAATACGCTAAACCTGAGATACGAGGCGAACAGACAAAAAATCACCTATTTTTGTGTATTCAAAGGGCCTTAACTCACAAAAAAAATATTCCAACAGCAAAACTGATGCTACTTGAAGACCTCATGATAGTGAACATCTGTATGAAATTTCATCAAAATCTGAGCAGTAATGTTGAAATTATAACTCTAACAGACATCAGAGTGTGGGTGGACAGACAGATGTACAGTACGATGGATGCACGGACAGGCGCAATCCAGTAGGCCCCACTTTTTGAAAAAAAGTGGGAGTATAATAATTGTGTCAATTATGAATAAGATCTGTCAATCATAGCATGTTATATGGCCCGGACAAAGGCTTCATAACAATATCCAAGTTTTGCTGTCTGTGACCTTGACGATATGACCTTGGATTAATGTCGCGACACACTTTTGAGTCATGAGCAATAATTGTACCAAGCATGAACAAGATCTGCCGATTAGATCAAATCATATGGACTGGACAAAGAAAATGTTGATGATGGACGGACAGGTGATGGACTCTCGGGACGGTTTGACGGGTGGACAATTTAGCATTATATATTCAGGTGGGCACAATCCCACTCAGGCGGGTTGGTGCATAACAAAATCATCAGAATTAGGCTATTAAGGATGGCAGTTACTTGCTCTCCTCAGCAAAATTTCAGGCGGGCTGTAAGAATCTGGAGCAATTGGTTACGGGACATTTCGTCCCAGAACCAGTTCATCCCAGCACAATTTGTCCGGGACATTTCATCCCAAAAATGATAACTGGGACGATTCATCTCGAATATCTGGATGATTCGGCCCAATAATTTTTGTTCAGAGTATCGAGAGAATTCATCCCAAATGTTTGTTTTTTTTTTCGAATATCAGGACAAATCGTCCCAAAATTTGCTTTCATGGTATCGGGGGCAAATCGTACTGGATGAAATTTTTTCAGCAGATTATATATACTTTGCCATCTGAACAATAATGATGTTGAGGGTAAATATCTTGTTAGCTCACCAAAGGGAGCTTAACTTATCACTTAATGTCCGTCGTCGTCCGTCGTGAACTTTATCGACTTCTCACAAACTACTCGACCAAATTGAACCAAATTTTGTGTGCATGTTCCTTATATGTCAATCCAATCTTGTACAAATAAACTTGCTGCACCCACAGGGGGCACCAGAAGGGGCATAACTCTGATAGCACCCATAAATTTTTTAATATCTTTTCATATTTGTTATAAACAACATCTCTGGGGGGGGTCAGATTCAAGTTTGTTCAAATCGAGTCCCTGGGTTAAGATTTGGGCTATCTTTTGGAGCCCAAAGTTTAACTTGGTGCAATTTGAGGAAATTTCTTTAAAAGTCTTCTTCTTCAGATCCACCAGTCAGAATCCTTTCATGTTTGGTATACAACATCTGTAGGGGGGTCAGATTCAAGTTTGTTCAAATCCAGTCCCTGGGTTGATAATTGGGCTCCCTGTCGGAGCCCAAATTTTAACTGAAAAAATCTTCTTCAGATCGGCCACTCAGAATCTTTTCATGGTATACAGCATCTTTTGGGGGGAGGGGGGGGGGGTCAGATTCAAGTTTGTTCAAATCGAGTCGCTGGGTTTCCCAAGAGAAAATGTGACCAAAATTTTCATGAAAATTTCACCAAAATTTTAGTCAAAATATCTCCAAAATTTCAGTGAAATTTAGCAACAATTTTCACCAAAAAAAAACTTTGTTCAAATCGAGTAACCCAGGCACTCGATTTGAACAAAGTTTTTAAACATTGTTCCCCATATTGCTATAAGTTCAAAATCTGGGCTCCTGTATTGAGCCCAAATATGAACCAAGGCACTTCATTTTAAAAAAACTTGTATCAAAAAACCCCACCCCTATGGATGCTGTATATCAAATATCTTACTGGTGAATCTGAAGATGATATTTGAAGAAATTCCCTCATATTGCACTAAGACTAAGTTAAAATTTTGGTTCCCATGGGGAGCCCAAATATTAACCCAGGCACACAAACTTGAATCTGACTCTCCTATAGATGTTGTGTATATTAAATAGAAGAGCATTCTAACTGGTGGATCTGAAGATTTTAGAACAAAATTTGGGCTCCCATAGGGAGCCCAAATATTAACCCAGGCACTCGATTTGAACAAAGTTTTTAAACATTGTTCCCCATATTGCTATAAGTTCAAGCAATCACCTCAAATTTAACTCAAATTGGGTCAGTGGTTTAGGATGGGCAGATGTAAGCACAATGTTCACAGACGACGGGTGGTGAGTGATCACTATAAGCTCATCCTGACTCTCAGGTGAACTAACAAGAGGCCCCACAGTGCCTGAGGTGCTCACTTTGAACAGAACCTGAAATAAACAAGAGTCCAAGAATGAATCTACATTGAACAATCAACCTCCACAGGATTCATTGTCAACCCTTGAGCTTCTTAGGAGTGACTAAAATAGTCCAAGCATCAAGCCTTTTCTTCAGTTAATCAAAACTTAAAAAGTGGAGTTCCCCTATGGAGCTCCTTGATACAACATATGTGGATTAATCTTAGTTACACACCTCTAGAAGGTACTTAATAAAAAAAAATTAATTCTTCAGCTACCACAGCTACCCATAGGGAGCCCAAATATTAACCCAGGCACTCGATTTGAACAGTTTTTAAACATTGTTCCCCATATTGCTATAAGTTCAAAATCTGGGCTCCTGTATTGAGCCCAAATATGAACCAAGGCGCTTCATTTTAAAAAAACTTTTTATCAAAAAAACCCACCCCTATGGATGCTGTATATATCAAGTATCAAAAGATTCTGACGATTGGTTCTAGAGGAATTTTTTTTTTTAAATTTACAAATACGCCGACTCAAAATATTTTTGATGCTCACCCCCCCCCCCCCCCCCCTCCCCTCCCTCACCCTCCTCCCAACCCCCTACAGAACACCCTGATGACAATGGCAATTTTTTCACTGTTCAATTCTACTGGTTCTTAGGATACTTCATACCAAATAGCATTTCTCTGTTCCGTATGGTTTGGGAAATATGGTCAACTGAAAATCTTTCTATTTTTAACTCCTGGGGTTCCCACAGAGACGGAGAACATTTTTTTTGCCCGGAGTCAAGTACTTATGACCCAATAATACTACATGACAAATTTGATTCAAGTTGGACCATCGGGTCAGAAAATAGAAATTTGGGGTGGGGCCAAAAATTTTACACCTCCCATTACAAAGGGCAAAGGCAAAATTTGCTCCACAACCTTCGTTTGAACAAACTTGATTCTACACCTCAAAAGGAAGGACCATATCAAATATCAAGTCATTGTACTCACTGCTTCATGGGAAGATTTTTAAACAAGAGGCTCCAGGGGGCCTGTGGGTGCTCACCTGACAATGTAGACTGAATATCAACCCAGGGAATTGATTTCAACAAGTTACATCTGCCCCTCTTAAGAAAAGCTTATACCAAATATCCAAAGATTCTGACCAGTGGATCTTAAAAAAAGAAGATTTTTAAAGAATATTCCTCATATTGAATTAAGTTATAATTCAGGCTCCCACAGAGAGCCCAAATATCAACCCAGGACTTGGCTTTAACAAACTTGAATCTCACCCCCCTAAGGATGCTGCACACCAAATATCAAAATATTCCAACTGCTGGATCTGAAGAAGATTTTTAAAGAAAATTCCTCATTTTGAACTAAGTTACAATTCGAGCCCCCCCACAGTGAGCCCAAATATGGACCTAGAGACATGGCTTAAACAAACTTAAATCTTTCCCCCCTAAGGATGCTGCATACCAAATATCAAAAGCATTCTGACTGCTGGATCTGAAGAAGATTTTTTAAGAAAATTTCTCATTTTGAACTAAGTTATAATTCGGGCTTCCACTGTGAGCCCAAATATGAAACCAGGGACTTGGCTTGAACAAACTTGAATCTCACCCCCCTAAGGATGCTGCAAGCCAGTTATCAAAACATTCCGACTACTGAATCGGAAGAAGATTTTTAAAGAAAAATTCCTCATATTGAATTAAGTTATAATTCAGACTCCCACAGGGAGCCCAAATATCAACCCTGGGACTTTGATTAACAAACTTCAATCTCACCCCACCCCCTAAGGATGCTGCACACCAAATATCAAAACATTCCGACTTCTGGATCTGAAGAAGATTTTTTAAGAAAATTCCTCATTTTGAACTAAGTTACAATTCGAGCCCCCACAGTGAGCCCAAATATGGACCTATAGACATGGCTTAAACAAACTGGAATCTTACCCCCCTAAGGATGCTGCATACCAAATATCAAAAGCATTCTGACTGCTGGATCTGAAGAAGATGTTTAAAGTAAATTCCTCATTTTGAACTAAGTTATAATTCGGGCTTCCACTGTGAGCCCAAATATGAAACCAGGGACTTGGCTTGAACAAACTTGAATCTCACCCCCTAAGGATGCTGCAATCCAAATATCAAAACATTCCTACTACTGAATCGGAAGAAGATTTTTAAAGAAAAATTCCTCATATTGAACTAAGTTATAATTCAGACTCCCACAGGGAGCCCAAATATCAACCCTGGGACTTGGCTTTAACAAACTTGAATCTCACCCCCCTAAGGATGCTGCACACCAAATATCAAAACATTCCGAGTGCTGGATCTGAAGAAGAAGATTTTTTAAGAAAATTCCTCATTTTGAACTAAGTTACAATTCGAGCCCCCACAGTGAGCCCAAATATGGACCTAGAGACATGGCTTGAACAAACTAGAATCTTACCCCACTAAGGATGCTGCATACCAAATATCAAAAGCATTCTGACTGCTGGATCTGAAGAATTTGTTTATTTAAAGTAAATTCCTCATTTTGAACTAAGTTATAATTCGGGCTTCCACTGTGAGCCCAAATATGAAACCAGGGACTTGGCTTGAACAGACTTGAATATCACCCCCTAAGGATGCTGCAAGCCTAATATCAAAACATTCCGACAAGTGAATTGGAAGAAGATTTTTAAAGAAAAATTCCTCATATTGAATAGTGTTGTACGGTTAACCGGTTTTATAAGTCGGTTTCGGTTTTGCTTGAAAACCGAAACCGAAACTCTGTAACTGGTAAATGAGTATGGTTTCGGTTTTTTCCTAAAATGTCGGGAAGAGATGTTTTCTTTATTCAGTTTGCAATAACAATGTCTGAAATGTCAAGCTTTGTCAGGAAATAACAGTGTCGTCAATGCACGCCACATTCTGGGTGTAAAGGGGCCACTGCAGCATATCCAGATCACTTGAGAATGATGTATGACAAGTTGTCAATCACACATCGTTGACGTAAAAATGGGTTGTGTTTTCTGTGAGAATGACAAAACAGACAGCCAACACGCCTACATTTCACTGATTACAGGAAATACCTTGCGCAATTGGCTTCGTTTTTGAACAGGTTTGTATGACATAGTCAATCAGTTTAATTAAAATTACTTATCTACAATCTGTTGGACAGGGAATAATATCATATCAGAAAAAAGGTCTTGGCATTTCATTGTCGTATTCGAAAATAACGTTTGTCACGGGTTGCCCCACCACGTGTTTCGGATGTAGTCTGTTGCCTCACTTGATGTGCTTATCCGGGAAGAGGTTTTATTGCAATTCAGTCTTGGGACGTTCCAACCCGAGACGATTTGTCCTGAAGGCTTCGGCCCACTAAAAACACAAAACCGCAAGTTCTTATTCTATTTAGTTCAATATATGAAGGCCAAAACATCTTGAACCGAAACGTCCCGAGGCCGAAATGTCCCAAGACCGAATCGTCCATATCCACGGGAAAAAGCTGCGTTCCGTAATATCGCTTTCAACGTGCCACAGTTGCATTCCCACACAACTTACTTTAAGGGGGCCAACCAAAGGAACAAATCAGTGGTAGAAATAGAAATTGGAATGGCAAGAGGCAAACGCTAAAAAGTTACAACATATAGCAGTACACCAGTGAATTTGTGAAATCAATTCGGTTGAGCTAAAACCATTGTGTGCGCGAGGAGGGGGGGGGGGGGGGGGGGGAGGAAAGACAATAGGTATTTGGTAAAGTGGTTCGTTTTGAAGCCCACCCAGCTGCAAACAATATGACTTTCCCATTCCAGGCTGACATGAAATGATTGCTGATTATTTTACTAGGCGGGTGGTGGCACTAGTCACCACTGTGTGTGTGGGCGGGGCGGGGTGGGGGGGGGGGGTATTGAAAAGTGTCCATACATCAGTTCATTGTCAAATATGTTAGGATGGGTGTCTAGGTGACCCACTTGGCAACGCTTGTTATTATTTGCAATGCCTGGTAGGGTCATTTTGTTAGGCTGCCCAGAGCCCCACCCAAGAGTGAGCATTGAACAGAGCCCTGGGAAATTGTGAATTGGCTCTTTTCACACCCATGTGTTAATATCAATTCATCATAGACTCTCTATGCCTGATCTTAAAGACCAGAGGTGAGGGTGGGGGGGGGGGGGGGCATGTACCTAGAATTGGTGAGTGGTGATATTCTACAAACACTGTTACATTTTATTTTCTTATATATTATTTTGTTTTGATAATGCCTGCCATTTAAACATTTAGCACAAATGCTAGTCAATGCCAATTAAATCATCATTGAAAATGTGACAGTATGGGCATTATATCGACACTATATAGTTTCTGTTGGAAACTGCAGATGTCTTACTATAAAAAACTGAAAGCCGACCTATAAACCAAGTTTTTTTAAAAAAAAAAAAACGAACCGAAACCGAACCGAAACAAGAAAAATAAAACCGCACAACACAAATATTGAACTAAGTTATAATTCAGACTCCCACAGGGAGCCCAAATATCAACCCTGGGACTTTGCTTTAACAAACTTGAATCTCACCCCCCCAAGGATGCTGCACACCAAATATCAAAACATTCCGACTGCTGGATCTGAAGAAGATTTTTTAAGAAAATTCCTCATTTGGAACTAAGTTATCATTCGGGCTTCCACTGTGAGCCCAAATATGAAACCATGGACTTGGCTTGAAGAAACTTGAATCTCCCCCCCCAACCCCCAACCCCCCCCCCCCCCCCCCCAAGGATGTTGCAAGCCAAATATCAAAACATTCCGACTACTGAATCGGAAGAAGAAGATTTTTAAAGAAAAATTCCTCATATTGAACGAAGTTCTAATGTGGGCTCCCACAGGGAGCGCAAATAGGAACCCAGGGACTTGGCTTTAACAAACTTGAATCTCCCCCCCCCCCCCCCCCCCCCCCCCCACCCCCCCCACCCCCAAATATCAAAACATTCCGAGTGCTGGATCTGAAGAAGAAGATTTTTTAAGAAAATTCCTCATTTTGAACTAAGTTATAAGTTACATTACAATTCGAGCTCCCACAATGAGCCCAAATGGACAAACTTGAATCTCAACCCCTAAGGATGTTGCATTCCAAAGATCAAAACATTCCGACTGCTGGATCTGAAGAAGGAGATTTTTAAAAAAAATTCCTCATTTTGAACTAAGTTATAATTCAGGATCCCACAGTGAGCCCAAATATGAACCCAGGGACTTAGCTTGAACAAACTTGCATCCCACCCCCCTTTGCATGCTGCATACCCAATATCAAACGATTCTACCTGCTGGATCTTGAGAAGAAGATTTTTACAGAAATGTGCCTGAAATGCAGTTAGTTCGAATTTAGGCTTCTATAGTGAGCCCAAATATGAATCCAGGGGGCTGATTTGAACAAACTTGAATCAGATCCACCCCATAATGCTGTATATCAAATATTGAATGATTCTGCTCATTTGTGCTGAAGAAAAAGATTTTTTCATAATTTCTCTAATATACATAGGGTGCTATCAGAGTTATGCCCCGTATGGAGCCCCAAGTGTGAGTGTCCATTTCATTTGAACAAACTGAAATTGACATATGTTAATGAACATCCATACCAAGATTCGAGCGAATTCACCTAGCGGTTTCAGAGGAGAAGTTGTTTGAAAAATGTTCAGGACTCCAGATGGCAAGTAATAAGTTTAGCTCCCTTCGGTGAGCTAATGAAAAAAAAGGAAAAATGACACCAATATGTGTTACTAGCAGGGTTACCCAGCGTTGCTCAGACTGAGCAGAGTATTAAAATTAGCCCTAGTAGACCCCTTTGAAGATCTATATCGGTGAGAAAAATTTTGGTCATAACTGTTGGTGCCCCTTTACACCCCCACTCGGCACTTTTTTAAACCTCACCATTATATTCCTGGTAAAAAATTACCCCTAGTAGACCCCTTTGAAGACATATATCAGCAAAAAAAAAAATTTGGTCTTAACTTTCGGTACCCCCCACACCCCACCCCACACACTTTTTTAAACCTGACGAAGACCTCCGCCATAAAAAAATACTCCTAGTAGACAGATTTTGGACATTTGGGGTGGTCCCATATTTATTTCTGTAGCGGACAGACATACATACAGACATTCTAAAATGTAGAAAGAAAGAAGAAAGAAAGAAGAAGATTAAAAGCTGGAAGTCGCCCATCAGCCTCTAAGGTAGAGCATTGTGCTGCTAATATCTGGACGTGTAAGCCACAGTAGGCCATATGTTACAATTATTTTGTAATTATTTATGGAGAAATGCCAAACAATGCATTCCATATCTTGATGCTAATAGGCCTTATTTACAAATGGGTCAGGCCTGTCTTCTCCCCCAGTACCAAACAAAATTTAAAATACAGGCTTTCAGGCCATGTTTGGACTAGCCCCCAACCCAACCCCCCCACCCCCCCCCCCCCCCCCCACCCCCCACCCCCACCCCCCCCCCTAGTTTCTGACAACTGTGATGATGGTTAAGAAGGGGGCTGTATCGTGAATGGAGCTCTGCACTTAACCAACAATTGTTATTTTTGACTGCATGATTCTTGAAGTAATCACTTTAGGCCTAAACAAATGATACTTTTGTTTCCGCTCACCCGACCGACCCTATTTCAAACTGTGGAGTCTAAGCATTTTATTGAAATCGCAAAAAAACGTGAAAAAAAAAACGGTGGTATTTTTGCCACTTTCTAAATCGCGCCACACATATTGATCGTCAAAAAATTAAGATTTTATAAAAAAAGGAATCCTATTTTATATAAAAGCCTATCGAGCCACGGAACTTCTTCACAACATAATATTCAGCTGTCCTCTCATTCTGAATAGTGAGATCCAATGCCTCACTTTATCACGACATGAGGTCAAGAAGTGTTAAAATAAGGACACCTCAGGACTTGAAATAAATTGCCTTTTTAAGTGATTGTGGTAATGGACTGGTTAAATAACATCGTATTTATCTTTGCTAAGAAAGCACAAATGACTTGCTTTTGTTTATTTGAAGACAATAAAGTTCCCTGCTTTCGTCTTGTATGAAACACTTTTGAGTTTTGAGCACACCATTTTGAAGGCATGATGCTATCGTGACGTCAGCATGTGCAAACAGCCTATCACTTTAAAGTACAAGTGTAAATTTACAGGAATCCTTTGGCATTTCACAAGAAAAATGTCCAGGTTTTAAATAGCAGGCATGCCATTGGTTGAAATGTAATAATGTGATTAACTACGCATGCTTACTGGAATACAGTCCATGTGTTTGTTTCAAATTAGATCAGTCCTGGAAATGAGAAGGGTGAGAGTGCAATTGCTCCCGTCAACACCTGTGATTTCTATTTTACGGGAGCTAAAAATGCACTTGTTGAAAAATATTGTGGAGTACTAAATATACTGTGAGGGCATACAGATGTGTTGTTTGTGTCGAAAATTCATATACTAACATTTTACGGGTGCAATTTACTCTCGTCTCTGATTTCGCAGGAGCGTAAAACTGCACCCGTCAATTTTGTTCATTTCCAGCACTGTTAGATGTAAACAATATTCAATCACTTGCGTAATAATGGTCACTGTTGAGACAAAACACTTGAACAGTTGATGTAGAAAAGTAATAAAGATTTCATGGTCTTCCAGGGAAGAAGGGGCGGTAAAAAGGGAAGAGACCCAAATTTAAACCAACATTAATCCACACTAGTGAAGTAAAATCACTTCTTGTAAACTTTGACATTAATTTAAAGCAAGTTGAAATTTGTATACCGCCTCACCGGGATAAAACCAACATTTTCAGGTACCGATTATGATTTAATTCGCCAGTATCGATGACGGTTTTGACAATTTTACCGATTATAGTCGGTATACCATAAAACCACACAGCACTACACAGAGGCCTACTTTAAGTTGAAAAAGTGATAAACTAAGTTAAGGGAACTGCATTCTGAATAAAAAAAAATAAAAAGTTTTTCCGACCTACCAGCCATAATTTTTTTCATTCTGTTAGCGGAAAGAAACATATATCCTTTTTAGGCCTTATTATTGAGAATTTGAAACATGCTGCTAAAAATGACGGCAAAAAATGCATTTTTTTTAATATCAAAAGCTGCCAGAAGTCTCCATTTATAACTCATTTTAAAAAAAAAAATTGGGGGGGGGGGGGGGGGGGACAGTCACCCCCACCCCTATCATCGACAATGACTTGCATCCCACCCCATCAGCACTTTTGCCTGCCTTTGGCATCTGCATCAGTTTCCCAACACTTTTGAAATGAGGCATGTCACGGAATTAACTCTGGGATTCAAATTTCCATTCCCAGGCATTGATAACTGTTTTCTATTCATAAGGCATGCACTAAGTTAGGGGTGGCACGCATAAACATTGGCCTGACAGAAGCAGGGTTATTTCTAATTAATGTTTTGTAAAACAATAAATTTGTTCTAAAATAACATTGCATGTTATTTCAATGGCCCCAGCCAAGAAATAACAAAGGGGACGTTTTGACCAACTACTGTACTGGGGACGTTTTGACCAACTATTTGGGGACGTTTTGACCAAAACATTGGGGGACATGTTGGTTTGGGGACGTTTTGACTAGGATTCATCAACAGAGGAAGGATCTCTTGAAAAATGTGAAGAGACACATCGTCACAAAATGAATTTCCCAGAGTTGAATACGAGACCCCATCTCATTTAACATAATTTTGCTTAAATAAATAGTAACAAACATACCAGTATCAATAATTAAAATAAAACCATTCCAGATGAGAAATTTCAACTTGGAATTAAAACAAACATATCTCGCACAAAACGTCCTGCTTCGATATCTGTACGAACTGCCTATGGCACGAAACGACCGTTATTCCGTTAACCACATTGTCATTGGGGAAAAAGAACTTACTTCGAAAATCGCGCGCCAGTCAAAGTTCGTTTGGGAGATGCAATTAACAATAAGAAGATCGGGATTTTTTGCACCTGTGCTTTTGTAAATAATCAGTGATATGCCAATACCATACAGAAGGAATAACAGTATGTTTATTTTTTGTTTGGTTTAAGCAAATACATTGACATACTTTTAGAAGCAAAATGTCAGCTTTCCGTTTCGAATTCGTCACACAGCGCGTGCAGTCTGCAGCTGACGTAACTTTCCGGTGGCCTATTTTTCTTTAGTATTTCTCATTATTTGTCAGTCACAGTGGTTCAAATAAATCACTGCGTCGTCAAACGAAATTATCAAGAGTTCTTGGAATGCATATGTTGAAATGTGGTCCCGTAGGGATCAGTCTTTGAAAAACCACCAGACTGCTTTGAGACTCTCACGTGTTGGCGGTGCTGCCATATAACGTTTTTTTTTTCAAGAGTACCGGTTATAAGAAAATTCTGTTGCAAGGCACAGATACGCAAAAAGCTGAATTATTGTGGTTTTTCGTTTACTGACACTCTGTTATGCGATGCTTGCGTTTGCCCATTTCTTGGAGTTGTGGGAGGGGGGGGGGGGGGGGCTGTGTGTGGTGCAAAAATGTAGGGCCCAGATCCCTGGTCCACTCCACCCCACCACACCCCCATTACACCCAGGCATGCATTCACTACCTTAGTTGGTAGGAAGTGTGGCTTAAAAAGACGATTCTCTATGGGCACTGTTTTTTAGGGTGGCAAGTCTTTTGTTATATTCACATTTTACAAAGAGTGGCATAGGCGTCGACGAGGGGGGGGGGAGGGTTGAGATACAAGTTTATAAGCTCACAAGCTCACCTCACTGAAAGTTAGGGGGAGCTTCAGTGATCACTTTCTGTCCATCCGTCCATCCGGTGTGAACTTTACATTATCAACTTCTTATCAGTAAACCCGGGACCAAATTTAACCAAATTTGGTACGCATGTTCTTTATCATATGTCAATTCAAGGTTGTTCAAATAAAGTTGCCATGTCCACAGAGGGCACCACAAGGGGCGATACTCTGACAGCATCCAAAAATTGCTTTCAAAATTAAAAAATCAATTTCTCCTGAACCATCAATTAGAATCTTCTGATATTTGGTATATAACATCTCTAGGAGGGGTAAGATTCAAGTTTGTTAAAATCCAGTCCGTGGGTTAATATTTGGGCTCTCTGTAAGAGCCCGAACTTTAACTTAGTGAAATATGAGGAAATTTCTTTAAAAATCTTCTCCTTCAGATCCACCAGTCAGAATCCTTTCATATTTGGTATACAACATCTCTAGGGGGTCAGATTCAAGTTTGTTCAAATTGGGTCCCCCTGAGTTAGTATTTGGGCTCTCTATTGGATCCCAAAGTTTAACTTGGTGCAATTTGAGGAAATTTCTTTAAAAATCATCTTCTTCAGGTCCACCAGTCAGAATCCTTTCATGTTTGGTATACAACATCTTTAGGGGAGGGGGGGGATCAGATTCAAGTTTGTTCAAACCGAGTCCCTGGGTTAATATTTGGCCTCCCTAAGGGAGCCTGAATTTTAACTTCAGTGTAATATAAGGGAATTTCTTTAAAAATCTTCTTCTTCACATTCACCAGTCAGAATCCTTTCATATTTGGTATACAACATCTCGAGGTGGGTCAGTTTCAAATTTGTTCAAATCGGTTACCTGCAAATATTTGGGCTCCCTATGGAACCCCAGATATGAACTTAGTGCAATATGAGGAATTTGTTTTTAAAAATCTTCTTCTTTAGACCATGCAGTCAGAATGCGTTCATATTTGGTATACAACATCTCTAGGCAGGTCAAATTCAAGTTTGTTCAAACCTGGTCCTTGGGTTGATATTTGGGCTCTCTATTGGAGCCCAAATTTTAACTTAGCGAAATATGAGGAAATTTCTTTAAAAATCTTCTGCAGATCCACCAGTCAGAATCCTTTCATATTTGGTATACATGTACAACATCTATAGGGGAGTCGGATTCAAAGTTGTTGAAATCGGCCCTTGAGTTATTAGTTTGGGCTACCTATGGAGACCTGATTTTTAACTTAGTCCAGTATGAGGGAACTTTTAGCTCACCTGACTGAAAGTCAGGGTGAGCTTTTCTGATCACTTTTTGTCCGTCTTAAAGGTGGTGTTTGGGTCATTTTCTCCCAAGCCACTGACTGCTGTTCAATGAACATTTGGGTTTTTCTTCAAATTGGGTTTCTGCTCATATTGAGGAGGGGGGGGTTGGGCCAAAATGCACATTTTTTAAAATCTTCTCATGAACCAGCCATAGCAGAGTCTTGATATTTGGTATGCAGCTTCCATTTGAGGTGTAGACTCAAGTTTGTTCAATAGAAGTTTGACGGGCAATATTTGCCTTTGTTCTGGCCTTCTGGGAGGGGCAAGAATTTTCGCCAAGCCCAAAATTTCTATTCTCCAAACCAAGAGCCTTATTTGAACCAAATTTGGTCTGAGGGCGTATTGGGTCATAAGTAATTTATGCCCAATTTTTTCCCCCGTCGCCCCATAGGAACCGCAGGAGCTTAAAATAGAAAGAAATTAAAACACCCATATCTCCAAAACTACATGGCCCTGAGAATTCTTATTTGGTGTGAAGCTTCCTTCACACCAAATAAGAATCATTGGGTACTATCATTGGGTACTTTTTGGGGACTTTGAATGAAAAAGTGCTGAGTCAGCATTTTGTAACACTGTGGGGGTAATGGGAAAACATTTAACACTACTTTTCTCCCAAACCACTGCTCCAAAAGCTTTCAGATTCCACATATATCATCTTTGGAAGATTGTTTCACATGTTTACTGAAATCAATTCCCTGGGTCCATATTTGGGCTCTCTTTGGGAGCCCAAATGTTTAAATTAGTGCAGTTTGAGGAATATTCTTTAAAAATCTTCTTCTTCAGATCTACCAATAGGAATATTTTAATATTTGGTATGCAGCATGCTTAGGGAGGTGAGATTCAAGTTTGTTCAAGCCAAATCCCTGGGTTCATATTTAGGCTGAAAATTTGGGGTTCCGGCCCGGACTTAGAAATTTTGGGTCAAAATGCAGAAAATTAGGTTATTTTGGTTTTTTATGCATTTTGGTCAATTTTAAGACCAAATTTTTTTTTTTTTTTTTTTTTTTAACACTGAAAATTTGGGGTCCATGTGGGACTTAGAAAATTTTGTACCAAAATCCGGAAAAGAGTTTTTTTGTTTTTATGCATTTTGGTCAATTTTAAGACAAAAAAAAGTTGTTTTTTTTTACACTGAAAGTTTGGGGTTCGGGTGGGACTTGATAAATTTTGGGTCAAAATGCAGAAATTATTTTTTTTTTGTTTTTTAATGCATTTTGGTCAATTTTAAGACAAAATTTTTTTTTTTTTTCAACACTGAAAATTTGGTCAATTTTAAGAAGAAAAAAAAAAATTTTAGTCTGAAAATATTTTGTTTGGGACTTCGAAAATTTCTGAACAAAAATAAAAAAAAATCTTTTTTTATGCGTTTATCTCAATTTTGGGATGTACAAGTGCAGGAACTGAAAATAGAAGGAAAATCATGTGTATTGTGTGGGCACAATCACTTCATCTAGCTGGTATATGCTTTTCTTAGGAGGGGCGTATGCAGCTTATTCAAGTCAAGTCCCTGGTTTGATATTTAGACTACCATGTCAGGTGAGTGCCCTAAGGCCCCCCTGGGGCCTCTTGTTTTTTAAATCTTCTTCAGATCCTCCAGTCCGAATCCTTTCATATTTCGTATACAGCATCTCTAGGTTGGTCAGATTCAAGTTTGTTCAAATCGGAGTGTGGATTCATATTTTGGCTTTCCATTGGAGCCCAAAGTTTAACTTAGTGCAATGTGAGGACATTTCTTTAAAAACTTTCCTCTTCAGATCCACCAGTTAGAATTCTTTCATATTTGGTTTCTAACATCTCAAGGAGGATCATTTTCAAGTTTGTTAAATTTGAGTCCCTGGCTTAATATTTGGGCTCTCTAACTGAATGTGACCCCAAATACTTTCAACCACTTTGTCAGGTGAGCGATTAAGGCCCCTTGGGGCCTCTTGTTATCGACCACCCCCCCCCACCCCCCCACCCCCCCTTCCATGAAGTCAGGAGGGTGATATTGAAATAGTTTTAGTCCATCAGTCTGTCTGTTCTTTTTTTCAGTGGATTTTTACAAAACTTGGTCTGAAGTGTCATTATCAAGTGTAGATGTGCATGGGGTCAGGAATATTTTTCCGCTATACCAATGGCCCAGCTAGCTGGTGCAACCCAATTTATTACCAGGGCCAAACACAAATTTTGAATCCCCCAAACCCCCCAAAATTTGCCAAAAAACACAAAAATGAGAAGACCAGTATGGTCCTCCATACTTTTGCGCAATGCGCAACTTGTTGTCAAGGACAACAATAGGCTACCGCCATCATGTCATTCTGTTGTTTGGCCCATGTCAGATCAACACGTATCCTGACTTTTGTGCTATAAAATCCTACAGTATAATGTAGCCAGACACGATTTTGAAGTGGAATGGTGGAATAATTGCAGCAGAATGCAGCTGAATATAGACATTGAGTTTTTGAACATCAGGGCTATAACTTTATTGAAATTAAAATAATATTTCTTGTTCTTCCCGTTTTCGGGATATGCACCTGATGTGTTCATTCTTTGTTTATCATATGTGTGTGTTCAATGTTCACCTTTTTCCCCTTGAATCCTCTCATTAGATTTTTAAGAACTAATTGCTGTTAGCGAATTTGTTATTAATTAAAATTCTTCTTAAAAATCTTAGATAATTTACGGAATGTGGATTATTCGTACCCCCTTTGTCGCGTACCGGTTATTTTTGACTTAGTTGGATGTGTCTGTTTGCCATTACCCTTCTCTGAGGGGAATCTTCTGTGAAATTTCTCTATTGTTAAGGGTATTATTGGGATACCGGTTGTCTGACCTGGGCCTTTGTTGTGCCTGTTTTGGACTTGGTTACCGGCTCCTATTCAGTTTAAATTTTTGCCTCGGGCGTGTGGGTATTATGAAGTCCTCATGTTCGAAATGTAAGAGGAAGAAGTCCTCTCTTGATTCTCATTCTTCATGTTTAGCTTGCACTCGTTGCTCGAAAGATGTTACCTGTGCAACTTGCTGTTCTTGGGATTCCAAGCGATAGAATTCTCTCTCTACTTATGTATGTGTTGGCAAAGCGCCGATTTCGGTGCTTTCGCTTAAGGTAACTAATCAAAATTTAGTTTCCATTTCAGAGGTACAAGAACATGGTATTGGTCATGGTATAACATCAAGTTCTGTGCTGCCGTCGTCTTCAGATACAGAGCATGTTGACTTACGAGGTATCGCAGAATACTCGGTACCTCGGGCAAGCAGACGGTCAACTAGCTCGACCGGTGTAACGGAGCCTTTAATTAGTGCTTCAATACCGGGAAATCCGTAGCGGTCCAGGATACGGAGGATGGAAGACAGTCCTCTGTTCAGACGACGGCACGTAAGGGGAAGAGGCCAGTCAAATTGAAAGGTGCATCAGTAGCGAATCATTCTTCTGTTTTGGGGACAAAACAGAAAGATTCGACTTTTGTTGCCAGTTCCGCTGGTAGTCCGGTAGAAAATGCTTCGGAGCCAGTTGTTTCTGATGTACCTTTCTCTGCCAGTGCGGCTGGCAGTAATTTTGATATAAGAGCCTCTTCTTCGTCCGTTTCCAGGACTCTGCACAGTAGACCGCATGCTAGCCGGCAAGATCCAGAGGTAGAGAGTCAGAGCCAGGATACGGCTCTTTCTAAGGCTAGCATTTCGAGGCAAACGTCTTTTTCAAAAAGACGGACACAGGGCGCTGTGTCAGATCACCTTCCGGAGCCTAAAAGGCGTAGAACGGGGGTGAACATTGCCTCGAATACGGAATTGCTGGAGCAAATTGCCCAGCTAATTGCAGACTCCCAGCAGCATAATATGCGGCCGTCATCGATCTCCGCTTCGGATGATTCGGACGGTGCTGGATCGGCAGAAAGAAGGGTTTCCTCAAATAATCAGTATGCCGATAATAGACCAGACCAGGAACCTCTAGCTGGTACTGTTAGGGAGTTTGATGAAGACGAGACTGACACTACATCTTTGGCTGAGCAGCATATGGAAACTATGAGGTTCCTGCAGGATATTTCACCTGAATTAATTCCTTCTGGTCAGAGTTCTGCGCCTTCTAGAGCCAAGCGCCTGTCTTCTTTAGACAGGGAGGTCATTAAGTCGAAGGAAAGTATCCTGTATCCGTCTCAATCAGTCCAAGCGTCAGATGCGTTTGATTGTTGTGATGAGGCTATTGCTGACCTGGCTCAGGCTAGAAAAAATTCTTTCCTTTCGGAAAAGAAGCTTGACCTACCGTTTAGAGGCAATACCTTCTTAAATACGGTAGGCGAGAATAAGATTCCAAGAGCTCCTCTGCGATTGGATGACGGAGCTAGGGACTTGGGTATGTCTCTTCCATCATCGTGTAGCTTCAGTTCTTTTGTTATAGATACTTGCATTGAATCTAGCAGAAGTATTTTGGACGCTATGTCTTATGCAGATCATATTTGCAAGGCATTGGCCGGCAATCTGGAATCTGAGAGCTTACAGGAGTTGTTATCTCCTTTGAGAGTGCTCTCTCGCGCCATAATGTATACAACATCCCACTCTGCTCTTTCAGTAGCAAATTTAGAGTTGGTCAGGCACGATGCTGCCCTTAAATCTACGTCATTTTTTGACGACAGTGTTAAGAGCTCTCTAAGGGCCGCTCCTGTTTCGGGCTCTTCATTATTTAATGATAAGCTAAAAGATGTCTTTGAAGATGCTTCTAAGAAAGCTACAAGTCAGCTTTTGTTGCGCTCAGCTTCGCAACCTCAGCCTTCCACAAGTGGTACTCCTCGGAGAGGTAAATTTTTCTCCAAGAGAGGCTCAGCCCGTGCTGCTTCTAAAGCTCATCGTGGGCGTGGTGGCTTGAAACAGGGGAGCGATTTCAAAAAGGGGATGGCGCAGTTGGATAATAACGAAATGCGTAACCCCACACCGACGTCACAGAGGGGTGCGAGAGCTTCACGAAGTTTCTCCTTGTATAAGCCTCGTAAGTCCTACAAATGAAGATTTCGACCTCTACTGTTCTCCGGTTGGCGGAAGGCTTTCAAAATTCGCAAGCAACTGGAACAAAATAACCCAGGATCTTTGGGTTCGAGACGTTGTGAAAAATGGTCTACGTCTTTCGTTCTGGAGAAAACCTCCATTAACGCGGATTCCGCGATTTGTGAGCCTTCCACAAAATATAACAAAGAGAGAGGCTTTGATTTCAGCAGTAGACTCTCTCCTACAAAAGGAGGCAGTAGAGGTCGTAGAGAATCCCAATTGAAAGGGATTCTACAGTCATCTTTTTCTTGTGCCGAAGCCAGACGGCTTGTACAGACCGGTCATCGATCTCAGTGGGATAAACAAGCTAATAATTGCTCCAAGATTTTATATGGAGACAATTCGATCGGTGAGAGGCAGCATCCGAGTGAACGATTACGCCGCAAGTATAGATTTGAAGGACGCGTGTTTTCACATCATGATTCGTCCGGCTTTTCGGAAATACCTCCGTTTCGCAGTTCAAGGAAAGGTATACCAGTTCAGAGCAATGTGTTTTGGCCTGAACCTTGCTCCGTGGGCGTTCACTCGGGTGATGAATGCAGTAATGAGCCATTTCAGAGCACACTCGGCTTCGATGACGTCGGCATATCTGGACGACATACTTCAAAGGTACAAAAATTTTCATGCTCTCCAAAGCGACGTTCAGAGTCTGCTATCGCTGCTACGATGCCTAAGTTTTATAATCAATGTCGACAAGTCGGATTTAATGCCGACGAGGTCGTTTGTTCATCTGGGAATGAGTTTCGATACTCAAAACAATCGGGTCAGTTTGCCTGTAGCAAGAGCAAAATTAGTTTCGCTTTACGCAAAATACTGCATAAACGCACAAGTCATTACTGCAAGAGAGTTTATGCGTCTGTTAGGACTTTGCGGCGCCGCCGCAGAGTTAATTCCGCTAGGTCGTTTACGCACTCGTCCACTTCAAATTTATCTAACATCATCTTCAAATTTGGGTGGATATCCAGTGGTTATCCCAGGGAATACCTCTTCAGATTCAGGAGCCGTCATTCATAATCATGACGGACGCCAGTCAAGAGGGTTGGGGTGCTTCTCTGATTCACGGTTTATGGGAGAGTCAGTTTCTTGTGTCCCATATAAACTACAAAGAAATGAGGGCAATTTGGTTAGCTCTAAATCATTGGCTCAGTCAAGTAATACACTCACATGTTCAAATTCTGTCGGACAATTCAACAGTAGTAGCCTATATTCGGAATCAGGGAGGTACTCATTCCGTCCAGCTGATGAATCTTACCGAAAAGATTCTTCTTTTCTCTCAAGAAAATCAGATTCTGATATCAATTCGTCATATTCCAGGTCGTCTCAATGTAATAGCAGACTCTCTATCGAGAAAGGATCGCCTGCTACCTTCAGAATGGATGTTAATAAAGTCTGTCTTCAATCAGATTTGCTTCCAGTGGGAACGTCCAATGATCGATCTTTTTGCCATGAGTCTGAACAATCAGTTACAGACGTTTGTGTCTCCATGCCCGGACCCTCAGGCTTATGCAGTAGACGCTCTGTCAATTGCTTGGAACGGGATCATAGGGTATGCTTACCCTCCAGCTCCCCTCATTCAACAGATCTTGCTAAAGATAAAACAGTCTTCTTGCAAGATTCTTCTGGTTGCAAGTCTGTTGGCTCACAGACCATGGATAAATCTTCTCCGTGAACTTCTTTGGGACGTTCCACAGAAGTTACCACCTCTCCGGGATCTTCTGACGCAGGGGAAACTCTGTCAGCTTCATCACAATCCGGAAGGCCTCAACATTCGCGTTTTTCCGTTGTGCGGTCCTTCTTGCACGGAACACAGTTTTCCAGACGAGCAGTGGACGCAATTTCTAACTGTAGGAGGACCTCCTCTTCATTAAATTATGAAGCGAAGTGGAAGGTTTTTGTTCGTTGGTGTGAATCACAATTGATTGATTTTTTTAACCCAACTATTCCTCAATTAGCTAACTTTTTTATATATCTTTTTGATGAAGTTAAGCTACAGCCAGTCACTATTAAGGGCTATAGGTCTATGCTTTCTGACACCTATGCACACCAAGGGAAATTAAACATTGGGTCAGATTTATCTTCAAATAAATTAATGAGGAACTTCTCTGTGAATAGACCTCGCACCTTGAGACTAGTCCCTAAGTGGAATTTAGCTTGGGTTCTTCTGAAACTTCAGGAAGCACCTTTTGAACTGTTAAATACTGTTGAGTTTAAATTTCTTACTTATAAAACATTTTTTCTCTTAGCATTGGCGTCAGCTAGAAGAGTTAGTGAGCTTCATGCTTTGTCTGTTGAAGACTCTCATTATCGTAGTGTTGGTAATTCTATTACCCTCACTACGAAAGTGGGATTCTTAGCTAAGAATCATGTTCCGGACAAACGGCCTAGTCCTATTCTTATTAAAGCATTACCGTCTTCAGATGGTCAGAGACCTTTGTTGTGTCCAGTAAGAGCGCTTAGGATTTATAAGGAGCATTCTAGTTTTATTAGAAGAGGTAGGAAGAGGTTATTTCTTTCTCTTTTTCCTAACAGAAATGATATTTCTGTTCATTCCATATGTAGATGGATTCAATTAGCTATTCGGTCGGCTTATAATGCTTTGTCTGTGAATCAGAGAATAGCTTATAAGATTTCAGCTCACGAAGTTAGAGCTTTAGCTTCTTCTTGGGCTTATGCTAGTAGTACTTCTTCAGTAAGCAAGCAGCTTACTGGACACAACAGAAGACTTTTACCAAATTTTATCTTCGAGATTTAGAATCAATTTCGGATGATCTCAGATCTTTACGACCGTTATCGGTAGCTCAGAATGTCGTCCATTCTAATTAGGATTTTCATTCTGCTCTAGCACTGTCTCCAGTCTGCTACCCTCTTCGTTTTGAAGTGCAGTTACTTTCAAAACAAGGGGAAGGTGGGGGGGGGGGGGGGGGATGGTATTTCCAAATAGTCATCTGGCTTTATAGTGAAAAGTATGGACATACCTCCTTCAGTGATAGTATCCTGGGGTCGGTGCTATGGTAGTTTTAATGTGTAGCTTGGTATGAAGCAATTTTCAATGTATTATATGCTTTTAATGTGTAGCTCGATGTGAAGCGTTATTGTATATGTCATGTGTCAAGACGAGCTTTACTATACAATACTTGGACACTTTTAATGATTTATAAAGAGTCTCATTTCTCTGGACTTCTTTATATTTTGGCTTCCTTTATCAAATTAGCATAATGGGTTATGCTAGGCCATAAATAGAGTTACACCTATATTTTCATTGTTTTTTCTGTAATAAGAGCAATGAATATCAAGTACTGGGCCCGCCTGCCTGTTTACTATTCTCAGCTAGTCTGGGCCATTGGTATAGTGGAAAAATATGAAAAATTTATACCAATTTTAATATTTTTAATACTTACCAATGGCCCAGATGGGGATGGCCCTTCCTGGAGTAGACACTCCTTCCTCCCCGCTGAGTTATATATTACAGTTCTTAATAACATTTAACAGGCACAACAATAAAGAATGACATGATGGCGAGAGCCTATTGTTGTCCTTGACAACAAGTTGCGCATTGCACAAAAGTATGGAGGACCATACTGGTCTTCTTGTTTTTGCGTTTTTTGGCAAATTTTGGGGGGTTTGGGGGATTCAAAATTTGTGTTTGGCCCTGGTAATAAATTGGGTTTCAGCAGCTAGTCTGGGCCATTGGTAAGTATTAAAAATATTAAAATTGGTATAAATTTTTCATTTTTGATGCAACAAATTTTGCATGGTTATGGCCCTTGGAAATAGCACAATTGCCATCACAAAAGCTTGTCCACGTAACTCCTGCATTTTTTTGTTGGATTTTTATGAAACTTGGTCTGAAGTGTCAATATCAAGTGAAGATGTGCATGTGGTCTGGAATTTCCGATGCGATGATTTTTGTGTGGTTATGATCCTTGGAAATAGCAAAATTTACATCACAAAGGCTTAACTCCTCTTACATTTTTTATTGGATTTTTACGAAACTTGGTCCAAAGTATCAGTCTCAAGAGTAGCAGTACATGTGGTCTGGAATTTTCGATGCGATGATTTTTGTGTGGTTACGAACCTTGGTAATAGCAAAATTTCAATCACAAAGGCTTGTCCACTTAACTCCTCCTATATTTTTTCCACTTAACTCCTGCATTTTTCATTAGATTTTTACGATTATTGGTGTGCAGTACGTGTATGATGTGTACATGTGCATACTGAAAGGAAGTTTTGATTCAAATAATATTTCCAGAGTTATAGCCATTGTCGACTTTGAATTTACCAAAATTGCAGGTCTTTAGGAGATATCTTCAGTTGCAATTAAAGAAATTAAATGATATGTGATGAGTTACATTATTAGGTATGAATACATGTCCAGGTCGATAATGAGATTATTCCTGTTATAACATTATAAAGTCTTGATAAAATTAAACTCCTTGGTTCATATTTGAGTTCAATTTTGAGTTGAATTTAAACTTAGGAAATATGGGGAATAATCTTTAACAATCTTTTTCAGATCCAACAGTCAAAATTAATGCTTTCATATTTGGTATACAACATCTCGGGGGAGGGGGGGGGGGGATTCAGGTTTGTCCAAATTGAGTGCCTGGCTTAATATTTGGGCTCCCTACGCAAACCCAAAAAGAAAAGGTCTGTTTGCAAATAATATCATGTTACACTGGAAATGCAATTACAGTTAATTAATCCAATCATAGCAAATTTCTAATTGGTCTAAGATGAGGAATTTTAGTCATTCCTGCAGTCATACATAGATAAATGTCAGATTGGTTCGTTTTATAACACACTGCATTTTTAGTAAGAATTATTTATTAATTATATCCATTCAGATTTCATGAATGTCTGAATAAAATTTTTACAGAAATTTTACTGAAATGTGTAGGGCAAAACTTCACTAAAATTTTAAAAAAAGATTTCAGTGAAATTTTGAAAACATTTCATGAAGTTTCTGTGAAATTTCACTGAATTTCATCAGAATTGTGAAATACCGCCAAAATTTCACCTTTTCACCAAAATTCATTGCATTTTTGGTAAGAATTATTTATTAATTATATCCATTCAGATTTCATGAATGTCTGAATAAAATTTTTACAGAAATTTTACTGAAATGTGTAGGGCAAAATTTCACTAAAATATTAAAAAAGGATTTCAGTGAAATTTTGAAAACATTTCATGAAATTTCACTGAATTTCATCAAAATTGTGAAATACCACCAAAATTTCACCTTTTCACCAAAATTCACTGCATTTTTAGTAAGAATTATTTATTAATTATATCCATTCAGATTTCATGAATATCTGAATAAAATTTTTACAGAAATTTTACTGAAATGTGTAGGGCAAAATTTCACTGAAATTTTAAAAAAGGATTTCAGTGAAATTTTGAAAATATTTCACGCAATTTCTGTGAAATTTCACAGAATTTCATCAAAATTGTGAAATACCACCAAAATTTCACCTTTTCACCAAAATTTTACTGAAATTTCAGTGAAATTTTGATGACATTTTTTTCTTGGGTTATATTTGGGATCCCTATGGGAGCCTGAATTTTAACTAAGTGCAATATGAGAAAATTTCTTTAAAAATCTTTTTCTTCAGATCCTCCAGTCAGAATCCTTTAACATTTAGTATATATCATCTCTAGGAGGGGTCAGATTCAAGTTTGTTCAAATTGGGTCCCTGGGTTGAAAATTTGGAGTCTGGTTTGGACTTTGAGAGAAAAAATTTGCTTTGGATTTTTTATGCATTTTGTTCAACTTTGAGATGAAAAACACCCAAATTTTTAGCCTGAAAATTTTGAGTCCAGTTCCGAAATTTTGGACCAAAATTCGGAATTTTAAAAAAAAATTTGCATTTTTTGTTCAATTTAGCCTGAAAATTTTGGGTCCACTTCCGAAATTTTGGACCAAAATTCGGAATTTAAAAAAAAAAATTGCGTTTTTTGTTCAATTTTGTTCAGACTTGGAAATTTTGGATGAAAATTTGGGAAAAAAAATTTGTTTTTTATGCGTTTTGTTAAATTTTGAGATGAAATAAAAAATTTGGTCTCAGGTTTGGACTCCGAAAGTTACGACCAAAATTCGGACATTTTTGGGGGATTTTTATGTGTTTTGTTCAATTTTGAGATGGGAAAAAAAAAAAATTATAGCCTGAAAATTTTGGTTCCTGTTCCGACTTGTTTTTAAAATCTTCTTTTTCAGACCATGTAGTCAGAATGCTTTCATATTTGGTATACAACATCTCTAGATGGGTCAGATTCAAGTTTGTTCACATCGATACCCAGGGTTAATATTTTGGCTTCCTATTTGAGCTCAAAGTTGAACTTAGTGCAATGTGAAGTGATTTCTTTAAAAAACCTTCATATCCACCAGTCAGAATTCTTTCCTATTTGGTTGGTATATGACATCTCAAGGGGGATCAGATTCAAGTTTGTTCAATTTGAGTCCTTGGCTTAATATTTGGGCTCTATGGGCAGGGGTGGGCATGTTACATTCAGGTTTGTTCAAATCCATTCCTTAGTGTTTTTCCATAAAATTTGCCTCTCATGACTTCATTCCTTTGTAGTGTTGATGAACCATGTCTAACTGAATGTGACCCCAAATACTTTTTTGAACCACTTTGGACGGAGAGCGATTAAGGCCCCTTGGGGCTCTTGTTATTATTATGTTTGGAAAGCAATCTTAATGTCTTTACATAGGAACAACAGGAAACCAGTACGGTAAATTTCAGACAACTAAAATCACTTTCGAAGTATTGTGTATATTGTAATTATCCTGTAACTATAATTATTAGGGCTGCAACGGTTACGGGATTTTCATAACTGGTTAACCAATATCGGTAACCTCACTTAACTGATTAACCATGGTTATCCAAGAATTCCATTGGCACATGTCTTTGGTGGGTTAACTGAGGGCACGATCAAACTCAAAAATGGCAAAGTCAGTCCTGGCAGCGATTGGCAATGCCTAGGAAAATGATGTGTAGCAATGCACAACGTCAGCAATAAAAATTGGCGAGGTTGTAATGTTGTAAAATGTCAGCTGCCCCCCCCCCCCCCCCCCCCCCTACACAAAAACAATTACCTGTTCAGGGTAACCTAACTGACCGTAAAACGTTTATCGAGTAAAAGTCACTCATATAGTGCGCTGTAACTCTAAATTTCCATCAAACTTCAACTGTGAATTTGAAGCCCATTTTGGGAGTTCAAGCTTTCAAAATTACATGAAGGAATAAATCTATCGAATAGTATATATGGGAAGGAGGAGGCCAGTTCCAGTTCAGCAAAAGAAACCGCATTTGGTAAACTGATGAACATTTCATTTGGTAAACTGATGAACATTTCGTGTTGATAGGTCATGAATATTAATGAGTATCGTGTTTCGTGTACTGATACTGAAAGCCCCAAATCTTGGCCTACCATCTTGAAAATGTCATTTGAGCAAGTATAGTGTACAACAGTTTTTAGCTCATCTTGACAAAGTCAAGCTGAGCTAATCTCATCGCTCCGTCCGTCAACACTATGTTTTGGTCTTCTCCTCCAAAGCCACTGGGCCAATTCAAGTGAAAGTTTGTGTGACTGATGGTCCCAAAGGGGCATTTCATTTTTGTTCAACTCAGCATGCCCAGCCCCATAGGGAGGGAGTGGGGGAAAATGCTCCAAAATATTTTAAAAATCTTCTTCTCAAGAACCAGTGTGTACAATGACATAATATTTGCTATGGAGCTTCCATATGAGGTGTAGAATCAAGTTTGTTCAAACGGAGTTCGTGAAGTAATATTTGGCTTTGTAATAGGAGGGGTAAGATTTTTGGCCCCGCCCAAAATTTCTATTTTCTGAACCGATGGTCCGGTATGAACCAAATTTGGTTTGTAGTAGTATTGGGTCATAAGTACTTGACCCATGCAAAAAAAAAAATTCCCGCTTCCCCATGGGAACCCTGGGAGCTAAAAATAGAAATATTTTCAAACGCCCATATTTCCCAAACCCCACAGAACAGAGAGGTTTTATTTGGTATGAAGTATCCTTATGACCAGTAGAATTGAATGGTAAAAAAAAATTGCCATCGGTTATGTTAGGGTGTTTTGTAATGGGCATCGAAAAATGCTGAGTCTGCATATTTGCAAAAATTTAAAAAAATCTTTTCTCCAGAACCAATCATCAGAATCTTTTGATATTTGGTATACAGCATTCATAGGGGGGTCAGATAAAAGTTTGTTGAAATAAAGCTCATTGGTTCATATTTGGGCTCTCTGCAGGAGCCCAAAGTTTTAACATAGGGTAATATGGGGAATATTCTTTAAAAATCTTCTTCAGAACCACCAGTCAGAATCTTTTAATGTTTGGTATACATCATTGTTATGAGGGTCAGATTCTAGATTGTTCAAACCAAGTCCCCAGGTTAATATTTGGGCTTCCTATGGAAGCCCAAATTTTATCTTTGTTCAATAAAGTTTAAAACACTATTTACCAGAATAACACACAATCATCACAAGAGAACAATATCGTGTGATTGTATCGTTAATAACGATCTTTCCCCACCCCAACTCCCTAAAATGCAAATATTATTTTGATTAATATTGCTCAGCACTATACATGCATACTCTGAGAAA
Organism: Pictodentalium vernedei; assembly: GCA_031216915.1. Classification (NCBI taxonomy): domain Eukaryota; kingdom Metazoa; phylum Mollusca; class Scaphopoda; order Dentaliida; family Dentaliidae; genus Pictodentalium; species Pictodentalium vernedei. The sequence goes on along the minus strand of CM062296.1, from coordinate 547,822,591 downwards.
TTATGTGGTTTTAAGCTTTCGTAATTGGTGATTTATCAACGAAATTCTGCAGTGTAACAGGCACTAACAGATTTTCTTCTGGGTCCTATTTCATCCATCAGCATCGGAATCAGCATACACTACTGCACATTTGGCCATTAAATGGACCATCAAGTTGTGCCATTAAAAATAATAGCCATTAAAATTATATGATCAATGGCCATTAAAGTGGGTGATGGGCATGAACATTATTTTCATGGGCAAGGCAAAATGTAATGGCCATGAAGAAGACCAAATTAACGGGAAACTTTTTTTCCACAGAAAACTTAATGGGCATTAGATGTTAATAGGTACTGCTGTACACTATAATGGGCATTAAAATGGGATGAGAATTAATGGCCATTAATTTTAATGGGTACATAACATGGGCATCAAATTTCAGAAAAATCGGTTCAATGGCCTTTAAAGAATTTAGCGCCATGCAAAGTTAATAGCCTTTAATTGGCATTTTTCGGAGGAAAAATACCTCCTGTTTCCATGTTTCAATGCCCATTAAACTTTTTTCATTTAATGGGTTTGAATTCAGTCATTTTTATCGCCGTTGGCATTAAACTTATAGTAGATTTTAATGGCCATCAAATTTATTAATGGGCATTAAGTTTCTAATAGATTTTAATGTCCATCAAACTTTATGTATATATAAGACCTGTGGCCAAACCACACAAACTTTCTAGGAGGGCAATTGGTAGTCAAGGAAGGGAACCAAGGGGTGATATCTATTTTTCTTCAGTGTGCTAATAATTGAAAACAAGAGGCCCACCTGACATTTTTAGCTCACCTGACTGAAAGTCAGGGTGAGCTATTCTGATCACTTTTCGGCCGTCATCCGTCGTCCGTCGTCAGTCGTGAAGGTGGTGTTTGGGCTTTTTCTCCCAAACCACTGGCCGCATATTAATGAAATTCCATGTGAGTAGGGTTTATATAAGTGCATTTTGATTTTTTGTCAAATTAGGTTTCGGCTCACATTGAGCAGAGGGATGGGGCAAAAATGCTCCAATTCTTAAAAAAATCTTCTTCTCAATATAGCAGAGACTTGATATTTGGTATGCAACTTCCTTTTGAGGTGTGGACTCAAATTTGTTCAAGAGAAGTTGGAGGGGCTATATTTGACGATGTTAAAGGAGGGGCAAAAATTTTGGCCCCGCCCCAAATTTCTATTTTCCAAACCGCGAGGCCGATTTGAACCAAATTTTACATGAGTGCTTATTGGGTCATAAGTACCTAATTTATGCAGAAATTTTTTTCCCCATATCCCCGTGGGAACCACAGGAGCTAAAAATAGAAAAAAAATGAAAACACCCATATCTCCAAAACTACACGGCACTGAGAATTCTTATTTGTTGTGAAGCTTCCTTAGGACCAACAGAATGGAATGATCAAAAAAAATTGCCATCGGTTTTATCATGGGGTACTTTTTGGGGACTTTGAAAAAGTGCTGAGTCAGCATTTTTTAACACTGTAATGGGAAAAACATAATAGTACAGGCGTTGAACTAAAAAAAGTGGTGTTACCTGGAAAAAATTTGATACAAGCTGATTTTTTCGACGCGGAATTTATCTGGGAACAACATATCCAAAATCCGCTAAAATCCACCTTGGGGAAAATTTTTCATAGTGTCTCAACTGAGGGTGGGGTGGTGGCCATTTTTACCAATTTCCTGATGTCATTTTCCAGGCGGTTCTGTATTAAGGGCAGGAATTTGTCTCTTCTCAGATTTTTCCTGTCAGTAGAATACAATATAATGACTATAGTATTATACCAGCCCACGTAATTGATGTACACCGCAAATAAAGAGCGTTGTATAGCACACTGGAGAAATACTATGCGAGGCCACCTCCTAGTAGAAGCTGCACTGACGAATACATTATTGGGTGCCATAACCACATCCGAAATGAGCACGAATGTTTCTCCTCTGATGAGCCCACCCACTGTTGAGAGTGTACAGATAAACCAGAGGGACGTAGATGGTGTGAAGGAGTTATACAAAGGTGTGCTTGAAGGCGCGGTCACCCTTTCTGATGTTAGCAGCTCATCAGCTCTCGTGACGGTGAACACTTGCCTTGACAGTTACAAAGCCAAACTGTCAAGAGAATCACGCACCGCTAAGCTATGGGTACAATATCTAGAATATATTCAGGTACTGAAAATGTTCATCTGTGGAGAACGTCTTGGTGATTGGAATCTCCATCTCATTGCTGTTGGTAGAATGCTGAACCTCTTTGCCGCAACAGGGCATGTACACTATGCCAAGAGTTGCAGAGTCTTTCTGCAAATGATGCTTGAACTACCAGAAAAACATCCTTGGTTGTATGAGAGATTCTACTGTGACGGCTTTCATGCTATACGTCGAAGTTCTAGGATTTGGGCAGGCCTCTCTAGTGATCTTGTTATTGAGCAAGTTCTTATGCGTTCAATTAAAAGTCGGGGTGGGTTGACACGAGGTCGTGGCGTGACGGAATCTGTACGACAGGAGTGGATTTACACGATGCATAAATGCGCAGAGATACATGAAGCCATGACAACGTTGACCGACCTAAAGCTCAATACCAGCGAACAGCATGTAGATATGGGCACATCTCGTCGAAAACGAGACAACTTAGACATGGCCAGAATACTAGAGTGGTTTGACACACACAACCCGTTCGATGGAAACGAACGATTGCGTTCTCTGTCATCTGGTTTGTTAGCTTCCGAGGGAGATGGTATCAACTGCGATATCACTGAGTCTGTAGGGGCAGAGATACACTCTGGATTAGACAACGCTATTGTTTCCGATGCCACTATCAAACGAAGTGATCAAATCTGTACCCTAGCTCACCTCACCCTCGGGTTGAAGCTAGATGACCAGAGGGTGACAATTGACCCCTCAACTTTGTTTACTAGACTGGTTGCTATTGCCCAGAGAGAGCAAGACATGGCACAGTTCTTTGCGTATGAACTAACTGTAATGCCAACAGCCCTCTTCAAAGATTTTTTCCTCAGAAAAGCAAACAAGGCGGACCTAGCAACTGCAATAACTGATGGCTTATCCCTTACTAAACCATCATCTGATGGTCTGTACGTGCTCGACGGGGGCGCTCTCCTCCACAGAGTTAAATGGAAGACAAACACCACTTACTTGGAAGTGGCAAACCAGTATGTTGGATACGTGACGAAGAAATATGGGCAGAATTGTCGAATTGTCTTCAATGGTTATGGTCAACGACCAACAACCAAGACTCAGGAGCAGAGAAGAAGAGCTCTCCACGTTTGTGCTGATATCCGTTTGACGAACAACACGACTGCCCACAAAAATCAGGAACTGTTCTTATCGAATGGAAATAATAAAATGCAGTTTATAAAAATGCTTTCCACATCACTGAGAGAGGCTGGGCATATTGTCGAATGCAGTTCTGGAGATGCTGACACTAACATTGTTGACAATGCAGTTCAACTTTCGTCCCAGGGAAAAACAGTTGTCATTGTTGCAGATGATACAGATGTACTAGTTATGTCCGTATACCATTGGGATCGTACTTGGTCTGATATCTATTTCCAGTCAGAAGCACGGAAGTCACACAGGGGTGGAGATGCATGGAAAATCGCAGATATAGTAGAGAAGATTGGAGAAACAACTCCGAAGAACCTCCTCTTCATTCATGCATGGAGTGGGTGTGATGTCACATCACCAACGTTTGGGCATGGGAAAACGTTGCTTCTCAAGAAGTTAGAGAAGTCATTGCCTATTCAAAATATATCAGAAGCAATGCACGACAATACCATTTCTCAGACAGAGGTTGGGAAAATGTCTTGTTAGACCTCATCATGTAGTTAAATTCCTGTTATTATATTGGACCAGTCAACATTATCTGCACCTCATTGTATGCGAAAACATCGATCAAAGAACCATTTCTAGTTTTGTATTCTGTGCAGAAGTATCTTAAATCGGGAGTGAAAATTTGAGAAAAAAATGTGATTTTTGGGGTTATTGACCCTTTTTCCTCATAAAAAGTGTGAGGATTTCATCAGGCAATTGCCTCTCAATATAATTAACATTTGTATCTGGTCGCCTGCGACACAAAATAATATATAAAACTCAATCTGTGACATATAAACGGCCGAAACCCCGGAAACACAATTTTCCCCCTTCACGAACAACCCCCTGACGGGAAATCTGACATGAAAAATTTTCCCCAAGGCGGATTTTTGCGGATTTTGGATATGTTGTTCCGAAATAAATTCTGCGTCGAATGACACCAAAATCAGCTTATATCAAATTTTTTCCGGGTCAAACCCTACTATGCCTCTACTATAAGACTACTTTTCTCCGAAACCACTGCTCCAAAAGCTTTCAAATTTCACATATAACATCTTTGCAAGATTGTTTCACATGTTTATTGAAATCAATTGCCTGGGTCGATATTTGGGTTCTCTATGGGAGCCCAAATGTTTAAATTAGTGCAGTATGAGGAGTATTTTTGAAAAATCTTCTTCAGGTCTAGCAATAAGAATGTTTTGATATTTGGTATGCAGCATCCTTAGGGGGGTGAGATTCAAGTTTGTTGAAGCCAAATCCCTGGGTTGATATTTAGGCTGAAAATTTGGGGTCCCGTTGCGGACTTCGAAATTTTGGTCCAAAATCCGAAAAAATTTTTGTTTTGTTTTTTCTGCATTTCGGTCAATTTTAAGACCCAAAATTTTTTTTTTTTTTCCTTTGAAAATTTGGGGTCCGGGTGGGACTTAGAAAATTTTAGACCAAAATCCAAAATTTTGTTTTTTTTTGTTTTTTCTGCCTTTCGGTCAATTTTAAGAAAAAAAAAAAAAAAAAATTTTTTTCCCTGAAAATTTGGGGTCCGGGGTGGGACTTAGAAAATCTTGGACCAAAATCCGAAATTTTGGGGTTTTTTTTTTTCTGCGTTTCGGTCAATTTTAAGACAAAAAAAAAAAAAAAAAAAAAAAATTTTCCCCTGAAAATTTGGGGTGCGGGTGGGACTTTGAAAATTTTGGACCAAAATCCGAAAAATTTGTTTTTGTTTTTTTATGCATTTCCATCAATTTTAAGACAAAAAAAAATTTTTTTTCCCCTGAAAATTTGGGGTCCGGGTGGGACTTCGAAAATTTTGGACCAGAATCCGCCAAAAATTTTTTTTATGCGTTTCCGTCAATTTTAAGACAAAAAAAAAAAAATAATTTTTTTTACCCTGAAAATTTGGGGTCCGGGTAAGACTGAAAATTTTGGACCAAAATCCGGAAATTTTTTGTTTGTTTGTTTTTTATGCGTTTCTGTCAATTTTAAGACAAAAAAAATTTATTTTTTTTTTACACCAAAAATTTGGGGTCCGGGTGGGACTTAGAAAATTTTGGGCCAAAATCCGGAAATTTAGTTTTATCATTTTTTATGCGTATTAAGAAGAAGAAAAAAATTTAGGCTGAATGTATTTTGTTTGGGAAAAAAATCTGTTTTTTATGCGTTTATCTCAATTTTGAGACGTAAAAGTGCAGGAACTGAAAATAGAAGGAAAATCCTGTGTATTGTGTGGGCACAATCGCTTCATCTAGTTGGTATATGCTTTTCTTGGGAGGGGGCGTATGCAGCTTATTCAAGTGAAGTCCCTGGTTTGATATTTAGACTACCATGTCAGGTGGGTGCCCTCAGGCCCCCTGGGGCCTCTTGTTTAAAAATATTCCTCATATTGAACTAAGTTGTAATTTGGGCTCCCATGGGAAACCCAAATATCAACCGAGGACTTGGCTTGAAGAAACTTAAATCTCCTAAGGATGCTGAATACCAAATATCAAAAGATTCTGAGTGGTGGATCAGAAGAAGAAGATTTTTAAAGAATGTTCCTCATATTGCACTAATCTGAACATTTGTGCTCCCATAGATAGCCCAGATATGAACCCAGGAATTTGCTTTCAACAAACTTGTGAATGGATCTTCCAAAGATGTTATGTGTGAAATTCGAAAAGCTTATGGAGCAGTGGTATGGGAGAAGAAGATTCTTAATGTTTTTCCCATTACCCAGTGTTAAAAAATGATGACTCAGCACTTTTTCAAAGTCACAGAAAAATACCCTATGATAAAACCAATGGCAATTTTTTTTTACCATTCCTTTCTGCTGGTCCTAAGGAAGCTTCACACCAAATAAAAATTTGCAGTGCCATGTAGTTTCGGAGATATGGGCATTTTAAATTTTTTCTATTTTTATTTCCAGCAGTTCTCATGGGACGTTGGGAAATTTTTTTTTGGCATAAGTTAAGTACTTATGACCCAATAAGCTCTCATATCAAATTTGGTTCAAATCAGCCTCTCGGTTTGGAAAACAGAAATTTTGGGCAGAGCCAAAATTCTTGCATGAACTTCTCTTGAACAATCTGAGTCTCCACCTCAAAGGGAAGCAGCACACCAAATATCAAGTCTCTACTACTGCTGGTTCATGAGAAGATTTTTTAAGATTTAGGCATACTATTTGGGTGTGGCCCTACCCAGGGACAGGGCAACTTGATTTGAACAAAATCAAATTCGATGTCATAACAAACAATCACCTCAACTTAAATTTCACTTAAATCGGTTCAGCGGTTTTGGAAAAGTCGCAAACACCTCTTTCATGGAGGACGGACGAAGAGTTATCAATGAAGCTCACCCTCATTTTCAGTCAGGTGAGCCAAAAAACACATTTTATAATTGCAAGTAACATTTTTATTTAACGCCAATGAGAAAACTTCTCATAAAATCTGAATTATATATAAACAACAAAAACGGTGAGCACCTACTGCCATCCCACCCCATTTCATAATGACTTTTATTTGTGATATTTTCCCACCAGATTTTTGTCTTCGCATGGAGCTTTGTCACAAACTGTATCTGCACAACACATCCCTTTGTCCATTTTTCAGATGAACAGAGATATGGTAAAAAATAGGATGTGACAAGGCACACATTCACTTTTGCTTTTACCACTTATGTGAATTTTCATACAAATGACTCTACAGTTACAAATTCTGGGTCGATCAGGCCTGGACCCAATACTATAACTTTTACACAAGTATTGTACACACAACTGTGAATTTTAATTTGGGGTATAAACAGTCGAATTATTTTTGCTGGTATTCTGAATGACATAGTAATTACCTACAGGTAATTTGCTATGTCATTTAGAATACAAAAAAGAGCACACCAGACATGGCATACTACACCCATTTTCAAATTTGACCGTTTGCTTGTTCACAATATTAGCAACATTTGCATGCTTACAATAGCAACACAAGAGGTCCTGCGAGGCGCTCACCTGACCAAAAGTTGTTTAAATTTAATTACCATCTATGGCTAGTTAACACAACAGAGGAATGAGGTTATTTAATTATTTATAACTGCTGTCCATGCCAGATGATTTTTTCTAGTATTGGGGTGCTACCACTGAAATATGGCCCAGATTTTCAGTAATGGAAAACTAGAGAGTCCAAATATCATTTGACATGGAACAAACTTGATGGATGTTTTATACCAAATACCAGAAGGTTCCGCTAGTGGTTCTGGAGAAGAAAATTTTGAGAATATTACCAATTTTGCACTGTTAAAATCCCTCCCCCCACCCCCCAGGGGAACACAAATATCAATCCAGGGACATTATTTGAACAAATTGAATCTGAACTCTCGAAGAATGCTATATACTAAATATCAAACAATTCTCGTTGTATCTCAAGAAGCAGATTTTAAAAGATTATTCCTCATATTGGACTCAGATAAAATTCAGGCTCCAACAGGGAGTCCAAATATTAACCCAGAGACTTGATTTTATCAGCCTTAGACCTGACCCCTTAAGGATGCTGTGTACCAAATATCAAAAGATTCTTGGTGGACTGGTGGATCTGAAGAAGATTTTTAAAAATTACTCCTCATATTGCAAGAAGTTAAAATTTGGGCTGCCTTAGAGATCCCAAGTATTAACCCAGGCACATGCTTTGAACAAACCTGAGTCTGACACCCACACCCCTCCTAGAGAGATGTGGTTTTCCAAATATGAAAGGATTCTGACTGTTGAATTTGAAGACATTTTTTGAAAGAAATTCTGTCTTATTCACACATGGGGAGCCCAAATATTAACCCAGGTACTTAATTTGAACAAACTTGAATCTGACACCCCTTGATATGTTGTATATACCAAATATGAAAGCATTCTAACTGGTAAATCTGAAGATTTTAAAATAAATTTCCTCATATTGCACTATCGTACCGACCCGTCAGTAAGCCCACTCTCGTGGATAAGCCCCCTCCCCCCCAACTTTTTAGAAAATGTTTTTGAGGTATCAGCCCAAAATAAGCCCACCCCATATTTCTCTGAATTAAAGTTTTGACAACCAGGACCGGTGAAGCATTCTTCAACACACATATCATCACAAAAATGTGCAATTGTTCAATAAAAATATGTGAAAGTGTTTTGGAGTTGTTTTTTTTTTTTTCTCAATTTAATCTTTTCACATTTTCAGCTAAAAAAATAAAATTCCCAAACTACATGCTTTTTTGTTATTTATTACTGTCAGCCCTCATGTTGATCAACTTTATGTTGCAGAAGTTGGGAAATTCCCCGTTCATAAATTATTAATTACAGCGTGTTCCATGACCCAAATTTTTATTTTTATTACTTCAGAAAATGAGTTGAGAAATTACCTGATGTGATCCCTGCAAAAATAGCTGCTCAAAAATAAGTATGAATTAATACCCTGTGTTGTAATATCCAGTTTGATCCATGCTACACGAAAGGGTTATTTGAAAACAAAACAAGGGAAAGCCATACTGTTTACAACAATGGGGACACATTATGTACACCGGGGCGGTCAGTTCAAATATAGTTTGTTTATTTATGAAACATGCCCACGTGTTTTTAGTCCCCTTCTGACATCGTCTGTCAGTCACACTTTAGTTTTCCATAGTTTTTTGGAAACACTTCAATGGAATGATGTAATTTTTGGTAAACTACTATAGAACGATGACTTACAGATCAAGTTTGAGTTTCATGCTGATTACATTATTCTTGTGTGAGTTACGGTCCTTGGAAATATGGAAAAGCACCAAAATATCAGTTTTCAGAGTTTTTTTTGGAAATGCTTCAATGAAATGATTTCATTTTTGGTAAACTACTATAGAACGATGACTTACAGATCAGGTTTGAGTTTCTTGCTGATTGCAGTATTCTTGTATGAGTTATGGCCCTTGGAAATATGGAAAAGCACCAAAATATCAGTTTTCCGGACTTTTTTTGGAAACGCTTCAACGGAATTCTTGCTGATCACATCTAGGTCATAACATTTGTATAATTATTAATGCTCATTAGTCCGGTAGGGGACACTGTATTGCTTCAGCGATATGTGCGCTCTTGTTATCAATGCAGTGCATGCCATTGTATGCCAAATATATTCTCAAACTGCAGCAGTTATGTGAAATCAGAATTATATAAACTCAAAATATAAATTAAATACAAACAATACATCTCAAGTATATTTAACTTCAGGTGACCTATTATATATACTACTGTTATAGTTTATACCAAATTTATCCGTTTTGTGTAAAATAAAATGGAATTGAAAGTTTGTTGAAAACTGAAAAAAATTCTGTTGTGAGATAAAATGAAAGTGTCCATGACACTTGAACTTTGTAAATTATAAGTGAAATAGCAAAATTGAAGATCATTGGTACCAATGTTATTTGGTGAAATTTCAACATAACAGCATTGTGTGTGCACAACTTCAGAGTACTCCATGCATTTTTAAAAGTAAACTGTAAGACTGGGTTCATCGAAGGTCATTGTCAGTGGCAACATTTTTTGACGGAAATCGAAGAAAATCCATAGCTCCCATCTAGAGGTAACCCCAAACAAGCATACAAAATTTCAAACCGATCTGATCATAAATGTGCCCTGTAGGGCATGCTGAAGGAATATATTGATGCCTGACTAAACTAAATTCAAAGGTCAATGGCAGCGGCAACATTTTTTGATGGAAATGGAAGAAAATCAGTTGCTCCCATCTAGATGTCACTGCAAGCAAGCATGCCAGATTTCAAAGCAATCCGATCGTAAATGTGCCCTGTAGGGTGTGCCAAAGAGAAATATTGAGGTCTGACTAAACTAAGTTCTGAAAATGTTGCCAGCAGCAACATTTTTTGACGAGATGGAAGAAAATCGATAGCTCCCATCTGGAGCTCACCCCAAACAAGCATACCAAGTTTCAAAGTCATCCAATAATAAATGTGCCCTGAAGGGTGTGCCAAGGGGAAATTTTGATGCATAACTGCACTAAGTTCATCAAAGGTCATTGTCAGCGGAAACATTTCTTGGCAAATATCGAAGAAAATCGATAGCTCCCATCCAGAGGTAACCCCAAACAAGCATACCAAGTTTCAAACTGATCTTATCAAAAATGTGCCCTGTACGGCGTGCCACAGGAATATATTGATGCCTGACTAAACTAAGATCAAAGGTCATTGCAAGCGGCAACATTTTTTGATGGAAATGAAAGAAAATCGATAGCTCCCATCTAGAGGTCACCCCAAACAAGGTTTCAAAGCAATCCGATCATAAATGTGGCCTGTAGGGGTGCCAAAGGGAAATATTGAGGTCTGACTAAACTAAGTTCTAAGAACATTGACCTCGGCAACATTTTTTAATGGAAATTGAAGAAAATCGATAGCTACCATCTAGAGGTCACCCCAAACAAGCATACCAAGTTTCAAAGTGATCTTATCATAAATGCGACCTATGAGGTGTGCCAAAGGAAATTGTGGACGTAAATACGTATGCCGACAGATGAGAAGTGATGGCAATAGCTCAGCTTGACTTTGTCAAGTTGAGCTAACAAGAATTAAGTTATTTCCCCTTACTTATATACAAACAGATTCGATTCATGTCGAGCTGTGTATTTTGTCCTCATTTTGAACCAACAGTGTTTTCCACCCATTCCATCCACATGCAGATTTCAGTTACCCCCACCCCCCATGCTTCTGCAGGTAGCAAATTGAGGACAAGTGACAATGATTCATGAATTTCTTTTTGTAAATACAGCACCAGTGAAAATATGTTGCATGATACCACCATGTGTTCAAAATGAAACTGACCTGACCCTGTTCATCTTGCACTTGGAGAAAGTGAATGCCACAGGTTAAGGTGTGTGTGTGTGGGGGGGGGGGGGGGGGGGGGGGGGTCCAAGAAGCAAAAATTGATAAATTTTTTTTTCTCTAGCAATAACAGCCAGGTTCAGTGTCAATATGTCAATAACTGGTGAAGGATAGTGCAAATAGTTATCTGGTGCCAAAAATGTTGGCTGCGAACTGCCCCCTGTTCATCTTGCAGTTGGAGAAAGTGAACGCAACAGATTTTACCGAGAAGCGATCCACCGATGCATGTACATGTAAATGCTCACACGTGAATGGATTATTTTTTTGCTTTTTCATAATGGGAGTTATGAATACTGAGGGCACCTTCTCTAATGTGAGTAATACAAAATACAGTTCAAGTATGTTTTTAATAAACACAATTCAAAATGGAAATGTGACGACTGAACGAACATGTTTCCCGGTGAAAACAAATTGACCACGTGCATTTTTTACCTCATTTGTCAACATTGATATTTTGTGCCGATTTTTTTTATTTAAATGTATCTTTTAAAGATTGATGATTCTGATGGAAAAAACAAATAAAACTAGAGAATTGTAATTTGTTGGACAAATTGTGGGCTTTCCCAACTTTTTAATGTGAAAAGGCAAACTGTATTGTACACAAAACTATCGATCAGTTCTGAAAACAGAAAATTTAGTGGAAATCAAAGTTTTTGTGATGCTACTAGTTTTTATGCAGCCAAAACAGATATTTGAGATACAGCAGGACACCAAAACATTTAACACAAAATTTGCTCTTCAATAATTACAGAATATTTTCATAGAAAGCAAAACAAGAGATGTCCTTTGTGCTTTGGAAAAAATTAGTACATATGAATTATGGGCGTACGGGCCGGGGTTTCATGAAGGACTGTGCCCCAACCCACCCCTGAGTCAGGAAGGAGCTGATTTTTTGGCCAATATGCCAGAAAATTTCGGACAATTTAGTTGCCAGAAATGACCACAAAACATTTTGGTTTTCCACACAAAATGTTGTTTTCCTATCTCATTACTTAAAAAAGTTGCAAGTAAACTGACCATTATACTGTACAAGTTGATTCAGTGGAACCGTATCCACGTTAATATTATTCATTTATGATCACACAAATACACATAAAGAGCTCTATTACTGCATATTACGGGAGCACGGTGGCTCAGAAGGTAGAGATGATTGCTGCAATCCAAGAAGTCCTTGGTTCGAATCCCGCCTGTGGCAACCACATTGTGTCCTTGAGCAAGACACTTCATCACAATTTAATTTCCCACTTGGGTGGGGGGGTGGGGGGGGGGGGGGGCATGATGGCGATGTGTCCTAAGGGTACTTTGAGGGTGCACTTGTCTTCAACCAGTGCTAACTCTGCTTTTGTGGAGTTAGTATGTTGGGGAGTCTGAGTCGCTTGCCATTGCTTGGTGGTTCTCTCCAGGTACTCAATGGGAGGGAGACACCCCCCCCCATACCCACATTTGGCATTTCCTCCTGAGATTCAACTTTTTTCGGGCTAAAAGGGTTCATCCCCCCTCCTCCCCCGAAAAATAGCCCTGTACGCCTATGCAATGAATACCTGGACTTGAATAAATACCTATATGATGGTCATGATATAGCTGTAGATGCTGAAAGTGACCTTAAATATCAATAAATATTTTATTCTCTATCATTTTGTCTGTTTGTGAATGTGTGGGATTTGTCAACAAACGAGGGTAAGCTTCCTACTCCATGATTTCACAATTTTTCCAACATATCTGTTTCAGATACAATGAAATAAATGTAATATGAGTTACTGTCACACACAAATTAGTTGTTTATTTGAAATAGTTTAAACCATCTAGAGAGCTAGTATACACAGTGATTGGTATAGTTCAAGTCAAAATGAGTTGATTAAAGGGATGTTGAACAGCTTGTTAATATTTCTTGCATTACATTTCAACTTTGCTATTTATTAACAGAAGGATTTCACAGAGGGTTTCCCTGACGGTATTTATTTATTGGTGTTTATGGTCACATACTTATCCACAATGGCTAATCACGACCGTGACAGTTTTACGGGTGGGGGAAGTCGGAGGACCCAGAGAGAACCACCAAGCATCGACGAGCAACTGTCAGCTCAACATTCTAATTATGTTCAAGCTCTGCTGAAGCAGGGTACCAGCGGTTGAAGACATGTGCACCATTGACATGCAGTACGCCTTAGTACATGGCATCATCGTGCCCCCATGTTGGCAATCGGAATAAAGTGCCTTGCCCAAGGACATTACGTGGGTCATCCCAGATAGGGATCAAACTCGGGACCTCTATCATAGAAGTCAAACAGTCTACCACTGAGAAAGTGTGCTTTCTTTTCTGGCGGTATTCATATTTGTACGGCCAAACTGGTGTTGGATAACACGGAACACCAAAACATATAACACAAAATTTGTTCCCCATTGATTTTTGAAAGCAGTTATGAAAAGCTCAAAGAGCTCTTTCCTTTTTGTTTTTGGACAAGTGAATATTCACTCAGTCATTTTTTGCAGACAATGCTATTTTTAAGTGGCCAAAGCACATGTTTCATTAAGTCCCAGAACATAACTAAAGCCGGACCTATTGATTAAACATCTCTGCATATAGCAAAGCAAAGTGTCTCAAATTAACCCATTCCAAAATGATAGTAGAGAGTAACCAAAGTTGGATAATTTGGGTATTTCCAAATGGTGCACTTATTCTCACTCCCATTGTGCTTGAGGGTTAAATCTGAGATTGAAAAGGTATACCAATCTTACTCAGGGAAGTTGAGTACAGAAAAGTACGAAATTAATCAGAAAATGAATTTTGTCTGACGGTACTAATATTTGTATGAGCAAAACTGGTACAGGATTTATTCATTTATTTATTAGGTTTTAACGACACATTAACAGCCAAGGTCATATTATGTCGGTGACAGTTGTATGGGTGGAGGAAGCCGGAGTACCCAGAGAGAACCACCGAGCAATGATGAGCAGCTGCCAGCTCCCCAACATAGTGCCTCCACACTGTAGCACAGGCAGGGTTAGATTGGGTCAAGACATGCGCACTATCGACGTGCAGTATGCCTTAGTACACGGCGTCATGGTGCCCCCATGCGGACAGTCGGGGTGAAGTGATCGGGACATAATTGGAATATATCTGACAGATACAATGTCAGATATATTCCAACTATGTCCCGATCATGCAAGGCAGCAACTTGAAATTCTCAGAATGTTTCCTACTGTCCCTGCCCGACAGTTTAGTATCTTTGTCAAGTACCGAGACCGCATGGAAATACCGTGGATCAGGTGGAAACCGAGGGCCCGATTCATCCCCACTTTATTCTCAACTCAACAACTTTTCCCTTCATTATTTACCTGTCACCGGCTGAGTTAGTTATTATATTTGTCTATTTGATGAACTTTTCAGCCTTAACTATTTGTGGCTTCATGTAGCACCACTGAAAGGCCACTGCACGGTTACTAATATATTCAGGGATTGATTTTACGAAAATAACAATTATTCCGACTATGCCCACATGGGAACTCCTAAATATGCCAAGGGTTAAACTTTTGATAATGACGTATAAAACAGAAGTTGTCATGCTATGCTTGCTGCATGCAGGCATAGAAAACATTCAGCGCTCAATGAAATAGGAATGGAGTAAATTGTCACTTGAACCTACGAAATTCTGAAAAAATGAGTTTTTTTCGCCGGCATCTACCATTATGCATTTGAGACAGGGATTGTGTTAAACTTTACAGCAACCTTATAACAGAAAATATTCTTGGAATTGAACTGTGAATCCGAATTTCGAAAAGCATTTTCAGATATTCTATTCCAAACAACCACTGCACGCTTATCAATATTCAGTGATTTTATGAGAATTAAAATTATTCCGACCATACCCATAAGGGCAGTCTCGAATCTGCCAACGGTTAAACTTTTAATAATGACATATAAAACAAAAGTTGTCATACTATGACTGCTGCATACAGCCATAGAAAACGTTCAGCGCTCAATCAATTGGGAATGGAGTAAATCATCACTTAAACTTACCAAATTCTGAAAACGAGAGTTTTTTTTGACTGCACCTATCTTTATGCAAACAGAACGAGCATAGGGTTAAACTTTACAACCAAACTTACAACAGCAAATATGCTCGGTAAGCAATTGTAAATATGAACATGTAAATCATTGTTTGATATTCCTTTCGAAAATGGAAGAAAAGTGAGCTCCAAATTAGCCAATTTTATGAAGAATTTTAGGGCACTCAAATTCAAGGCCCGAAAACAAGGTGAAGGTTAAAACTTTGAATAAAATATATAAAACCAAAATTGTTCTTGGATGAAGGCCCAATCCTCTCATGGAAAAGGTTTTGAGACAATAAGGCTCCAGTGCTGAGAAAGTGCATGTAAACGTTGGCGAAAATAACAATTATTCTGACAGTACCCTAATGGGAAGTCTCAAATCTGCCAAGGGTTAAACTTTTAATAATAACATATAGAACAAAATTTGTCATACTTTGACTGCAGCAAGCAGCTATAGAAAACATTCAGAGCTCAAGCAATTGAAAATGGAGTAAATCGCCACCTAAATTTACCAAATTCTGAAAAAATTGGAAATTTTTTGGACGGTACCTACTTTTATGCAACCAGAATGGAATAGGGTTAAACTTTACAACCAAACTAACAACAGCAAATATGCTCGATAGTCAATTGTGAATATGTACATGAAAAGTGTTTGAAATTAACCCTTTCCAAAATGATAGAAAAGGCAACCAAAAATGGCTAATTTTGGCATTTTCAAACGGTACTCTTATTCTCGCCCTCATTGTGCTAGAGGGTTAAATCTGAGATTAAGAAGTAAACAGTAACTTTCTTCCACAATCATTGTTGCATCTAGCCATACCAAAATAATTATTACAACTACCTTGTAATTAGAAAAATTTGCTCTTGAAGTTGGCGAAAATAACAAATATTTCGACAGTACCCTTGTGGGAAGTCTCAAATCTGCCAAGGGTTAAACTTTGAATAATAACATATAGAACAAAATTTGTCATACTTTGACTGCTGCAAGCAACTATAGAAAACATTCAGAGCTCAAGCAATTAAAAATGGAGTAAATCGTCGCCTAAACTTACCAAATTCTGAAAAAATTTGAGTTTTTTTTTTGGACGGTACCTACTTTTATGCAACCAGAATGGGATAGGGTTAAACTTTACAACCAAACTTACAACAGCAAATATGCTCGGTAGTCAGTTGTGAATACATACATGAAAAGTGTTTGAAATTGACCCTTTTCCAAAATGATGGAAAAAGCAACCAAAGTTGGCTAATTTTGGCATTTTCAAACGGTACTCTTATTCTCTAGGCCCGAAAACTGGGTGAAGGTTAAAACTTTGAATAAAAAATGTAACAGCAAAATTGTTCTTGGATGAAGGCCCAATCCTCTCATGAAAAAGGTTTTGAGACAATATGGCTCCAGTGCTGAGAAAGTGCATGCAAAATGTAACAATTATTCTGACAGTACCCTTATGGGAAGTCTCAAATCTGAGAAGGGTTAAACTTTTAATAACAACATATAGAACAAAATTTGTCATACTTTAACTGCTGCAAGCAGCTATAGAAAAGATTCAGAACTCAAACAATTAAAAATGGAGTAAATCGTCACCTAAACTTACCAAAGTTGTTTTGGACGGTACCTACTTTTATGCAACCAGAATGCGATAGGGTTAAACTTTACAATTAAACTTACAACAGCAAATATGCTCGGTAGTCAATTGTGAATATGTACAGGAAAAGTGTTTGAAATTAACCCCTTTCCAAAATGATGGAAAAAGCAACCAAAGTTAGCTAATTTTGGCATTTTCAAGCGGTACTCTTATTCTCACCCTCATTGTGCTTGGGGGTTAAATCTGAGATTAAAAAGTAAACAGTAACTTTCTTCCGCAATCATTGTTGCATCTATCCAAACCAAAATAATTGTTACAACAGCCTTGTTATTAGAGAAATTTGCCTTTGAAGTTGGTCAATTTTGAAGAAAAATCCAAAATTCATGTCATTTTTGGCCAGTGGGGGTTAAAGTTGAAAGATCTGAGTGGTGATTGTGGTGTATCATATTATGCGCTAAATGTGTGGAAAATTTGAGCTAAATAACTGTAAACAATTTTGAGACATTCGAAAAATGGTGAAATTTTGAAGGTTTTGGCAGAATATTTTGAAAACACGCGTTTTCACAGATATGATGATACTGCATTTCAATAGATTTTATGACATTACATAAGTGTGCCAAATTTGGTCAAAATCGTACAGCTTGTTTTCGAGCAGTTCAACAGACAAAATTCAAGGAGGAAAAAAAAAAAATAAACTAGAGAATTGTAATTTGTTGGACAAATTACGGGCTTTCCCAACTTTTTAATGTGAAAAGGCAAACTGTATTGTACTCAAAACTATCGATCAGTTTTGAAAACAGAAAATTTAGTGGAAATCAAAGTTTTTGTGATGCTACTAGTTTTTATGCAGCCAAAACAGATATTTGAGATACAGCAGGACACCAAAACATTTAACACAAAATTTGCTCTTCAATAATTACAGAATATTTTTATAGAAAGAAAAACAAGCGATGTCCTTTCTGCTTTGGAAAAAATTAGTACATATGAATTATGGGCGTACAGGCTGGGATTTCATGAAGGACTGTGCCCCAACCCAACCCTGAGTCAGGAAGAAGCCGATTTTTCGGGCAATATGCCAGAAAATTTCGGACAATTTAGTTGCCAGAAATGACCACAAAACAGTTTGGTTTTCCACACAAAATGTTGTTTTCCTATATCTCATCACTTAGAAGTTGCAAGTAAACTGACCATTATACTGTACAAGTTGACTCAGTGGAACCGTATCCACGTTAATATTATTCATTTATAATCACACAAATACACATAAAGAGCTCTATTACTGCATATTACGGGAGCATGGTGGCTCAGAAGGTAGAGATGATTGTTGCAATCCAAGAAGTCCTCGGTTCGAATCCCGCCTGTGGCAACCACATTGTGTCTTTGAGCAAGACACTTCATCCCAATTTAATTTCCCACGTTGGGGGAGGATGGAATGAGGGGGGGGGGGGGGGCATGATGGCGATGTGTACTAAGGGTACTTTGAGGGTGCACTTGTCTTCAACCAATGCTAACCCTGCTTTTGTGGAGTTAGTATGTTGGGGAGTCTGAGTTGCTTGCCATTGCTCGGTGGTTCTCTCCAGGTACTCAATGGGAGGGAGACACCCCCCCCCCCCCCCTCCCTTCCATACCCACATTTGGCATTTCCTCCTGAGACTCAACTTTTTCGGGCTAAAAGGGGGGTTCAGCCCCCCCCCCCCCCCCCTCCTCTTGAAAAAAAAAAATAGCCCTGTACGCCTATGCAATGAATACCTGGACTTGAATAAATACCTATATTATGGTCATGATATAGCTGTAGGTGCTGAAAGTGACCTTAAATATCAATAATTAATTTATTCTCTATCATTTTGTCTGTTTGTGAATGTGTGGGATTTGTCAACAAACGAGGGTAAGCTTCCTACTCCATGATTTCACAATTTTTCCAACATATCTGTATCAGATACAATGAAATACATGTAATATGAGTTACTGTCACACACAAATTAGTTGTTTATTTGATATGGTTTAAACCAACTAGAGAGATAGTATACACAGTGATGGGTACAGTCCAAGTCAAAATGAGTTGATAAAGGGATGTTGAACAGCTTGTTAATATTTCTTGCATTACATTACTACTTTGCTATTTATTGACAGAAGGATTTCACAGAGGGTTTCCCTGACGGTATTTATTTATTGGTGTTTACGGTCACATACTTATCCACAATGGCTAATCGTAACCGTGGCAGTTTTACGGGTGGGGGAAGTCGGAGGACCCAGAGAGAACCACCAAGCATCGACGAGCAACTGTCAGCTCAACATTCTAATTATGTTCAAGCTCTGCTGAAGCAGGGTACCAGCGGTTGAAGACATGTGCACCATTGACATGCAGTACGCCTTAGTACATGGCATCATCGTGTCCCCATGTTGGCAACAGGGATAAAGTGCCTTGCCCAAGGACATTACGTGGGTCGTCCCAGATAGCGACCAAACTCTGGACCACTATCATAGAAGTCAAACAGTCTACCACTGAGAAAATGTGCTGTCTTTCCTGGCGGTATTCATATTTCTACGGCCAAACTGGTGTTGGATAACATGGAATACCAAACCTTATAACACAAAATTTGTTCCTCATTGATTTTTGAAAGCAGTTATGAAAAGCTCAAAGAGCTCTTTCCTTTTTGTTTTTGGACAAGTGCGTATTCACTCAGAGTTATTTTTTGCAGACAGTGCTATTTTTAAGTGGCCAAAGCACATGTTTCATTAAGTCCCAGAACATAACTAAAGCCGGATTTATTGAGTAAACATCTCTGCATATAGCAAAGCAAAGTGTCTCAAATTAACCCTTTCCAAAATGATAGTAGAGAATAACCAAAGTTGGCTAATTTGGGTATTTCCAAATGGTACACTTATTCTCACTCTCATTATGCTTGAGGGTTAAATCTGAGATTGAAAAGGTATACCAATCTTATTCAGGGAAGGTGAGTACAGAAAAGTACGAAATTAAACAGAAAATGAATTTTGTCTGATGGTACTAATATTTGTACGGGCAAAATTGGTACTGGATTTATTTATTAGGTTTTAACGACACATTAACAGCCAAGGTCATATTATGTCGTTGACAGTTGTATGGGTGGAGGAAGCCGGAGTACCCAGAGAGAACCACCGAGCAATGATGAGCAGCTGCCAGCTCCTCAACATAGTACCTCCGCACTGTAGCACAGACAGGGTTAGATTGGTTGAAGACATGTGCACCATCGACGTGCAGTATGCCTTAGTACACGTTGTCATGGTGCCCCCATGCGGACAAACGGGGTGAAGTGATCGGGACATAATTGGAATATATCCGACAGATACAATGTCGGATATATTCCAATTATGTCCCAATCATGCAAGGCAGCAACTTGAAATTCTCAGAATGTTTCCTACTGTCCCTGCCCGACAGTTTAGTATCTTTGTCAAGTGCCGACACCGCGTGGAAATACCGTGGATCAGGTGGAAACCGAGGGCCTGGTTCGTCCCTATTTTATTCTCAACTCAACTACTTTTCCCTTCATTATTTACCTGTCACCGGCTGAGTTATGTATTATATTTGTCTATTTGATGAACTTGTCAACCTTAACTATTTGCGGCTTCATGTAGCACCACTGAAAGGCCACTGCACGGTTACCAATATATTCAGGGAATGATTTTACGAAAATAACTATTATATTAACCGACTATACCCACTTGGGGACTCCTAAATATGCCAAGGGTTAAACGTTTGATAATGACGTATAAAACAGAAGCTGCCATACTATGCTTGCTGCATGCAGGCATAGAAAACATTCAGCGCTCAATGAATTAGGAATGGAGTAAATTGTTACTTAAACCTACGAAATTCGGAAAAAATGAGTTTTTTTCGACGGCATCTACCATTATGCATCTGAGACAGGGATTGCGTTAAACTTTACAGCAACCTTATAACAGAAAATATTCTTGGAATTGAACTGTGAATTTTCGGATATTCTATTCCAAACTACCACTGCACACTTATCAATATTCAGTGATTTTATGAAAATTAAAATTATTCCGACCCTACCCATATGGGCAGTCTCGAATCTGCCAACGGTTAAACTTTTAATAATAACATATAAAACAAAAGTTGTCATACTATGACTGCTGCATACAGCCATAGAAAACGTTCAGTGCTCAATCAATTGGGAATGGAGTAAATCGTCACTTAAACTTACCAAATTCTGAAAACGAGAGTTTTTTTGGACTGCACTTATTGTTATGCAAACAGAACGAGCATAGGGTTATACTTTACAATCAAACTTACAACAGCAAATATGCTCAGTAGGCAAGTGTAAATACGAACATGTAAATCATTTTTCGATATTCCTTTCGAAAATGGAAGAAAAGTGAGCTCCAAATTAGCCAATTTTATGAAGAATTTTAGGGCACTCAAATTCAAGGCCCGAAAACAAGGTGAAGGTTAAAACTTTGAATAAAATATATAAGAGCAAAATTGTTCTTGGATGAAGGCCCAATCCTCTCATGGAAAAGGTTTTGAGACAATGTGGCTCCAGTGCTGAGAAAGTGCATGTAAACGTTGGCGAAAATAACAATTATTCTGACAGTACCCTTATGGGAAGTCTCAAATCTGCCAAGGGTTAAACTTTTAATAATAACATATAGAACAAAATTTGTCATACTTTGACTGCTCAAGCAGCTATAGAAAACATTCAGAGCTCAAGCAATTAAAAATGGAGTAAATCGCCACCTACATTTACCAAATACTGAAAAAATTGGAAATTTTTTGGATGGTACCTACATTTATGCAACCAGAATGGGATAGGGTTAAACTTTACAACCAAACTTACAGCAGCAAATATGCTCGATAGTCAATTGTGAATACGTACATGAAAAGTGTTTGAAATTAACCCTTTCCAAAATAATAGTAAAGGCAACCAAAAATGGCTAATTTTGGCATTTTCAAACGGTACTCTTATTCTTGCCCTCATTGTGCTAGAGGGTTAAATCGGAGATTAAGAAGTAAACAGTAACTTTCTTCCACAATCATTGTTGCATCTAGCCATACCAAAATAATTATTACAACTACCTTGTAATTAGATAAATTTGCTCTTGAAGTTGGTGAAAATAACAAATATTCCGACAGTACCCTTGTGGGAAGTCTCAAATCTGCCAAGGGTTAAACTTTTAATAATAACATATAGAACAAAATTTGTCATACTTTGACTGCTGCAAGCAGCTATAGAAAACATTCAGACCTCAAGCATTTAAAAATGGAGGAAATCGTCACGTAAACTTACCAAATTCTAAAAAAATTGGAGTTTTTTTGGACGGTACCTACTTTTATGCAACCAGAATGGGATAGGGTTAAACTTTACAACCAAACTTCCAACAGTAAATGTGCTCGGTAGACAATTGTGAATACGTACACTTAAAGTGTTTGAAATTAACCCTTTTGCAAAATAGTGGAAAAAGCAACCAAAGTTGGCTAATTTTTGCATTTTCAAACGGTACTCTTATTCTCGCCCTCATTGTGCTTGAGGGTTAAATCTGAGATTAAAAAGTAAACCGTAACTTTCTTCTGCAATGATTGTTGCATCTATCCAAACCAAAATAATTGTTACAACAACCTTGTTATTAGAGAAATTTGCCCTTGAAGTTGGTCAATTTTGAAGAAAAATTCTATATTCATGTCATTTTTGGCCAGTGGGGGTTAAAGTTGAAAGATCTGAGTGGTGATTGTGGTGTATCATGTTATCCTCTAAATGTGTGGAAAATTTGAGCTAAATAACTGTAAACAATTTTGAGACATTCGAAAAATGGTGAAAATTTGAAGGTTTTGGCAGAATATTTTGAAAACACGTGTCTTCACAGATATGACGATTCTGCATTTCATTAGATTTTATGACATTACATAAGTGTGCCAAATTTGGTCAAAATCATACAGCTTGTTTTCGAGTAGTTCAACAGACAAAATTTAGGGAGGAAAAAAAAAAATGAAAAAAATAAAATAGAGAAGAAAAATTTTGAAAAAGAAGAATAACAATAGTCTTTCTCAAACTGGGTTTGGGAAAGCCCAAAAAAAAAAAAAAAATAGAGAAGAAAAATTTTGAAAAGGAAGAATAACAATAGTCTTTCCCAAACTGGGTTTGGGAAAGCCTAAAAATAAAAAAAAAAAAAAATAGAGAAGAAAAATTTTGAAAAAGAAGAATAACAATAGTCTTTCCCAAACTGGGTTTGAGAAAGCCTAACTAACACATATAATTTTATTTACATTATTAATTTATTTAATGTCACATTTATTTAATGGGAACACAACATACACTGACAAGATCAACTGTCCTGTAAACAGATCGTTTCTGGCTGGTCAACTTTTCATTTTACATTCGGTCTCATTTGTGGATAAGCCCATCCCCATTTTTTTCACGTGACCCCTGGGCTTACTGACGGGTTGGTACGGTAAGTACCGGTAAGGGACTCGATTTGAACAAATTTGAATCTAATCGGTAAATCCCTGTAGAGATGTTGTTTACCAAACATGAAAGCCTTTTGACAGGTGGATTTGAAGATTTTTAAAAATGATTCCCCATATTGCCATAAGTTAAAAATTTGGGCTCCTGTATTGAGCATAAATATGAACCAAAGGGCTTTGTTTTAACAAACTTATATTTGTTGATGCTGACCATGCTGTATACCAAACATCAAAAGTTTCTAATTATTGGTTCTGGAGAAAATCTTTTTTTTAATTTTTCTAATATGCAGACTCAGCATTTTTTCGATATCCCCTATATAACATCCCTGCATAACCGATGGCATTTTTTTTTTACCATTCAATTCTACTGGCCCAGAGGATGCTTCATACCAAATAAGAGTTCTCTGTTCTGTATGGTTTGGGAAATATGGGCGTGTCAGGGCTTGAAAAACTCAAAAATTTGCATAACCTGAAAAAGGTTTAGCAAAATAAATTTACTCAACTCATTTTGCTTTGCATAACCCTTTTTTGAAATTAAGTAATACACACATAGGACAGCTATATACTGCCTCTCCTTCACCTGGGCTTGAGCCCTTGGTGGGTGGGTATAAATCCAATTTATAGACTAGTATATACCTAGCCCTCCTGTCAATTTCCAGTCCGAAAACTGAGGTGAAAGAACTGGAACATGAGCACAGTTCCAGTTAATGAACAACAGGGATAAGGAAATATACATGCTTGGACAAAATTTTGTCTATTGAAAATCAGCCTAAACAAGTCAAACAGCCCCCTTCCCCCCCACCCCCACCCCCCACCCCCCAAACCACACACACAATTCCACCAGATGACTTTTTGGGCCTCCAAATTTGACAATAATTATTTTGATTTTGTTTCCTTAATACAAGTACAGAACCCTCAAGTCTGAGATTCCACCCTACCACCCACTCATCACTAACATGCCCCCACACCCCCTCACCCACCACGCTTTAAGACCATGGCTCCACCAGTGGTGGGAACTGAAATGTTCTGTCAGATTTGGGGCTTTGTCAAGATGCAAAAATTTACAAGAAAAGCTAAGCTCTTACCAAGGTTTGTGGGGATAGTATGTAATTGTCATGTTTATTTTGAAAATTAGACATCCCTCCAACTATACAACAGACTCACAGACTAACATACTCACAGACTTCTGCACGCGTGATCTTGACTTTGTCAAGTTAAGCTAATTGAGATTTTTCCCATTCCCCTTCCCCTATCCCCACACACAAAAGCAATTTTCTTAAAATTATTTTTCTTTTCCTACAATCAATTCATGACTACTGTGTGCAGCAGCAGTAATTTTCAGTTCCACTGTCTGGACCACTTCAAATTCAGGGAAATTCTTGTCGTAATCCTACAATCAATAACTATTTGGCTGATGAAAAGCAGAAGTGAGCATACGTAGATAGATAAATAAAATCCTTAGCAATATAAATTACTCCACAGAGGATCTTTTGAAGTTGAAAAATGTGAAGGGACACAAGATGAATTTTTCTGTAGGTCCCATCTCATTTAAATTTAATATAATTTTGCCAAAAAATAGTAACATACATATAAGTATCAAAAAATAAAACCATTTCAAATGAGGAATTACAACTTTGGAATTAAACCTATCATAATTTTCATAAAATGTCCCGGTTTCGA
The DNA here is from genome assembly GCA_031216915.1 of Pictodentalium vernedei. Classification (NCBI taxonomy): domain Eukaryota; kingdom Metazoa; phylum Mollusca; class Scaphopoda; order Dentaliida; family Dentaliidae; genus Pictodentalium; species Pictodentalium vernedei. Next base: position 547,797,630 of record CM062296.1, on the reverse strand, counting down.
TTTCAGGACGAACTGCCTATGGGACGAAACGTCTCGTAACCAAAACTGGCAAAAGAACATTATCAGTACTTTTGCAAATCGTGCGCCATTCAAAGTTCGTTTCGGATGTTCAATCAACAATAGTTATATCGGAATTTATTTTGCACCCGCGCGTTTGTACATAAACGATGATAAGCCCATACCACGTGGAAAGAATAACAGTATGTTTATTTCTGGTTTAATTGAAGCATCGAGCATCTCTCAGAAGCAAATGTCTGCTTTGTTTCCACTTTCAATTCGTCGTGCACGCACGTGACGTAATCATTCCGGTGATCTTTGTTTTTAAATTATTTCTCATTATTCTGTAATATTCAACAGTTATAGCGATTCAAATAAATCACTGTGTGGTCAAACGAAATTATCAAGACATTTTGGAATGAATATGTTGAAATGTGTATCAGTCTAATTGCTGTTTACTGTCAGACTGCTTCGAATCGAGACTTACACGTGCTGCCAACGGGTCCTCCTAAACACCCGAATGACACAGAATGACGTGGAATGACATAAATATGACGCGGAATCACATTTATTTTACCAATACTCAATCCCAGATTGTATTTTGATGATTAACTAACAAAAAATATGCAGTGGAAATCTGAGGAAAGGACTGGTTGTCACAAAAACTTGTTGGGCAAAACATCCGGAATGACAGACTGCGACAATGTTATTTCACACCCTTGTAAAAAAGTAGGGTGATACTTTGTGGTATATAATTGGAGCACCACGATTTATCAAAATCCTTTTTTTAGGGTCTGAAATAACAATGACAGATCAAGAGTGGAAATCGGAGGAATGGACTGATTGTAACCGAATCCCCTTTTACATTTTTTCAAGAAAGGAAAATGCAAATAAATCCCCTAAAGGCCACCACAAGGCTCCATTTGATACTAAATTTAAGTTTGGGGGGGAGGGGGGGCATTATCCCCTGGCCTCTCTAGTATGCTCGTGCCTTCCGCCAGCTGTTAGCTCACCTGATTGAGAGGGGGTGGGGGGGAATGGGGTGAAATGCTAATTTTTAGCTCACCTGACTGAAAGTCATGGGGAGCTTAAGTGATCACTCTCTGTCTGTCATTTGTCTGTCCAATCTTAACTTTACATTATCGACTTCTCCTAAATCCTTGGACCAAATCAACCAAATTTGATATGCATGGTCCTTATCATATCTGAATTCAAGTTTATTCAAATAAAGTTGCCACGCTCCAAAGGGAGGGAGTGGGAGAAAATACTCCAGAATTCTAGAAAAATCTTCTCATGAAGAGTGGGTACAATGACTTGATATATGGTATGTACCTTCCTTCTGAGGTGTAGAATGAAGTTTGTTCAAACAAAAGTTTGTGAAGCAATATTTGCCTTCGTAATGGGAGGGGCAAGATTTTTGGCCCCGCCCAAAATTTCTATTTTCTGAACCGATGGTCTGATTTGAACGAAATTCAGTATGTGGTATTATTGGGTCATAAGTTCTTGATTCATGCTAAAAAAATTTCCCATGTTCCCTGCGGGAACTCCAGGACCTAAAAATAGAAATAATTTCAAACGCCCATATTTTCCAAACCACACGGAACAGAGAACTGTTATTTGGTATGAAGCATTCTTAGGACCAGTAGAATCGAATGATAAAAAAAAATTGCCATTGGTTTTGTTAGCGTGTTCTGTAGGAGGGCATAGAAGAAATGCTGAGTCAGCCAGCATATTTGCAAATATTAAAAAAAATTTCTTCTCCAGAACCACTGATCAGAATCTTCTGATATTTGTCATACAACATCCATAAGGGTGTCAGATACAAGTGTGTTCAACTTAAGCCCCTCGGTTTGTATTTGGGCTCAAACATACTTTAAAAATCTTAATTCTTTTTCACAACCACTGGTCAGAATGTTTGAATATTTGGTAAATATTGTTATGAGGGTCAGATTCAAGTTTGTTTGCATCAAGTCTCAGTTAATATTTGGGTTTCCTACGGGGGCTTGAATTTTATTTTCTTTAAAAATCTTCTCCAGATTCACCAGTCAGAATCCCTTCATATTTGGTATACAGCATCTCTTGGAGTGTCAGATTCAAGTTTGTTCAAACCAAGTTACTGGGTTAATATTTGGGCTCTCTATGGGGGGCTCAAATTTTACCTTAGTGCAATATGGGGAAATTTCTTTAAAAATCATCTTTACATCCACCAGTCAGAATCCTTTCATATTTGGTATACAACATATCTAGGAGGGTCAGATGCCCTGAGTTAATATTTAAGATCTCTATTGCAGCCCAAAGTTTAACTTAGTGCAATATGAGGGAATTTCTTTAAAAATCTTCTTCTCCAGAACCATCCGTTAGACTGTTTTGATATTATTTGGTATGCAACATCGTTATAGGGGGCTCAGAATCAAATGTTCTCTGTGGGTCTCTGTGTTAATATTTGGGCTCTCTATTGGCACCCAAAGTTTAACCTAGTGCAATATGAGGAAATTTCTTTAAAAATTTTCTTCTTCAGATCCTCCTGTCAGAATCCTTTCATATTTGGTATACAACATTTCCGGTGGGAGGGGGCGATGGGGGGGCAGATTAATTAAATTTGTTCAAATTGTGTACCTTAGTTAGTATTTGAATTTTCACTTAGTGCAGCCTGAGTCAGCATATTTGCCAACAAAAAAAAATTCTTTTCTCCAACCACTGATCAGAATCTTTTGATGTTTGATGTACATCATCCATAGGGGGAAGGGGGGTGGGGGGGGGGGGGGTGGGGTCAGATACAAGTTTATTAAAATTAAGCTTTGTGGTTCATATTTGGTCTCAATACAGGAGCCTGAGTTTTAACTTAAGGCAATATGGGGAATAATCTTTTTCAATCTTCTTCAGGTGCAGCTGTCAAAATGCTTTCATATTTGGTATTCAACATCTCAAGGGGGGTGAGAATCAGATTGTTCAATTGAGTGCTTAGGCTAATATTTTGGGCTTCCTATGGTAGGCCGAACTTTAACTTAGAGCAATAGGAGGAAATTTCTTTTAAAATCTTCTTCAGAGGGTGTTTTGAAGTGGATCACGCTTATATCTCAGGCATGTTATGACCTATGAACTTGGGACCAACACCAAATGAGTCGACACCCGTTGGAGGTACAAAAATATGGGTGAAGGTCAGTGAGGTCACCCAGGGGTCATTGAGTGAATTTTTCAGAATTGCTGGAAATCATATTTTTAGCTTAACTTGACATAGTCAAGATAAGCTATTGCCATCATGCATGTGGAAGTCTGTTCGTCTGTGAGTCTGTGAGTCTGTAAGTCTGTTCACAGTTTCCTTTAGCACGGGCTACACCCCGCAGTTCTTGTCTGATTGTCATGAAATTTCATATGCAGGTTTGGGGTCATGTCTAGATGAGAACGTCCCCTTTTGGTCGCGATCGGGCAACCGGTATGGCTGCCCGAGCCCAAAACCCGAAAACCATTAGCACAGTCTACAGGTTGTATTTATGAAGGGATTTCATTTTAACTTGGTAGGATGCCTCTGTATAATGCCTAGATGAGAATGTCCCCTTTTGGGCATGATCTATCAGCCGTGATGGCTGCCCAAGCCCGAAACCCCAAAACTTTTAGCACAGTCTGCAGGTCATGTTTAATATGGAGGGATTTCATTGTAACTTGGTAGGATGACTCCTTATGATCTCTAGATGAGAATTTCCCCATTTGGGCGTGATCTGCCAACCGTGACGACTGCCCGAGCCCAAAACCCCAAAACCTTTAGTCTACAGGTCATATTAATTGAGGAATTTCATTGTAACTTGGTGGGTAGACTTCATACAGTGTCTAGATGAGAAAGTCACCTTTTGGTCCTGATTGGGCAACTGTGATGGCTACAGGGGCCCGAAGCCTGAAAACCTTTAGCACAGTCTACAGGTCATATTTATGAAGGGATTTCAGTGTAACTTGGTAGGATGACTCCAAATAATGTCTAGATGAGAACGTCCCATTTTGATCGCGATCATTCAGCCTTGATGGCTGGCCGAGCCCAAAAACCTTTGGAAGGATTTCATTGTAACCTGTTAGGTTGACTCCATATAATGCCTAGATGATGACATCTCCTTTTGGTCGTGATTGGTCAACTGTGATGTCTAAATTTAGGTGCCCGAAGCCTGAAGATCTTGAGCACAGTCTACAGGTCATATTTATGAAGGGATTTCATTGTAACTTCGTAGGATCACTCCAGATGATGCCCAGATGAGAATGTCCCCTTTTGGTTGCGATCATTCAACCATTATGGCTGCCTGAGCCTGAAGCCCGAATACCTTTAGCACTGTCTACAGGTCACATTTATGAAGAGATTTCATTGAAACTTGATAGGTTTGACTTTATATAATGTCTAGATGAGAACGTCCTCTTTTGGACACGATTGGGCAACTGTGACGGCTACAGGGCCCGAAAACCTTTAGAACATTCTACAGGTCATAATCATGATGGGATTTCATTGTAGCTTGGTAAGATGACTCCAGATAATGTCTAGATGAGAACGTCCCCTTTTGGTCGCGATCATTCAGCCTTGATGGCTGCCCAAGCCCAAAAACCTTTAGCATAGTCTTTTGGTCGTATTTATGGAAGGATTTCATTGTAACTTGTTAGGTTGACTCCATATAATGCCTAGATGATGACATCCCATTTTGGTCGTGATTGGTCAACTGTGATGGCTACAGGGGCCCGAAGCCCGAAAATCTTGAGCACAGTCTACAGGTCATATTTATGGAGGGATTTCATTGTAACTTCGTAGGATCACTCTAGATGATGCCCAGATGAGAATGTCCCCTTTTGGTTGCGATCATTCAGCCTTGATGGCTGCCCGAGCCCAAAACCCCAAAACCTTTAGCATAGTCTATAGGTCATATTTATGGAAGGATTCCATTGTAACCTGTTAGTTTGACTCCATATGATGCCTAGATGATGACATTCTCTTTTGGTCGTGATTGGTCAACTGTGACGGCTTCAGGGGCCTGAAGCCCGAAAACCTTGAGCACAGTCTACAGGTAATATTTATGAAGAGATTTCATTATAACTTTGTAGGATCACTCCAGATGATGCCCAGATGAGAATGTCCCCTTTTGGTTGCGATCATTCAACCATGATGGCTGCCCGAGCCCAAAGCCCAAAAACCTTTAGCACAGTCTACAGGTCATATTTATGAAGGGATTTCATTGTAACTTGGTAGGTTGACTTCATATAATGTCTAGATGAGAACGTCCCCTTTGGACGCAATTGGGAAACTGACGGCTACAGGGGCCCAAAGCCCGAAAACCTTTAGCACAGTCTACAAGCCATATTTATGAAGGGATTTTAATGTAACTTGATAGGATGACTCGCTTTGGAATAATTTCACTGTAACTTGGTAAATTTCGTTGATATACGTTAACTGTGAGGGCCACATACATTAACTGTGAGGTCATATTAACCCACCCCTCAGCTGTTTAGTACAGTGTACACCTCATATTATTTTTATCAAAAACATAGCATACAGGGAACAGAAATGAACATATTCCCAATTATCACATTTCTTGTCTTATTATACCCCCGCTTCGAAGAAGTGGGGGCTATATAGGAATCGCCCTGTACGTCCGTACGTCCGTCCGTCCGTCCATCCGTACGTCCGTCCGTACGTCTTTCCGGAGATGAAATTCTTGTGTGCGCAACTCCTCCTACATTTATCAATCAATTTGGACAAAATTTTTCAGACATCATCACTACTAAGTGAACATGCGCATATTCCAAGATTTTTGATCTGCGACAATTTTAACCTGGTTATCTCCCTTTGACTTAGATTTATTATGTCTTTCCGTTCGAACAAATTCTTGTGTGCGCAACTCCTCCTACATTAATGAACCGATTTTGATGAAACCTTTCAAACATCATCTCTACTAAGTGAACATATGCATATTCCAAACTTTTTGATCTGCGACACTTTTAACCAGGTTATCTCTCTTGAACTTTGATTTAATATGGGTTTTGGCATGAAATTCTTGTGTGCGCAACTCCTCTTACATTTATCAATCAATTTGGACGAAAGTTTACAGACATCATCACTACTAAGTGAACATGCGCATATTCCAAAATTTTTGAGCTGTGGCAATTTTAACTAGGTTATCTCCCTTTAACTTAGATTTATTATGGGTTTCTACATGAAATTGTTGTGCGTGCAACTCCTCCTACATTTATCAATCAATTTGGACAAAACTTTTCAGACATCATCACTACTAAGTGAACATGCGCATATTCCAAACTTTTTAATCTGCGACAATTTTAACCAGGTTATCTCTCTTGAACTTTGATTTAATATGGGTTTCTACATGAAATTCTTGTGTGCGCAACTCCTCCTACATTTATCAATCAATTTGGACAAAACTTTTCAGACATCATCACTACTAAGTGAACATGCGCATATTCCAAGATTTTTGATCTGCGACAATTTTAACCAGGTTATCTCCCTTTGACTTAGATTTATTATGTCTTTCCGTTCGAACAAATTCTTGTGTGCGCAACGCCTCCTACATTAATGAACCGATTTTGATGAAACCTTTCAAACATCATCTCTACTAAGTGAACATGTGCATATTCCAAACTTTTTGATCTGCGACAATTTTAACCAGGTTATCTCTCTTGAACTTTGATTTAATATGGGTTTCTGCATGAAATTCTTGTGTGCGCAACTCCTCCTACATTTATCAATCAATTTGGACAAAAGTTTACAGAATCATCACTAAGTAAACATGCGCATATTCCAAAATTTTTGAGCTGTGGCAATTTTAACTAGGTTATCTCCCTTTAACTTAGATTTATTATGGGTTTCTACATGAAATTCTTGTGAACTTTGATTTAATATGGGTTTCTGCATGAAATTCTTGTGTGCGCAACTCCTCCTACATTTATCAATCAATTTGGACAAAAGTTTACAGAATCATCACTACTAAGTAAACATGCGCATATTCCAAATTTTTTAGCTGTGGCAATTTTAACTAGGTTATTTCCCTTTAACTTAGATTTATTATGGGTTTCTACATGAAATTCTTGTGCGTGCAACTCCTACATTTATCAATCAATTTTGACGAAGCCTTTCAAACATTATCACAACTAAGTGAACATACGCATATTCCCAAATTTTTGATCTGCGACAATTTTAACCAGGTTATCTCCCTTTAACTTGGATTTATTATGGGTTTTCAAATGGGATTCTTGTGTGTGCAACTCCTCCTACATTAATGAACCGATTTTGAATACATGTTGCACATTGTAAATGTGTTTTTCCAAATGTAAACCATATATGTGTGGGCTCTTTAAGTATTCAGTGCTGTTCTGTGGAAGGCCACATGCAAATACAAATTTCAACAACAAAAAATGATCTTTATGTATACATTTCCTTATGGCCTTCGCCTACATGATCAGAAGTGCATTCCTCTAAAAACCCAAAGCGGGGGTATTAATCACCTTCAGTGATAGTTCTAGTTTCATAATCCTTTCAAAAACATTGAACAGTATCCTTTTCATCAAACCCAACACACAGACAAGTTAAGCTACAGTGTCATCGACACTTTCATTTGACCCCCTAACACATTCCCGAAGTTCATACATGCATTTTTATATGAAAAAAAGTGGTTGTGGCCATCAAGTTTGAAAGTGGGTCACGCTGATATCTCAAGCATGGGTTGATGTATGGTCCTGAGACCAACAGTATATGAGTAGAAACTTAATAGAGGTTCAAAAGATGGGTCAAGGTCACTGACATCACCCAGAGGTCAATCAGTGCATTTTTCAGAATTGCTGGAAATCACATTTTTTTTGTATCCCCAATGCATCCCCAAAGCTCATAACACCCATTTTCACGCTAAAAACGTGGATGTGGCCAGAATTTTTGAAAGTGTTCATGCTCATATCTCAAGGATGGTATGCCATATGGACCTGGGACCATCACCAAATGAGTAAAAACTCAATGAAGGTTCAAAATATGGGTCAAGGTCACTGAGGTCATCCAGAGGTCATTGAGGTAATTTTTCAGAATTTCTGCAATCACATTTTTTACCCCAAATGCATTTCCGAAGTTCATATATTCATTTTAACTCAAAAAATAATGAAAATATCCATTGCTGATTCCTTTATATAACACATTCGATGTTATGCACAGAAGTTATTTCCAGTTTCTTGAAAAAGTTTATCTGAATCCTGTATGAAAATCTTTAAACGCTGTTTACAAAAACCTATTTCTGAATTCTTTAAAGATATTTTAGTTCAGAAAAATAAGTCTCCATAAATTCATTTTCTATATATTTTTTATATAATTTAGTTCTAATGCTTTCACCATCTTCACTCACACTCATATTTACTGGTGCAATATATTGTGTTTCTCTAGTTTGCTTTGTAATTTCTTACTACTTTGTTTTCAGCAATCTGCCTTTAATTGCCAAATTTAAAAATTAGTACGAAATAACCATTTTTTAGCTCAACTTGACACAGTCAAGCTGAGCTATTGCCATCACTTCTCGTCCGTCGGCGTACGTATGTACGTACGTATGTACGTACGTAAGTACGTACGTAAGTACGTTAGTACGTACGTCCACAATTTCCTTTGGCACACCTCACAGGTCGCATTTATGATCAGATTACTTTGAAACTTGGTATGCTTGTTTGGGGTTACCTCTAGATGGGAGCTATCGATTTTCTTCAATTTCCGTCAAAAAATGTTGCCGCGGCCAACGTTCTTAGAACTTCGTTTAGTCAAACCACAATATTTCCCTTTGGCACACCCTACAGGGCACATGATTTGATTGCTTTGAAACCTGGTATGCTTATTTAGGGTGACCTCTAGATGGGAGCTATCGATTTTCTTCAATTTCCGGCAAAAAATGTTGCCACGGCCAACGTCCGTAGAACTTAGTTTAGCCAGACCTCAATATTTCCCTTTGGCACACCCTACAGGGCACATTTATGATCAGATTGCTTTGAAACCTGGTATGCTTGTTTGGGGAGACCTCTAGATGGGAGCTAACGATTTTCTTCAATTTCTGTCAAAAAATGTTGCCGCGGCCAACGTTCTTAGAACTTAGTTTAGTCAGAAGACTCAATATATCCATTTGGCACACCCTACAGGGTACATTTGTGATCAGATTGCTTTGAAACCTGGCATGCTTGTTTGGGGTGACCTCTAGATGGGAGCTATCGATTTTCTTCAATTTCCGTCAAAACATGTTGCCACGGCCAACGTTCTTAGAACTCAGTTTAGTCAGACCACAATATTTCCCTTTGGCACACCCTACAGGGCCCATTTATGATCAGATTGCTTTGAAACCTGGTATGCTTGTTTGGGGAGACCTCTAGATGGGAGCTATCAATTTTCTTCAATTTCCGTCAAAAAATGTTGCCGCGGCCAACGTTCTTAGAACTTAGTTTAGTCAGAAGATTCAATATTTCCATTTGGCACACCCTACAGGGCACATTTATGATCGGATTGCTTTGAAACCTGGCATGCTTGTTTGGGTGACCTCTAGATGGGAGCTGTCGATTTTCTTCAATTTCCATCAAAAAATGTTGCCACAGCCAACATTCTTAGAATTTAGTCTAGTCAGACCACAATATTTCCCTTTTGTACACCCTACAGGGCACATTAATGATCGGATTGCTTTGAAACCTGGCATGCTTGGTTAGGGGGCCCTCTAGATGGGAGCTATCGATTTTCTTCGGTTTCTGTCAAAAAAAGTTGCCACTGGCAAAAAAAATGACATTGGTACCAATGATCTTCAATTTTGCCATTTCATTTATAACTTACCAAGTTCAAGTTTGTCAAGTTGAGCTACAGTGTCATTGACACTTTCATTTAATGCTAATATAATGTATGATATGAAGCATTTACAGGTTGGCCAAGAGGTATCCTAAATATTTAAAGGGATAACAGAATAAACAGAAATAATGTGGTTGTAACTTGTTGGATATTGATTTACAATGACATGTAAAGTATATGCTGTACATTTGCATGTACATGCAGGTGGTAATAGGTGCATACTGAACTATATCAGGATTTGTTCCAGACTCATTGGCAAAGGGTCCAAGACACATTTCAATGGGAAAAATTTCTGTCATATGGCCCATAATTTTGGAATTTTTGAAAATTAAATATATCACATGTCAATAGAAACAAGCTCATTTACTGTATCAGTGATGCCCTTCTTATATAAGAATCCTGGAATTATCAACAAACATAAAATAACAGAATCTGCGCTATCTCAGATAATTATCACGAAGAAAAAGAAGCATTAGTCAACCTAAAAGAGAAATGATTTTGGAAATTTATAGTGGATGATTGGGAAAAATTCTGTCTGTGGGCAATTGTGAATGGATCCCATGGACACTCAGAATCATCCCTGTACATTTATTACTCAATCTTGAGTATATTATTGTTAAATATATGACAACAAACAATTATATATTAGCTAGCCCAAACTATAGTATCACTTCATGATAAGGAGTTCTAATGACCATGATTTTTTGTACATTTTTCTATATCTATTGATACACTAAATGGCCATTTAAACCATTTTTCTGCATTTTCAATGGTTTAATGCTCATTAATTTTGTTTTAAGGCTACTATTGTCAACATTATTTCATAAATGCCCAATATTTTTTGGTTTGGGCAGTCTGATGGGCATTCCTTTATTGCACTTTCTTTTATTGGACATTATTTTCCTTGTTTAATGCCCATTATTTTTTGGGTGTGCATTCTGATGGCTATTAATTTATTGCATTCTCTTTTAATGGGCATTATTTTTCTTGAAATCATGGCCATTAAACAAAGTCATTACAAATTTTAATGGGTGTTAATGGGCATGAAACACATAAAACACATGTTAATGGCATTTTTAATGCTTAAAACATGAAATTGGTCATTAAAGTGAGGTATTTAATGGGTTAGCCATCAACCCATGACTTTTTGTTACAAGAATTAATGGGTAAAAATAATTGATTTGATTGAAATAATGGGGTTTTAATGGTTTTTTAATGGGTTGTTTGTACAGTAGTGATAATTGCCAGAGAAATAATCAGTAATTGGTTCATAGCAAGTTTTGATAATCGGTTCATCACTAACTGGAGAATTACTACAGGCATTCCTCAGTGAAATACAACAATTTAACATTTGTGAACAAAGCACATTGAACAGGGATGAAATCATCTGTCGGACTTCTGGTGGAAGCTAAATATACAATTGTGGCTTTCAAGACTCAATCAGTAAATTAGAATGAATAGAATCCATCACCACTCTAACTGCTGTGTGGTACCAGTACAATAGCATGAATCCTGATGCCTCATACATAAGAAATGACTGGATTTCCAAGATAATACTGCAAAATAGTTTCACAGTAATCCAAATGGATTTGTATCATAAGAATAAAAATTCTGCCTCTGTAAGCCATTTTTAGCTTAACTTGGCAAAGTCCAGGTATGCTATTGCCATCACGCGTGCGGAAGTCTGCAGATAAGCTGTTGCCATCACACGTGCAGAAGTCTGTTAGTCTGTGAGTCTGTTCACATTTTCCTTTAGCACAGGCTACACCCCGTAGTTCTTGCTTGATTGTCATGAAATTCCATATGCAGGTTTGGGGTCATGTCTAGATGAGAACATTCCCTTTTGGTTGTGATCGGTCAACCGGTATGGCTGCCCGAGCCCAAAACCTGAAAACCATTAGCACAGTCTACAGGTCGTATTTATGAAGGGATTTCATTGTAACTTGGTAGGATGCCTCTGTATAATGCCTAGATGAGAATGTCCCCTTTTGGTCATGATCTGGCAACCATGATGGCTGCCCAAGCCCGAAACCCAAAAACTTTTAGCACAGTCTGCAGGTCATGTTTAATATGGAGGGATTTCATTGTAACTTTGTAGGATGACTCCATATGATGTGTAGACGAGAATTTGCCCATTTGGGCGCGATTTGTCAACCGTGACGACTGCTCGAGCCCAAAACCCGAGGTCATATTAACCCACCCCTCGGCTCTTTAGTGCAGTGTACACCTCGTATTATTTTTATTAAAAACATAGCATACAGGGAACAGAAATAAACATATTCCCAATTATCACAATTCTTGTCTTATTTCATAATCCTTTCATAATCATTGAACATATCCTTTTCATCAAACCCAACACACAGACAAGTTAAGCTACAGTGTCATTGACACTTTCATTCAAATTTTTGCATCCTGCAACATACACGTTTGTCTTCAAATTGAATAATCGTAAACCCTGGGCATTTGGCTGCTTCCTCCATTGGCTTTTAGCTCACCTGACTGCAAGTCAGTTGGAGCTATTGCCATCACTTTTGTCTGTCATCTGTTAACTTTTTGCAAACTCGACTTCTTCTTTTCAACCACTAGGCCAAATTCAAACATATATTGCACATACCATCAAAGGAGTCTACTCTTTCTATTTTGTTCAAATGAAGCAGCTGCCATATTCGGGCTCTGTTTAATGCCCCAAAAGCTTAAAAACCTTGATATTTGGTATGGAACATCCTTTGGTGTAGAAGATTAAAATTTCTTCAAGGGAAGTTGGTAGGTCAATATTTGGGCTCTCTGTGGGGGCATATCCATTTTGGGCTTTGCTCAAAATTTCTATTTCAAGAACCAGTGGGCCAATTTCAACCAAATTTGGCATGGTATATAAGTGGGTCCTAAGTAATAGATTGATGCCACCCCCCCCCCCCCCCAATTTTTCACAGCCCTGTGGCAACCCCAGGGGCTAAAAACAGGGAAAAAATCAAAAGCCCACATATCCCAAACCACAAGGAACATAGAACTGTTATTTGGTATGAAGCATCCTTAGGACCAGAGTAAGGGATTCGTTAAAAAAAAATGCCACCTGTTGTATCAGGGTGGCTGGTAGAGGGTATTGAAAAAATGATGAGTCAGCATTTTTGCAGTAATATATACTACTCAAAGTTTTCTAAGCACCAAACATTTGACACATCATTGTGAAATTTGCTTGTGACATATTTGCGATATTTTTGGTGGATATGATTGAGGAATGTATTGAGATGGTCCCCAGTGTTTACATTAGTTCTCTTGACAGGCAGACTTTTCGTCAGTCATGGAAAGCATGTACGCCTTGATTTTCATGATGTTTTCGTGTACTGTCTACATGTACATGACGTGTAGGGTATTCAATCGTCATATCAACACAAACCCTTGTGACTTAATGACTGAATATGGAAAATGCAAATGTAAGAAGACATTTGTCTGAAGTAGAAATGTTGCGGGCTGTAGGGATGGTGGAGCAAGGGGCTACCCATCGTCAGGTTGGTGAAGCCATTGGTTTGCACCATACGGTGATCACCAGAGCCTGGGCAAGATTTCAGCAGTATAGCACACCAGTAAGATGGCATGGTTGTGGCAGAGACAGGAAACATCTGCAGCTGAAGACTGGTTTTTGATCATTCAGGGCCTTTCAATTTTGTGCACATATATTGAGGGTCTCGTACAGAAAGGGGCTATTTCTCACCAGGAGGATCTCATGCAGAAAGGGGCTATCGCAATACTAACAAAGAGCAGAGATAGCCCCTTTCTGCTTGAGACACTTTAAATGAACTTATTTTTTCTTGTTTCTTCGAAACATTTATCTGATTCCTGTATGGATGTCTTTAATTTAACCCTCTCAAGACTCCAGGATGGCTTTCAAAGATTTTATTGATGCCTTGATCAAACCTTTTCAATGTTGTGCACATATGTTTTTTCTGGTTTCTTTGGAATTTTTTTTTATCTGATTCCTGTATGAATATCTTTAATTTAACCCTCTCAGTGCTTCAGTGTGGATTCCAAAGATTTTATTTCATGTAATACTGTTAATGAAAACCCTTTTCTGATTTCTTTAAAAATATTTTACCCCCTAAAATAAGCCTCCATAAATTCTCTTTCTGTTTTGTTTATTTTTGATGCTTTAAACATTTTCACACAGACTTGAATTTAGTGGTGGCAGTATAATTCTGTTTCTCTAGTTTGAAATCTTTCACATTCTTTAAAACCACTAGGCCAAATTCATTCATTTATGGCACAGATCATTTTTGGAGTAAACCTTTTCTCCTTTGTTCAAATGAAGCTGCTGCCATCTTCAGGCTGGTGGAATTTGCTTTTCTGATTTTACCTCCAAATTACTATATCTTTTAGGGTGGGGTTAATGCTCCATAAGCCTAATATGCTTTTAAAATCCTCTTTTTAAAAACCACTTGCAATAATACTTAGATTTATTGTTTGGAACTTACCTCAGTGATGCAGATTCACCTTTTTTTCAAAGAAATTGAGTAAGTCAAAATTTGGGCTCCCAAAGTTTGGGCTACACTCAATATTTCTATTTTCAGATTCAATGGGAAGATGTGAACCATATTTGTCATGATGTATATAACTGGGTCATAAGTATTTCATTTATGCCAGAATTTTTTTTTTTTTGGATGGGGGGGGGGGGGGGGGGGGGGAGTGGGTAGAGAGAACCACAGTAGTTAAAAACAAAACAAAAATTCATAGAACAGAGCTTGCTAGAAAGCTTTCCTTGGACCAGCAGAAATGAATGGCCAAAAAACTTTCCTCTTTGTCGTGTCATAGCAAATAAAAAAAAATGCTCTTGCTGCTGATCACTTACTAATACACTCATCGGGGGCACAATGGCATTGCGGTAACAGGTTCTCAACAGATCACCGAAGGTAAGCAACGTCGAGCCCAGTTAGTCCTCGGATGGGTGACCATCTGAGTGATCGATTTGGACTCATGCGTTGTGTCCTTGGACAAGGCACTTAACCCCGATTGTCAACATGGGGGCACGATGACGTCGTGTACTAAGGCATACTGCACGTCGATGATGCGCATGTCTTCAACCATTCTAACACTGCCTGTGCTGCAGAGAAGTTCGAGCAGCTATATTTGCAGTCGTTATGGGAGGGGCAAGAATTTTTGCCCTGCCATTTTTCAAACCGAGGCTCTGATTTGAACCAAATTTGGTATGAGGGCTTATTGGGTCATAAGTACTTAATTTATGCCAAAAAAAAATTTTCACGTTGCCCCATGGGGACCGCAGGAGCAGAAAATAGAAAAAATTTAAAACGCCCACATCTCCAAAACACACCACTGAGAATTCTTATATGGTGTGAAGCTTCCTTAGGACCAACTGAATGGAATGGTCCAAAAAAATTGCTGTCGGTTTTATCATAGGGTACTTTTTCAGGACTTTTGAAAAAATGCTGAGTTAGCATTTTTTAACACTGTGGGTAATGGGAAAAACATTTAAGCCTACTCTTCTCCCAAACCACTGCTCCAAAAGCTTTCAAACTTCACATTTTACATCTTTGGAAGATTGGTTCACATGTTTATTGAAATCAAATCCCTGGGTCCATATTTGGGCTCTCTATCTTTTGATATTTGGTATGCAGCATCCTTAAGGGGTGAGATTCAAGTTTGTTCAAGCCAAGTCCCTGGGTTCATATTTGGGCTCACTGTGGGAGCCCAAATTATAACTTAGTTCAAAATGAGGAATTTTCTTTAAAAATCTTCTTCAGATCCAGCAATCGGAATGTTTTGATATTGGTATGCAGCATCCTTAGGGGAGTGAGATTCAAGCTTGTTCAAACGAAGTCTCTGGGTTGATATTTGGGCTCCATGTGGGAGCCTGAATTCTAACTTAGTTCAATATGAGGAATATTCTTCAAAAATCTTCTTCTTCACATCCACTAGTTAGAATCTTTTGATATTTGGTATACAGTATCCTCAGGGAGTTGAGATATAAGTTTGTTCAAGCTAAGTCCCTGGGTTCATATTTGGTCTCCCTCTGGGAGCCCGAATTATTACTTAGTTCAATATCAGGAATATTCTTTAAAAATCTTCTTTTTTTTTTGGATCCACTTGTCAGAATCTTTGGATATTTGGTATAAGCTTTTCTTAGGAGGGGCAGATGCAACTTGTTAAAATCAATTCCCTGGGTTGATATTTAGGCAACCATGTCAGGTAAGCACCCTCAGGCCCCCTGGGGCCTCTTGTTCTATTGGTATTTTATTTAGAATAATGGCAGGAAGTGGATTTTTTGACATGGTCTTAAATTTACTGAGATATCTATTTTACCAAACTGAGTGCCTGAGTTAATATAATTATACTCATATTGCGTCATTGTGCAAGACACTTCACCCCCATTGTCCACGTGGGGGCATAGTAGCATTGTGTACTAAAGCATACTGCACGTTGATGGTGCACTTGTCTTCAACTAGTGCTAACCCTGCTTTTGTGGAGTTGGTATGTTGGAGAGCCTGACAGTTGTTTGACGTTGCTCGGTAGTTCTCTCTGGGTATTCCGGCTTCCTTCTCCCATAAAACTGACACGAGGTGACCTTGGCTTTCGAAAGTGTCGTTAAACCCCAATAAATAAATAAATAAATAATATCATAATGAACAACAGAGTGTCATTGGAAAAGTGATTGTTACACTGAACAAGAAAGTGTCATGTAAAAGTGATTATTGTACTGAACAACAGTGTCATTGTAAAAGTGATCATTTTAATGAACAACAGTCTTGTAAAAGTGATCATTATACTGAACAGCAGAGTATCATTGTGAGTGATCATTTAACTGAACAGAGTGTCATTGTTTTTATTGTACTGGAAAACAGAGGGTCATTGTAAATGTGATAGTTATACTGAACAACAGAGTGTCATTGTAAAAGTGACTGTTATACTGAACAACAGAGTGTCATGTAAAAGTGATTATTGTACTGAACAACAGAGTGTCATTGTAAAAGTGATTATTATGCCCCCACAAAATGAAGTTTAGGGGGGTGGGGTGGTATATAGGAGT
Organism: Pictodentalium vernedei; assembly: GCA_031216915.1. Classification (NCBI taxonomy): domain Eukaryota; kingdom Metazoa; phylum Mollusca; class Scaphopoda; order Dentaliida; family Dentaliidae; genus Pictodentalium; species Pictodentalium vernedei. The sequence goes on along the minus strand of CM062296.1, from coordinate 547,780,774 downwards.
CGACTTGTCTGTCGGTCGGGCTGTCGTCGGTCCGTTTCACATGTAAACTTGAGGAGCGAACTACTTCCACAGTTTTAGCTGCATTTTCATGAAACTTCACAAAAATTATCAACATGATGAGGGGAAGTGCATGACATAATTTTTTTCCAGCTCGGTTTCAAGATAGCCGACTGGCGGCCATATTGGATTTTGCAAAATACTTGTGGAGCAAACTACTTCTACAGTTTTTGCTGCATTTTCATGAAACTCAATATAAATTGATCGACATGATGAGGAGCAGTGCGTGACATAAATTTTTTCCCGATCAGATTCAAGATGGCCAACTGGAGGCCATATTGAATTTTGCAAAATACTTGTGAAGCAAACTACTTCCGCAGGTTTAGTCGTATTTTCCTGAAACTGCACCAAAATGATGAACATGATGAGGAGCAGTGCATGACATAATCTTTTTCCCGATCGGATTCAAAATGGCCAACTGGCAGCCATATTGGATTTTGCAAAATACTTGTGGAGCGAACTACTCAAACTGTTTTGCTGCATTTTCATGAAACTCAATATTAATTGATCGACATGATGAGAAGCAGTGCATGACATAAATGTTTTTCCAATCAAATTCAAAATGGCCGAATGGTGGCCATATTGGATTTTTTTTACTTGGAAAAATTGAATGCCCCTTTTAAGTCCCCCAACACTATGCGTATGCCATGGTGGGGGTATACTGGGCGACAGACCATCTCTTGCTTTTCTGAACAATAGTGTCATTGTAAGTCATCATTTTATTGAACAGAGTGTCATTGTAAAAGTGTTTGTTGTACTGAACAATAGAGGGTCATTGTAAAAGTAATCATTTTACTGAACAGAGTGTCATTGTAAAAGTGTTTTGTTGTACTGAACAATAGAGGGTCATTGTAAAAGTGATCATTTTACTGAACAACAGTGTTATTGTTGGTGTTGAAACGATCAATGCCAATTGGATTTTTACTCATCGAATAATAACCAGATAGTAGTCGACGATTAATCAACTAGTTAGTTATGCGATGTCAGGTGCTAAACTAAGCAATAAAGTTTACAAAACTAACTAAATTCATTGGCTGGAGTGGCTGCCAAATTACGATACAAAAAATGGGTCTAATTGTACGGAAGTTGATGTCTCCATGTCCTTGCGACCAAACAACTGGTGCCGCAAAAAATAAATTGGTCTAATAATAATTCTTTGGTGTTCCTATTTCCTATGGGGAATTGAGGAGAGGGCCCAGGATATTCGGTTCTGTCAAATATTTTTTTCACAGATAACGATTTGTGAAAATAGTAGGCGCCTTAGACAGGGCTCGTTGTTAGCTTAACTTGACATAGTCAAGATAAGCTATTGCCATCACGCGTGCGGAAGTCTGTTAGTCTGTGAGTCTGTTTGTCTGTGCATCTGTTCCCATTTTCCTTTAGCACGGGCTACACCCCGCAGTTCTTGACTGATCATCACAAAATTTCATATGCAGGTTTGGGGTCATGTCTAGATGAGAACCTCCCGTTTTGGTCGCAATCGGGCAACCAGTATGGCTGCCCGAGCCCAAAACTCGAAAACCATTGGCACAGTTTACAGTCGCATTTATGAAGGGATTTCATTGTACCTTGGTAGGATGCCTCTGTATAATGCCTAGATGAGAACCTCCCCTTTTGGGCATCATCCGTCAACCGTGATGGCTGCCCAAGCCCGAAACCCAAAATCTTTTAGCACAGTCTGCAGGTCATGTTTAATATGGTGAGATTTCATTGTAACTTGGTAGGATGACTACTTATGATGTCTAGATGAGAGTTTCCCCATTTGGGCATGATCTGCCAACCATGACGACTGCCCGAGCCCAAAACCCGAAAGCCTTTAGCACAGTCTGCAGGTCATATTTATTAAGGAATTTCATTGTAACTTGGTGGGTTGACTTCATATATTGTCTGGATGAGAAAGTCTCCTTTTGGACGTGATTGGGCAACTGTGACGGCTACAGTGGCCCAAAGCCCAAAAAGCTTTAGCACAGTCTACAGGTCATATTTATGAAGGGATTTCATTGTAACTTGGTAGGATGACTCCAAATAATGTCTAGATGAGAAGGTCCCATTTTGATCGCGATCATTCAGCCTAGATAGGTGCCCGATCCCAAAAACCTTTAGCATAGGCAAAAGGTCATATTTATGGAAGGATTTCATTGTAACCTGTTAGGTTGACTCCATATAATCCCTTGATGATGACATCCCCTTTTGGTCGCGATTGGTCAAGTCAACTGTGATGGCTGCAGGTGCCCGAAGCCCGAAAACCTTGAGCACAGTCTACAGGTCATTAGCTCACCTGACTTTCAGTCAGGAGAGCTATAGTGATCACTCACCGTCTGTCGGCGTCGTCCGTCATTGTCCGTGAACATGGTGTTTGCGTCTTCTCCTCCCAAACCGCTGAACCATTTTAATTGATATTTGAGATAATAGTTTGTTATGACATCGCAATTTGATTTTGTTCAAATCAAGTTGCCTCACCCGTGGGTAGGGCCACACCCAAAAGGTGTGCTGAAATCTTAAAAAATCTTCTTCTCATGAACCAGCAGTAGCAGAGACTTGATATTTAGTGTGCAGCTTCATTTTGAGGTGTAGACTCAGATTTGTTCAAGAGAAGTTTGTGGGGCTATACTTGGCGTCGTAATGGGAGGGGAAAGAATATTTGCCCCTCCCAAAATTTCTATTTTCCAAACCGAGAGGCAAATTTTGACCAAATTTGATATGAGGGCTTATTGGGTCATGAGTACTTAATTTATGCCAAAATTTTTTTTCTCCATCGCCCCATGGGGACCGCAGGAGCTAAAAATAGAAAAAAATTAAAATGCCCATATCTCCAAAACTACACGGCACTGAGAATTCTTATTTGTTGTGAAGCTTCCTTAGGACCAACAGAATGGAATGGTCCAAAAAAATTGCCATCGGTTTTATCATGGAGTACTTTTTGGGGACTTTGAAAAAGTGCTGAGTCAGCATTTTTTAACACTGTGGGTAATGGGAAAAAGATAAGACTACTTTTCTCCCAAACCACTGCTCCAAAAGCTTTAAAATTTCACATATAACATCTTTGGAAGATTGTTTCACATGTTTATTGAAATCAATTGCCTGTGTCGATATTTGGTCTCTCTATGAGAGCCCAAATGTTTAAATTAGTGCGGTATGAGGAGTATTTTTGAAAAATCTTCTTCAGATCTAGCAATAAGAATCTTTTGATATTTGGTATGCAGCATCCTTAGGGGGGTGAGATTCAAGTTTGTTGAAGCCAAGTCCCTGGGTTGATATTTAGGCTGAAAATTTGGGATCCCGTTGCGGACTTCGAAATTTTGGACCAAAATCCGAATTTTTTTTTTGTTTTTGTTTTTTCTGTGTTTTGGTCAATTTTAAGACAAAAAAAAAAAAAAAAAAATTTTCCCCTGAAAATTTGGGGTCCGGGTGGGACTTGGAAAATATTGGACCAAAATCCGAAATTTTTTTTTTGTTTTTGTTCTTTCTGCGTTTCGGTCAATTTTAAGACAAAAAAAAAAACAAAAAATTTTTTTCCCCTCAAAATTTGGGGTCCGGGTGGGACTTGGAAAATTTTGGACCAAAATCCGAAATTTTATTTTTGTGTTTTTTCTGCGTTTCGGTCAATTTTAAGACATAAAAAAAAAAGAAAAAAAAATTTTCCCCCTGAAAATTTGGGGTCCGGGTAGCACTTAGAAAATTTTGGACCAAAATCCGAATTTTTTTTGTTTTTTCTGCGTTTCGGTCAATTTTAAGACAAAAAAAAAAAAAAAAAAATTTTTCCCCTGAAAATTTGGGGTCCACGTGGGACTACGAAAATTTTGGACCAAAAATCCGGAAATTTTTTTTGGGGGGTTTTCTGCGTTTTGGTCAATTTTAAGACAAAAAAAAAATTTTTTTTTTTTTTTACACCAAAAATTTGGGGTCCAGGTGGGACTTTTTGGACCAAAATCCGGAAATTTTTGTTTGTTTGTTTTTTATGCATTTCTGTCAATTTTAAGGCAAAAAAAAATTTTTTTTTTCCCCTGACTTCGAAAATTTTGGACCAAATCTGGAAATTTTTTTGTTTGTTTGTTTTTTATGCGTTTCTGTCAATTTTAAGACAAAAAATTTTTTTTTTTTTTACACTGAAAATTTGGGGTCTGGGTGGGACTTCGAAAATTTTGGACCAAAATCCGTAATTTTTTTTTTTTGTTTTTCATGCGTTTCTGTCAATTTTAAGACAAAAACAAAATTTTTTTTTTACACCGAAAATTTGGGGTCCGGGTGAGACTTCGAAAGTTTTGGACCAAAATCCGTAATTTTTTTTTTTTTTTGCTTTTTATGCGTTTCTGTCAATTTTAAGACAAAAAAAAAATTTTTTTTTTACACCGAAAATTTGGGGTCTGGTTGGGACTTGGAAAATTTTGGACCAAAATCCGGAAATTAGTTTTATCGTTTTTTATGCATTTTAAGAAGAAGAAAAAAATTTAGGCTGAAAGTATTTTGTTTGGGAAAAAAATCTGTTTTTTATGCGTTTATCTCAATTTTGGGACGTAAAAGTGCAGGAACTGAAAATAGAAGGAAAATCCTGTGTATTGTGTGGGCACAATCACTTCATCTAGTTGGTATATGCTTTTCTTGGGAGGGGGCTTATGCAGCTTATTCAAGTCAAGTCCCTGGTTTGATATTTAGACTACCATGTCAGGAGAGCGCCCTCAGGCCCCCTGGGGCCTCTTGTATTTATGAAGGGATTTCATTGTAACTTCGTAGGATCACTCCAGATGATGCCCAGATGAGATTGTCCCCTTTGGTTTCGATCATTCAACCAGGAGGGCCGCCCGAGCCCGAAGCCCGAAAACCTTTAGCACAGCCTACAGGTCATATTTATGAAGGGATTTCATTGTAACTTGGTAGGTTGACTTCATATAATGTCTAGATGAGAACATCCTCTTTTGGACGCGATTGGGCAACTGTGACGGCTACAGGGGCCCGAAAACCTTTAGAACATTCTACAGGTCATAATTATGAAGGGATTTCATTGTAGCTTGGTAGGATGACACCAAATAATGTCTAGATGAGAACGTCCTCTTTTGGTTGTGATCATTCAGCCTTTATGGCTGACCGAGCCCAAAGACCTTTAGCATAGTCTATAGGTCATATTTATGGAAGGATTTCATTGTAACCTGTTAGGTTGACTCCATAGAATGCCGAGATAATGACATCCCCTTTTGGTCGTGATTGGTCATCTGTGACGGATTCAGGGGCCCGAAGCCCAAAAACCTTGTGCACAGTCTACAGGTCATATTTATGAAGGAATTTCATTGTAACTTCGTAGGATCACTCCAGATGATGCCCAGATGAGAATGTCCCCTTTTGGTTGCGGTCATTCAACCATGAAGGCTGCCCGAGCCCAAAGCCCAAAAACTTTTAGCAAAATCTACAGGTCATATTTATGAAGGGATTTCATTGTAACTTGGTAGGTTGACTTCATATAATGTCTAGATGAGAACGTCCCCTTTGGACACAATTGGGAAACTGACGGCTGCAGGGGCCTGAAGCCCAAAAACCTTTAGCGCAGTCTACAGGCCATATTTATGAAGGAATTTCAATGTAACTTGATGGGATGACTCATTTTGGAATAATTTCACTGTAACTTGGTAACTTTCGTTAATATACGTTAACTGTGAGGGCCACATACATTAACTGTGAGGTCATATTAACGCACCCCTCAGCTCTTTAGTACAGTGTACACCTCATAGCATACAGGGACCAAAAATGAACATATTCCCAATTATCACAATTCTTGTCTTATTTCATAATCCATTCATAAACATTGAACATTATCCTTTTCATCAAATACAACACACAAGTTAAGCTACAGTGTCATTGACACTTTCATTGTTATTGGTGCCTGTGTTCATGGTCATTAGCAGCAACTGGAGCTCTTTGGTTGTGAAATTTTGGTGTCGGTTTTGAAAAGAGTAGTGTCTCGGGTTTATTATTTAACTTTCAAGTTCAGATGAACAGGAAAATTTCGAAAAACTTGTCCATTGAACAAAATTCTGAAACTAAAACAATATCCCAATCCCAGCATATTATATGTAACTAACGTATCTAAACACAATAACTTGAATAGCGGCATAGCTCATTAGCTCTTAACATTTCCTACAATATTACTCATGTTCTTTTGTATCTACCCCCCCCCCCCTCCTCCCCCGTGAGTGCGGTAGTGGTAGACTGTTGGACTTCTATGCTAGAGGTCCCGAGTTCGATCCCCATCCTCTTGGACGACCCACGTTGTGTCCTTGGGCAAGGCACTTAATTCTGGTTGCCTGTGTGGGGGTACGATGAAGCCGTGTACTAAGGTGTATTGCACGTCGATGGTGCATGTGTCTTCAACCACTGTAACCCTACTTGAGCGAAGCTTGAACAGAGTTAGAATGTTGGGCTGACAGTTGCTTGTCGATGCTTGGTGGTTCCCTCTGGGTACTCTGGCTTCCTCCACCTGTAAAACTGTCACGGTCCTGATTAGCTATTGTGCATAAGTATGTGACCTTAAACACCAATAATTAAAAAAAAATAATAAATATCCTCCCCCAATTAGTCGCTCACACAAGTTGTAACACAATTTGTTATCGTGTTCTATCTGCAGTTGAACCAAGTGCAAATGGTGACCTTATATATCTGTCAATCTTAGAGCGTATCCACCCTATTCATATGACATCAGAGTTCAAACGGAACTCATTTTGCTTCTGCAATAACTGGCACGTAGGTTATTGGTAGAAGAACCAAAGATGCAAGAAGTGATGCCGGGTGTAGAATGGCAGCTAATTGAGTTCAATTTATTGTGTTAAGTACGCTTTTCTATTTATCTCATCTCTCATTCAATGCATTCTGCATATTGCAGTGCGATACCTTTGATCTTGTGACAGGCATAATGGCGTTTAGACAGTGTAGCAAAACTTCATTAAGAACAGAGGGATATTTATTTCTTAAAGGAACACAAGGTGGAAACTTCAAGGCTTTAGAGAATACACTCGGGTGACTAATCATTGAGTGATTCACTAATTGGTTAATGGTTTTGTTTAGTACTAATCGTGTCGGCTAGTCGAAAAAAGGTTTCAACACTAGTTATTGTAAAAGTGATCATTCTACTGAACAACATAGTGTCATTCTAAAAGTAATCATTTTACTGAACAGTGTCGTACATGTTATCATTAAACTGAACAACAGGGTGTCATTGTAAAAGTGGTTATTTTACTGAATAGAGTGTCGTAAAAGTGATCTTTTTTACTGAACAACAGTGTTATTAGCTCACCTGACTTAAAGTCAGGGAGAGCTATTCTGATCACTTTTCGTCCATTGGCCACATTTTTATGAAATTTCACATGTAGTCGTTATATAGGGGCATTTGGGGTTTTCTTCAAATTGGGTTTCTGCTCATATTGAGGAAGGGGTGGGGCCTATTTTTAAAAAATTCTTCTTCTCATGAACCTGCAGTAACAGAGACTTGATATTTGGTATACAACTTCCTTTTGAGGTGTAGACTCAAGTTTGTTCAAGAGAAGTTCGAGGGGCAATTTGTCGTTGTTACTATTTTCTATTTCTGTTTTCCAAACCGAGAGGCCGATTTAAACCAAATTTGATACGAAGTATTAGTGGCTCATAAGTACTTGTATGCCAACAATTTTTTTCAAAATGCCCTGTGGGAACCCCAGGAGCTAAAAATATAAATATTTTCAAACGCCCATATTTCCCAAACCACACGGAACAGAGACCTGTTATTTGGTATGAAGCATCATTAGGACCAGTAGAATGGAATGGTAAAAAAAAATTGCCATCGGTGATGTTAGGGTGTTCTGTAGAGGGCATCGATAAAATGCTAGTCAGCAAATTTGCAAAAATGTTTTAAAATCTTTCCTCCACAACCAATGGTCAGAATCTTTTGATATTTGACTTATAGCATCCATATGGGGGTCAGATACAAGTGTGTTAAAATGAAGCCCATTGGTTCATATTTGGGCTCAATACTGGAGCTCAATACCAGAGCCCAAATTTTTAACTTCGGGCAATATGGGGAATATTCTGTAAAAATCTTCTTCAGAACCACCAGTCAGAATCTTTTAATGTTTGGTATACACCATTGTTATGAGGGTCAGATTCAGGATTGTTCAAACCAAGTCCCTAGGTTAATATTTGGGCTTCCTTTGGAAGCCCAAATTTTAACTTCGTGCAATATGGGGGATAATTTTTAAAAATCTCCTTCAGATCCACCAGTCGGAATGTTTTCATATATTGTATACAACATCTCTAGGGTGTGGGGGGAGGTCAGATTCAAGCTTGTTCAAATCAGGTCCCAGGGTATATATTTAGGCTCGCTATGGTAGCCCAAATTGTAACTTAGTGCAATATGAGGAAATTTCCTTAAAAATCGTCTTCTTCTTCAGGTCCACCAGTCGGAATGCTTTCATATTTGGTATACAACATCTCTAGGGGGTCAGATTCAAGTTTGTTCAAGTTGAGTGCCTGGGTTAATAATTGGGCCCCATATGGGAACCTGAAATTTAACTTAGTACAATATGAGGGAATTTGTTCAAAAATCTTCTTCAGATTCACCTGCCAGAATGCTTTCATATTTGGTATACAACATCTGTAGGGGGGTCAGATTCAAGTTTGTTCAAATCGGGTCCATAGGTTAATATTTGGGCTCGCTATGGTAGCCCAAATTGTAACTTGGTACAATATGAGGGAAATTCTTCAAAAATCTTCTTCAAATTCACTAGTCAGAATGACTTCATATTTGGTATTCAACATCTCCAGGGGAGTCAGATTCAATTTTGTTCAAATTGGTTCCCTGGATTAATATTTGGGCTTTTAACTTAAGGCAATATCAAGAAATTTCTTTAAAAATCTTCTTCAGATCCACCAGTTAGAATGCTTTCATATTTGGTATACAACATCTCAAGGGGGTGTGGGGGTGGGGGGATGGGGTCGGATTCAAGTTTGTTCAAATCGTGTCCATAGGTTAATATTTGGGCTCGCTATGGTAGCCTAAATTTTAACTTAGTGCAATATGAAGAAATTTCTTTAAAATTTTTCTTCTTCAGATCCAACAGTCAAAATGCTTTCATATTTGGTATACAACATCTTTAGGGAGGTCTGATTCAACTTCGTTCAAATTGAGAGCCTGGGTTAATATTTGGGCTTCCATTGAAGAGGTAGAAATTTTGTATTCAGTACCCTCTAGAGGTGTGTAACTAAGTTTAATCCACAAGGTTGTATCAAGGGGCTTCATAGGGGAGCTCCACATTTTACATTATGATCAACTGAAGAAAAGGCTCGGACTATTTTTGTCACTCCTGAGGGGCTCAAGGATTGACAATGTATCCTATGGAGATGGATTGCTAAATGGTAGACTCATTCTTGTTTTTTTACCCTGGCCTCATTGCTTTTCCACCCCCTTGAGTTTTCTACTCAAGTATTCAGCACATTTGACTTTTCTACCCATTATGGCCTTTTGAGCTCACCTGACTGAAAGTAAGGGTGAGCTATTCTGATCACTTTTCGTCCATCGTGCATCATGAAGGTGGTGTTTGGGTCTTTTTCTCCCAAACCACTGGCCACATTTTAATGAAATTTCACATGAGTGGTGGTTTATAGGGGCATTTGGGGTTTTCTTCAAATTGGGTTTCTGCTCATATTGAGGAGGGGGTGGGGCAAAAATGCCCCAATTTTTGTGTCGCCGCCCCACGAAGTGAGGAGCGACATATAGGGATTACTTTTGTCGTCTTGCGTCGTCCGCGTCGGCCGCGTCACACTTTCTCTTATCCGCCACTCCTCTTTAACCTATGAATGGATTTTGATGAAACTTTCAGTGATTCTTTATCACATCATGGCATTGTGCACCTCCTATTTTATTTTTTGATCTACTGTATTTTTTCCAGAGTTATGCCCTTTTTCCACTTAGAATTCTGTCTGAAATGCCAGGCTTCTCTTATCTGCCACTCCTCTTTAACCTATGAATGGATTTTCATGAAACTTTCAGTGATTCTTTATCACATCATGGCATTGTGCACCTCCTATTTTATTTTTTGATCTGCTGTATTTTTTCCAGAGTTATGCCCCTTTTCCACTTAGAATTCTGTCTGAAACGCCAGGCTTCTCTTATCCGCCACTCCTCTTTAACCTATGAATGGATTTTGATGAAACTTTCAGTGATTTTTTATCACATAATGGCATTGTGCACCTCCTATTTCATTTTTTGATCCACTGTATTTTTTCCAGAGTTATGCCCCTTTTCCACTTAGAATTCTGTCTGAAACGCCAGTCGACACACGTCTTCCATGGAAGACTCACATCTAAGTTAAAAAATCTTCTTCTCGTGAACCAGCAGTAGCAGAGACTTGATATGTGGTATACAGCTTCCTTTTGAGGTGTAGACTCAAATTTGTTCAAGAGATGTTCGAGGGGCAATATTTGTCATTATGGGAGGGGCAAAAATTTTTGTCCTGCCCCAAATTACTATTTTCCAAACCAAGAGGCCGATTTGAACCAAATTTGAAATGAAGTATTAATGGGTCATAAGTACTTGATTTATGTCAAAAAATTTTTCAAAATGCCCTGTGGGAACCACAGGAGCTAAAAACAGAAAAAAAAATTAAATGCCCATTTCTCCAAAACTACACGGCATTGCAAATTCTTATTTGATGTGAAGCTTCCTTAGGACCAACAGAATGGAATGGTCCAAAAAAATTGCTATTGGTTTTATCATACGGTACTTTTTCGGGACTTTGAAAAAATGCTGAGTCAGCATTTTTTAACCCTGTGGGTAATGGGGAAAACATTTAAGACTACTCTTCTCTCAAATCCCTGGGTCCATATTTGGGCTCTCAATGGGAGCCCAAATATTTAAATTAGTGCAGTATGAGGAATATTCTTTAAAAATCTTCTTCATATCCACCAGTAAGAATCTTTTGATATTTGGTGTACTGTATCGTTAGGGAGGTGAGATTCAAATTTGTTAAAGCCAAGTCCCTGGGTTCATATTTGGGCTCCCTGTGGGAGCCGAAATTATAACTTCGTTCAACATGAGGAATATTTTTAAAAAAATATTTTTCTTCAGATCCAGTACTCAGAATCTTTTGATATTTGGAATACAGCATCCTTAGGGAGGTGAGATTCAAGTTGTTCAAGCCAAGTTCTCAATATGAGGAATATTTAGAAAAAAAAGTGTTTTTCAGATCCACTGGTCAGAATGTTTTGATATTTCATATATGGTTTTCTTAATGGGGCAAATGCAAGTTTGTTCAAATCAGGACCCTCGGTTGACAGTTGTCAGTGTCAGGTGAGCGCTCTCAGGCCCCTTGGGGGCCTCTTGTTGTAAAAGCTATCATTTTACTGAACAACCGAGTGTCATTGTAAATTGTTTATTGTACTGAACAACAGTAACATTGTAAAAATGATCATTATACTGAACAACAGTGTCATTGTGGAAGTGATCATTATACTGAACAACAGAGTATCAGTGTAAAAGTGATCATTTTCCTGATACTGAACACAGTGTTATTGTAAATGTGATCATTATACTGAACAACAGAGTATCATTGTAAAAGTGATCAATATACTGAACAACAGTGTCATTGTAAACGTGATCATTGTACTGAACAACAGACTGTCATTGTAAAAGTGATTATTGTACTGAACAGTAGAATGTCATTGTAAAAGTGATTGCTGTAGTGTGTACAAAAAAAAAGAGTGTAGATTTGCGGGACATATCATTGGTGATTTTATTTTTGTTGTAGGTGCTGGATCTTCTTGGACCTAAAAACGATGCAGATATGGAGAAACCAGCTAAACAAAAGGTAAACTAAGTAACATACAAAATGGACGTTGGAATATATTGTATTTGATGAAAAATTACATATTATTAATTATAAGTCTATATGGGTACTAATTCAAGGGTAACAACACGTCCATTTTTCAAACTTATAAAAATGTTATTATGTCTCCCCTTCCCAGAAGGGAGACATATTGTTTTAATGCATATTCTTCTTCTTCTCCTCATACAAACTTTGTCCGGGCCAAAACTTTTTTGTCTTTTGATCTACACCTTAGATACTTGGCATGTGGATGTATCACCATGAGCTGGTGTGCAGTGTACCATAGTGACCTTCATGTGACCTTGACCTTTGACCTGAAGGTCAGATTTATGTATTTTTTGAAGGGAAACATCACACAAATTTTGTCCGGTCCGTAACTTTTTGTCTTTTGACCTACACCTTAGATACTTGGCATGTGGATGTATCACCATGAACCAGTGTGCAGTGTACCATAGTGACCTTCATGTGACCTTGACCTTTGACCTGAAGGTCAGATTTATGCGTTTTTTTAAGGGAAACTGTCGACCAGAACTTTTTTGTATTTCGAGTCAGGCTTTAGATATTTGGCATGTGGATGTATCACAATGAGCCGGTGTGTAGCGTACCATTGTGACCTTCATGTGACCTTGACCTTTGATCTGAAGGTCAGATTTGTGCTTTTTCCAAGGAAACTTTGTCCAGACCAAAACTTGTTTGTCTTTTGAGCCAGGCCTTAGATATTTGGCACGTGGATGTATCACCATGAGCTGGTGTGTCGCATACCATTGTGACCTTCATGTGACCTTGACCTCAAGGTCAAATTTATGTGCTTCAAATAGGGAGTAATTGTCCAGACCAGAATTTTTTTTGTTTTTTGACCTAGGACTTGGTTATTTGACATGTGCATGTCTCCATGAGACCGCATGTCGTCTACCTCGATGACCTACATGTGACCTTGACCTCTGACCTTAAGGTCAAATTTATGTACTTCAAATAGGGAATAATTATCCAGACCAGAACTTTTTTGTTTTTTGACCTAGGACTTAGATATTTAACATGTGGATGTATCGCAATTAGACCACATGTCACATGTAATCATGACCTTCATGTGACCTTGACCTCAAGGTCAAATTTATGTACTTTAAATAGGGAGTAATTGTCCAGACCCCCCTTTTTTATACGCCCGTTTGAAAAACGGGACGTATTATAGTATGGTGTTGTCCGTCCGTCTGTCCATCCGTCCGTCCGTCCGTCCGTTTGGTTCCCGAACAATAACTTTAGTATTTGTTTTCTGATCGGCTCCAAATTTGGTATGTGGTTTAATCACAACAAAATACAGGTCAAGTTCGAATATGGGGTCGGTCCGAACATTTTTCGCCTGAATTATGGCCCCTGTTGAACTTAGAATTCGTCAAATATTTGGTTTCCGGATGATAACTTTAGTATTTGTTTTCCGATCGGCTCCAAATTTGGTATGTGGTTTAATCACAACAAAATGCGGGTATAGTTCGAATATGGGGTCGGTCTGAACAATTTTTGCCTGAATTATGGCCCCTGTTGAACTTAGAATTCTTCGTCAAATATTTGGTTTCCGGATGATAACTTTAGTATTTGTTTTTCGATTGGCTTCAAACTTGTTAGTCTTTTTCTCAAATGACCGTAACATATATATATATATGCCAGTATAAATTTCTCGCACTCAAAAAAAATTGCAAATGTGTTAAAATGGTTTATGGCCCCTGTTGGACTTAGAATTCTTCGTCAAATATTTGGTTTCCGGATGATAACTTTAGTATTTGTTTTTCGATTGGCTTCAAACTTGTTAGTCTTTTTCTCAAATGACCGTAACATATATATATATGCCAGTATAAATTTCTCGCACTCTAAAAAAATTGCAAATGTGTTAAAATGGGACAATTTGAACAGTTCACGGGCGTATGATGCAATGCCCAGCGGTGCTCTTGTTAGCTCAATGTTGGGATGTCGGTAGGACTTTAATGTTGGAAAAATTGAAGTTTGTCCAATTTACATGAAAATTTAGTGTGTTGTAGTTGTTGAAAAATAAAAGAAGATAGCTGTTTTTATTTTTAGCTCAACTTGACAAATAGAGAATATGAAATTAGTGTTTTTCTCATATAATATTTATGAAACGAGTCTAAGAAAATTCGGATGAGTTTCTAAAATATATGAGAAAAACACTCATTTCATATTCTGTTTATCATATGACACACACATGCACAAATTAGCCACTTAGTAGGACTTTTTAACCCATCACCTAACTGGAGTGGAAGACGGCACTTGGAAAAAACATCCCTGTATAACTAAAAATTTTCATATTTTTATACTGTACCAATGACCCAGACATAGCTGGTGCTAACTCTTAAAAATCTAGGGCCAAACACAAATTTTGCCCCCCAATCCCCAAAATTTGCATCTAAAACCAAAGAAAACATGTTCTGAATGACCCTCCATACTTCGCCTCTACTGCGCATGCGCAGTGTCAAGGACGTCCCAAAATTGGCACCATTAATCATTCTTTGTTTGGCCCTTCAACAGTTAACATCTGACTGATCTTTTTGAATTCGTCAAATATTTGGTTTCCGGATGATAACTTTAGTATTTGTTTTCCGATCGGCTCCAAATTTGGTATGTGGTTTAATCACAACAAAATACAGGTATAGTTCGAATATGGGGTCGGTCTGAACAATTTTTGCCTGAATTATGGCCCCTGTTGGACTTAGAATTCGTCAAATATTTGGTTTCCGGATGATAACTTTAGTATTTGTTTTCCGAGCGGCTCCAAATTTGGTATGTGGTTTAATCACAACAAAATACAGGTCAAGTTCGAATATGGGGTCGGTCTGAACAATTTTTGCCTGAATTATGGCCCCTGTTGGACTTAGAATTCGTCAAATATTTGGTTTCCGGATGATTACTTTAGTATTTGTTTTCTGATCGGCTGCAAACTTGGTATGTGGTTTAATCACAACAAAATACAGGTCAAGTTCGAATGTGGGGTCGGTCTGAACATTTTTTGCCTGAATTATGGCCCCTGTTGGACTTAGAATTCGTCAAATATTTGGTTTCCGGATGATAACTTTAGTATTTGTTTTTCGATTGGCTTCAAACTTGTCTTCTAGAAGTAATCAATGTTGTTCTCCTTATGGACTGCCAGCCTATAGTAAATCGTCCATGGAGGGGAACTTTCCTGTAGATGAATCCAGAAATGACATTGAAGTTTGTGTTTTAAAAACAATAGACGTCCTATTTATTTGTGCTTACAAGCCTCGTAAAGTTTCCTACAACATATTATGTCCGAATCTACATACTTTATTTGAAAAATATGACACAGACCTTGATACTGTTATCATTGGTGACTTTAACATAGACTGGAACAGCAATTCTCCAGATAAACATGCCCTTGAGACTATATTAGTTGAGGAGATGGGTTATCGGCCAGTTATATCGAGACCAACTAATGACCATGGTTCCTGCATTGATTTTATTTTCACAAACAAAGACTGTTCTCAACGTGGAACATTGGAAGTGTATTACTCAGACCACAAGCTTGTGTGGGGTTGCATGGAACTGATGTCCTGCCTTAACACCTGCATTATATGATGTATAAGGTAAAGTAATTCTTGAAACCTCTCGCACTGATACATAATAGTGAAACCACTTTGGCTTCCTTTATAATTTTGCAGCATGACAAATCACTGTCAAGTGAAGCTAGAGAGGTCGAACAGGTTCACAGTGTGATCATGGGGTCTCAACCATATAAATCTAATACTCACTTCAGATATATTGCAAAACGGCCATGAAACGTTGGAAAATGCAAATAAAAATGTATGAAGTTCAAAGAAAACACACCAATATTGTGTGACTTTCTGCGTCAAATAATTAATTGGTCAAATAATTACCCAATTAACAAACTGACTAGTCAAATAAATCTCATGGTTTTGATGTGTTTTATTTAAACTTTATATCTTTTTCTATACACATGCCTCTATGTAAACCACAGGAAGTGAAACAGTACTTGTTTTCTTTGGAAAACAAATAAGATTTTACAGTCCAAATAGGATTCATTCACCAATACTTGAGTTGGAAATCCTCTAACCTTAAACACCAATAAATAAATAACTAAAGATAGGAAGCTTCAGTGTTTCTAATATATATATATCTATATATATATGTTACAGTCAGACTGTGAAATCAAGAATTTTTTTTTGAAATTATTAAATTATTGAGTCCTTTTGTGAAGCTATTGTCCTTAATTTTTAGTCTTTTTCTCAAATGACTGAAAAATTTAGTCATTTCACAAAATCACTGATTTCAAAGTCTGACCGTAACATATATATATATGCCAGTATAAATTTCTCGCACTCTAAAAAAATTGCAAATGTGTTAAAATGGTACAATTTGAACAGTTCACGGGCGTATGATGCAATGCCCAGCCGTGCTCTTGTTTTTTTTGGACATATGGATGTGTCACTATGAAACCGCATGTCCGCCACCTTTATGAACTGCATGTGACCTTGACCTCTGACCTCAAGGTCAAATTTATGTACTTCAAATAGGGAATAATTGTCCAGATCAGAACTTTTTTGTTTTTTAACCTGAGACTTAGATGATTGACATGTGGATGTATCACAATGAGACCACATGTCATCATGACCTTCATGTGACCTTGACCTCAAGGTCAAATTTGTGTACTTTATTTAAATAGAGAGTATTTGTCCAGTATTTATTTATTTATTGGTGTTTAAGGTCACATACTTATGCACAATGGCTAATCGTGACCGTGACAGTTTTACGGGTGGAGGAAGCCGGAGTACCCGGAGAGAACCACCGAGCAACGACGAGCAGCTGTCAGCTCTCCAACATCGTAACTCTGAACTCTGCACCGCAGCACAGGCAGGGTTAGATTGGTTGAAGACATGCGCACCATCGACGTGCAGTACGCCTCAGTACACAGCGTCATCGTGCCCCCAGGTAGGCAATCGGGGTGAAGTGTCTTGCCCAAGGACACAACGCGGTTGCCGCAGGTGGGATTCGAACCGAGGACCTCTCGGCTTGCAGCCTGCACCTCTACCAACTGAGCCACCGCGCCCCCTAGTATTTGTCCAGACCAGAATTTTTTTTTTTGACATATGGATGTGTCACCATGAAACCGCATGTCCACTACCTTGATGAACTGCATGTGACCTTGACATCTGACCTGAAAAGGAAGGGGAGACATATGTTTTAGTGTGCTAAAACACTTTCTAGTTTACAAATGAAATACTGTTTAAGATGAGTTGTTATGTGAAATAATTTTACGATTTTATAAAATTGTGTATATTGAAAAATTTCAACCTGTATATTTTATCCACAATGCAACTGGGAATTTAACAAATTTAATCTTGTTGAATTATGGGGAAAATTTGCTGCAAGAAATTTAATATTTTCTACATCAGTGAAGACGTCGTTGATGTATCATAGGACATCTGTCAGAGCCTGACCACGCAGATTTCTCACTACAAACCCGACATCTCAATACAGTCACAAACCCTTCTTCATCAACCTAGCAGTTGAATTGTTTCGAGAAAAGCCATTCCTCAGACGTTTTTAGCTCATCTTGACAAAGTCAAGCTGAGCTGATCTCATCGGACTCCGTCCATCGTCCATCCATCGACCGTCAACACCATGTTTTGGTCTTCTCCAAAACCACTGGGTCAATTCAAGTGAAAGTTTGTGTGAGTGATGGTCCTGAAGGGGAAGCGCATTTTTAGCCCACGTACACAACTTCATTGCACTTGTCGCAGAGAATCCCATATATCACATTCTTGGACATGCAGGTGATTTTTTTGCCTATGTGGTAGGCCATTCCATTCTTGTCTGCGAATTGTTTTGTTTGGAACATAAACCCACAGATTGCACAATTTTTCTCGCATCTATCAGATCCCGTCCCTTGATTGTGGAACATTTTATTATGCTTGCTATGGGCTATGATATCTCCCAAATTTTTCAGTTTTTTGTACGAAATCAGGGGAGGTTTTTCGAATGCCAACTTCATGCGTTTTGAGCGGTGTAAAATGGACATCCGCTCCCGCGTTATTTTCCCGATGTCGGGGAGGCGCCGCGAGTAGGTGACCACAAACGGTACTCTTTCACCAGTTGATTTGTTGGATCGTTTTTCAAGTAACTGTTTACACTTGATTTGGTCGACCTTTTTTAGTTGTTCGCTTACAAACTTTTCGTCGTAACCTCTGGCATGCAGGTGTTGTTTTATATCATTTTTGTGGCATTCATATTCAGCATTATCGGAACAAATTCTTTTTACTCTTGAAGCTATTCCATATGGTATCGCTCTTTTAGTGTTGATTGGGTGATCTGACTTTGCATGCAGGTATTGATGCGTGTCCATGTTTTTTGTATATAAACCAGTTTTAAGAAATCCGTCTTCAGTTTTGACTATCGTGTCTAAGAATTCTATCCCATTTTCAGACCACCTTAAATCAACCTGTATTCTTGGGTGTATCGTATTTGCCAAAGAATGATATTGTTTCAGAGACTCCAACCCATGCGTCCATACTCCCCAGATATCATCAACGTACCGTACCTGTTCAAGGGGGTGTAACTTCGATGCTTTTGACAGTTTCTCTTCCCATTCACCCATATATGTGCATGCATAATTCATCCCAAATCGTGAACCAATTGCAACGCTGTCCGTTTGTAAATAATGTCTTCCTTTAAATGAAAAATTGTTATTGTCCAAAACAGTTTCTATTAGTTCAAGACCTATCTCTGTCGGGAATAATTTTCTTTTAGAGTTTTCTAGTGCTTTTTTACATGCTAATATACCTTCATTACGTGGGACGCTTGGATATAGTTTCTTGACGTCCATACAGTACATTATGCTGTTTTCAGGGAGTGGTTGGGGTATACAGTCCTGAAATGTGTGGTGTCGCGCTTGTAGGATGGTAATGACTCAACGTGTTGTTTTAATTCCGACTCCATCACTTCTGCTATTTTCTCTGTTGGGTGGTTTATTCCTGAAATTATTGTTCTTAAAGGGGCTTCATTTTTATGCATTACGGGGTTACCTTTTACTCTACCAGCCTGTGGCTGCTTAGGTATCATGTACGCTAATACTTTTTTGTCTATCAGTTTGTTTTTTTCTATTTTTTTGAGTTGGCTTTTAATCTTGTTTGTTATTTTCTCTGTCAGATTTACAGGTACTTCTTTGTATGTTGTTTGGTCCCCCAACTCCATCAAGATCTCATTTTCATATTTACTTGCATCCAAAACGGTTATTCCAGACCCTTTATCGCCTGGTCGCCCGACTATTGTATTATCATTTAACAACTCTTTCAGTGTCTTCTCTTCCATTTTTAGCTCAACTTTGACGAAGTCAAATTTGAGCTATTGTCATGGCCCGTCGTCAGTCTGTCCGTCTGTCCGTCCGTCCGTCTGTCCGTACGTCAACAATTGGCTATGGCTCGGGCTAGAGGTCGTATTCATGAACCGATCTTTACGAAACTTCTTGTGTACCTTTGTTATGACCCTGGGACAGGAACGAGTGTTTTTAGGTGTGGTCTGAAATTCAAGATGGCTGCCAGTGGCCATTTTGTACCGATGATGCAAAAATCAGTTTTTTGTACAGAACTTCTGTATGAAAGTTCTGATTTGAATAAAGTTTTGTATAAATGTTTAGTACCATGGGATACATCACATATAATACGGGTTTTTTTCTCGTGCATAAATTATGCAAATTAGACTGACTTTGATTTATTTAGTGTTACTTTCAGAGCTGTAAGTGCCAAGCTGCTATGGCTCGCGCAAGAGGCCGTATTTATGAACCGATCTTTACGAAACTTCTTGGGTACCTTTGTTATGACTGTGGGACGAGAATGAGTGTTTTTGGGTGCGGTCCAAAATTCAAGATGGCTGCCAGCTGCCATTTTGTACCGACGATGCAGAAATCTGTTTTTTGTACAGAACTTCCATATGAAAGCTCTGATTTGAATAATTTTTTGTATGAATGTTTAGTACCATGGGATACATCACATATAATACAGGTTTTTTTCTCGTGCAGAAATTATGCAAATTAGATGAACTTTGATTTTTTCAGTGCTGCTTACACACAGTAAGTACACATGTCAATACGGCTTGGGCTAGAGTCTGTATTTATGAACCGATCTTCACGAAACGTCTTGGGTACCTTTGTTATCACCTTGGGACGAGAACGAGTGTTTCTGGGTGCGGTCCAAAATTCAAGATGGCTGCCAGTGGCCATTTTGTATCGAAATTATGTCTAATCAGTTTTTTGTCACAACTTCTACACAGCTCATATTTGTGAACTGATCTTCACGAAACTTCTTGGGTACCTTTGTTTTCACCTTGGGACAGGAATGAGTGTGTTTTGGGGTGCCTTTGTTATCACTGTGCTATGAGAACAAATATTTTGGGGTTCAGTCAGACCCACTCTGGGACTCAAAGATTTTTTCTAGTTTAGCATCTGACTGTCACCCACCTTTACAATACTTTACCTATACATTTGTTACAGGCTACGGTCAGTATTTATGTACAGACCATTACAATACTTTATATGTACCTTTGTTATCAGGTCATTACCTAGGTGTTTGTCATTGCTGTGTCACATACTATACATGTACATGTCTTTGTCTTGACAAGTTGAGCTACTGTGTCATTGACACTTTCGTTGTTATGTTGTATCGTACGCGTTTTTTTATGCCCTTCAAAATATCTTCCCGTACTATCTCTAAATAAAGGTCAAGGTGCTTATCTATACCTTCTGTAGGAGTCCACGGGTTGCGCTCTTTAAATTTATCATTAATATATTGCTGTTTATTGTCTAGGAAATACTCACATAGTTGCATTCTGCGCTCCCATTCTTTTATCTCAACGATAAGGTTCGCTATATCCAAAGTTCTTTCCGTTGGGACAAACTTGAGACCCCTTTTAAGTAATGTTCTTTGGTGTTTTGTTACTTCTTACCGGATAAATTAAACACGACGTTATTTTGCTGATTTATTTTAGTTTCATTGTGCAGAATTTTACTCTTTATATCTGCATAAATGTTATTTTGATCATCGCTGATATTCTTAACTTCTACAGATTCATCCTTTATGGAGGGTTTCTCAGACTTTTTGTCGGTAATTTGTTTGGAATAACCCCGGGGATTCACAGATTCTTCCTTTTTGGAGGGTTTCTCAGACTTTTTGTCAGTAATTTTTTTTGAATAACCCCGGTTATTCAGTTTTGGTTCATCCCTTCGGAACGCGGAAATATTTTGTGACTGCAAGTATTTGTATTTGATTGTTCTAGGCCCATTTGTCTTTTTCATACTTCCAATCATTTGTGCAACCTGAAAATGAGAATTATTCAAAAAGAGGTAGAAATTTAATTCATTTGTACTCACCGGTTTTTCAGGTTCGAATCGCACCCACCTGTAATTTTGACCATACTTACAATATACATGAATCCCGATTCCCAGCATATTCTTCAAACCTATTATATCCTCATCTGTTGCCCAGCTCTCAATACGTTTTTGATCTGTTTCTAATGAATCCTGATACTGGCACATCTATATATTTAAACATTATTTCCGCGTGATGTTCCACATACTCCATTACTCGTTTCCATATTACATGATGATATTTCTCATCGCCTGTACAGATTTTGCTGATGCATCTGTAAAAGCAATTTCCATCAGCTCTAACATTTTGCAATCCAAACCCTTGACTTCTCAGTTTGATGTTGTGTGTTGCGATATCAGTGTGGCCGGGAAGTTTCTTCTGTAATTTTATTCCTAATACTTTTAACACATTATTTATTTCCGACAGCGATAATTCTTTCCAGGTAGGTCGGTACCGTCTGAATCACCCAGTCCCACTATCTTCTTATCTTTTGTTTTTTCAGTAAGGACTTGGATTTTATCACCATGGTTCTTTATTATCTTCAGAATTGCCTCTTTATCCGAGATGTTGAAATGGGAATTTATCGAATTTTTTAACTTCGCGTACTCATCCCTCAGAAGACCCAACTGTTCCTCGAATTCTAATCGCGTAATATCTACCAGTCTCTCTGATGTTTCATTTAAAAGGTTTTCATATTCCAATTTTCGTCTTCCACTGACATCCGATGTCATATTCCATTTCACTTTGAATCCTCGCGGTATTATATTTTCTTCCTGGCATTTTCTAAGAAATTTTATGTGTGATTCACGTTTGTTTATTTTTAGCTCAACTTTGGCGAAGCCAAATTTGAGCTTTTGTCATGGCCTGTCGTCCGTTGTCCGTCTGTCCGTCTGGACGTCTGTCCGTACGTCAACAATTGGATACGGCTCGGGCTAGAGGCTGTATTTATGAACCGATCTTTATGAAACTTCTTGGGTACCTTTGTTATGACCGTGGGACGAGAACGAGTGTTTTTGGGTGCGGTCCAAAATTCAAGTTGGCTGCCAGCCACCATTTTGTACCGACGATGCAGAAATCTGTTTTTTGTACAGAACTTCCATATGAAAGCTCTGATTTGAATAATGTTTTGTATGAATGTTTAGTACCACGGGATACATCACATATAATACGGGTTTTTTTCTTGTGCGTAAATTGTGCAAATTAGACTAATTTTGATGTTTTTTGGTGTTACTTTCAGCACTGTAAGTGCAAATGCCAATACGGCTCGGGCTAGAGGCCGTATTTATGAACCGATTTTTACGAAACTTCTTGGGTACCTTTGGTATCACCGTGGGACGAGAACGAGTGTTTTGGGGCCCGGTCCGAAATTCAAGATGGCCGATGGCAGCCATTTTGTACAAAATTAGGTGCAATCAGATTTTTGCACAGAACTTCCATATGGAAGCGCTGATTTGAATAATTTTTTGTGTGAATGTTTAGTACCATGGGATACATCACATATAATACAGGTTTTTTTCTCGTGCAGAAATTATGCAAATTAGATGAACTTTGATTTTTTCAGTGCGACTTACACACAGTAAGTACACATGTCAATACAGCTCAGACTAGAGTCTGTATTTATGAACTGATCTTCACGAAATGTCTTGGGTACCTTTGTTATCACCTTGGGACGAGAACGAGTGTTTCTGAGTGCGGGCTAAAATTCAAGATGGCTGCCAGTGGCCATTTTGTACCGAAATTAGGTCTAATCAGTTTTTTGTACACAACTTCTATACAGCTCAGACTAGAGGCCATATTTATGAACCAATCTTTATGAAACTTCTTGGGTACCTTTGTTATCACCGTGAGATGAGAGCGAGTGTTTTTGGGTGTGGTCCGAAATTCAAGATGGCCACCAGCAGCCATTTTGTACCAAAATTAGTGCAATCAGTCTTTTGTACAGAACTTCTGTATGAAAGTTCTGATTTGAATAAATTTTTGTATGAATGTTTAGTAACATGGAATACATCACATATTGTAAGTTGTTTTTTTTCGTGCAGAAATTATGCAAATTAGATTAACTTTGATTTATTCAGTGCTACTTACACAATGTAAGCACACATGTCAATACGGCTCAGGGTAGAGGCTGTATTTATCAACCGATCTTCACAAAACTTCTTGGGTACCTTTGTTATCACCTTGGGACGAGAATGAGTGTTTCTGGGTACGGTCCAAAATTCAAGATGTCTGCCAGTTGCCATTTTGTACCGAAATTAGGTCCAATCAGTTTTTTGTCACAAGTTCTATTCAGCTTGTATTTATGAACTGATCTTCACAAAACTTCTTGGGTACCTTTGTTTTCACCTTGGGACAGGAACGAGTGTGTTTTGGGGTGCCTTTGTTATCACTGTGCTATGAGAACAAATATTTTGGGGTTCAGTCAGACCCACTCTGGGACTCAAAGATTTCTTTTCTAGTTTAGCATCTGACTGTCACCCACCTTTACAATACTTTACCATACTTTACCAATACATTTGTTACAGGCAATGGTCAGTATTTATGTACAGACCGTTACAATACTTTATATGTACCTTTGTTATCAGGTCATTACCTAGATGTTTGTCATTGCTGTGTCACATGCTATACATGTACATGTCTTTGTCTTGACAAGTTGAGCTACAGTGTCATTGACACTTTCATTTCAATTAGTTTCCGTCCCACATTGCAGACCATCTTCCCTTTTCGCGATAATTCCTGAAAATCCAATTTTATATGTTCCTTTCACGCATTACTTGGTACGACATCTTTCCTTGGAATTCTTTTAGTCTGCATAAACATACACTTCATCAAATATTTTTTATAACTTCGTCAAATTGCCGTCATGCTCGGATGTTTACTTCCTTCTAAGCGGCTTTCATTTTTGACTAATTCTTATTCCGTTACGTTAAGTGCCGTACCAATGTGTATCGCATCACGGGAACGTAAAATTTAGCGTCACACCGATCCTAATTGTTGAATGGGAATTATAAAATTGATCGAGATACGCGTACGTCTTACAGATCGATTTATTATTTGGCAAGTGGCTGCCTAGCTCCTAATCACGAACCCGTCTATAAAATCGCCGATACATATCTTCCTTGGGTGGCAACAAGTAAAGATATGTTCCGCATTACACGTTGTTCACTGTTTTTAATTTTAAATTATGGACAAACAATAAACAATATCGTATCAGATCTTCCATAGGTGGTAACAAGCGGAGATATATTCCGTGTTATTACACACAAATTTTGTTCTCAGCCTTAGAATTAGGAGCATTCAATCATTTATCTCAACCTCGCCCTGGTAACAAACCGCTTGCCACTTGTGCCTCTCCGTGGCAGCCTAACTATTTTATGTCAAATTATTAGACCAGAAAAAAAGCTGCTTGTGCAGTGCTAGTATGTGGGCGTGTTAGCTACTCGGGCAGGTGGAAGCTCCTCCATTCGTAAAATTGTGTCCATGTCTGTTGAAACATGTCATTAAGCCTCAATAAACAAACATTTGGATAACATGATATCAAATAAATTAACTTGGACCGCAATGCATGTACTGTTCTGGTTGTCTTCATATTTATTGGCGTTTAAGATCACATATTTCTGCACAATGGCTAACCATGACCGTGACAGTTTTACGGGTGGAGGAAGCCGGAGTACCCGGAGAGAACCACCGAGCAACGGCGAGCAACTGTCAGTTCCCCAACATACCAACTCCACACAAGCAGGGTTAGCATCGGTTGAAGACAGGTGCACCATCGACGTGCAGTACGCCTTAGTACACAGCGTCACCGTGTCCCCATGTGGGCAATGGGGGTGAAGTGTCTTGCCCAAGGACACAACGTGGTTGCCGCAGGTGGAATTCGAACAGATGACCTCTCGGCTTGCAGCCTGCACCTCTACCAACTGAGCCACCGCGTCCCTTTCTGGTTGTCTTCGAAATTAGAAAGCCATAACATATTGTAATGTGATGATTTTTTTTTAAACAATCTTTGGATCCACTTTGCAGTATAATTTGATATATTTGGAATACCATTTAAATATGGCCCGGTCTTGGAGCGTGTGTCAACGGCATTACACTCAACTATTTTCAAGGGGGAGAAGAGGGAAATCAGAAGAATTTGTAATTCAACTTCAAACTTTATGGACGAGTATATTGTTCATTCAGAGAAGTCTACGTATGTGTGTCACCGATGATTGTCGTCAACTTCAGTCAGATGGATATATGGGTGTATAATATTAACAGTTCAAATGGGGCCCACTAGGCTGCATGTGGCTGTTTATGGATTTGCAAGGTTGTTGTGGTGAAGCTTGTTTTCTCTTCAAAGTGTGTTTTATCGGCCATGACCCCCCCCCCCCCCCACACACACACACACACACCCTCACACACCTACACACACACACCCTCACACTCCCTCACACTCACACACACAGTCTTGTCTACCCTACATACCGAGGTACCCCATTGTTTGTCCTTTGTGTGGACTAACGGTTTCTACCTCGTTTTGCTGGTACAGTTCTGGGAAAACAACCGAGGTAAAGGGTTTCTTTTGTCTTTTTTACCTCGGTAAGGCGAAACACGCAAACTCTTTTGTCTAGTTACCTCGTCAAGTTGGTAAGACAAACCCACACACACACACACACACACACACACACACACACACACACACACACACACACACACACACACACACACACACACACACACAACACACACACACACACACACACACACACACACACACACACACACACACACACACACACACACACACACACAGAGTCTTGTTTACCCTACATACCGAGGTACCCCATTGTTTGTCCTTTGTGTGGACTAACAGTTCAATGGAAGCCAATCATTAGGGCTTCATCTAACTTGTTTGGACGACACAAACTGAGTTGTGAAAAACAAACTTGGGACATCTCAGATTGAAAAGAATTAATTAGATGAGTGACATTTGTCAGCTTGTTACCGAGTTTAATTATGTACTGAGCTGTGAAAAACACCCCCAGCCCACATATGGATATATACCATGCATGCCCTCCCAAAGTTGGAATCATTTTCCTCAAAGTCTCTTTGAAAAAGCCAAACCAAGCGAAACGCGTCGAGACAGACGGATTATTTTCTACCTTTGCTGAAGACTACAACCAATCCAGGTATCTTCTCTAATAGGTAATATCTAGATTTCATTTTAATTTATTTCATTTCTTCATTTTAAATTCATTTTAAATTCATCTACTTATTCTTCAAATGGCTCAAAAAAGACAGAAGCATCAGGGAAAGAGAGTTGCCCAGTCTGGAAGGGGCCAGGAACAATCGTTCCAGGCCTATTCTAGATTGGTCAAGGCCCTTTTCCAGGTGATTCAGTGTATGCACCATATTGGGCTCCTAGAGCAGCATTTGGCCAACCGGGATTTCCCGAAGCAGTTGGAGAAGAAAGTAGATGAGTTAGGGGGCTTTCTAAAGCCGGCTCTTCCCACCCCACACATTTTTTCTGTTTTTCGACAGATTAGTGTGAGATGGGCCAATCAAACGTTAAATGCTTTAATTGAGCATTATAAGATAAATTTAAACCAGTTGAAGTCTAAGATAACTTTGGCTATGCGACCACCTCCTGGACTCGAAAAGATAGACTTCAACAGCGCTTCGGCGCGTGCCTTGATCTGGGCTCAAAAAAACTTTAAAAACAAGTTGACAGATAAGACGATTTCGGCCTATGAGTCTTACATTTCGGAACTTCGCCCAGCGTCTGGAGTAAGGAACAATACGGGAGGGAGCAAACAAACTCCGGCCCGTGTTGTCCCTCTACCCCAACGCGAAAAGCAAAATAAAAAAAGATCAAGGCAAAGCACTTCTCCCTCTTATTTTCCTTCTACTTCTTCTTTCTCTCAGAGTAAGCGCCTCAATTTGCAAACATCTCCGGTCCATATTGTGACTGAAGATGCTCGCAAATTGAGTAACGCTGTCTCGCCTCGTCTTGTTCCTCTACCTCCTACTCCTCCTCAGCCTTTCTTCTCTAGTTCTCCTAGTGCTCTCACTAGAACTCCTCCTCCTCCTTCTGTTTCTTCTCCTGTTTCTGTTTCCTCTCCTGCTTCTGTTTCTTCTCCCCCTTCCCCTGCATCTAGTGTGGTTCAACCAGGTATATCGTACTCAGAGAAAGTCAAATCACCGAGCTGCAACTCGGGCCGCTCATTTGATTCTAAATTCTCCCAGTTTCGGCATAAAAGCGGAGTTAATTTTGACAAAAGGAATTGGCGCCTCCCCGATGTTTGTAAAAACATCCTTATGATTGGAAGTTCAAATTTAGGACGCATTGATCGAAATCCCCATCTGGACATCCAGGTGGAGTGTTACCCCGGCGCCAAATTCAATCATCTGCGCTCTATGTTTAAAGGGCACAGGGGCCAGTCCAGTCCCCAAAAAATATTATTAAATATTGGTGTGAATTCTCGGAACGATAATTCTGATCTCGTAGTTAAGCAGTTGCGGAATATGCTTAGCGATATCAGGGTCAAGTTTAGATCAGCAAAAATTTATTTCGCTGAACTAAACTTTTCGCAAAAACTCCCTCAGACTGAGAGGAGAACCCTGAGCATCATCAACGAAACCATTCGGAAAGTGAAGGACGTTAACGTGATACCAAAAATTGATGACGCGAAGTTTGATGTTACTCAGGATTTAATCCATTGGACCACGAGAACCGCCAATATTATGTACGATCACTGGTTGAACCACCTAAATTTAAACTAAGTAAAGGCAAAGGTAACAGCTGCCTAACAGATGTGGGATTAGGAACTAATGTGGTTAACCTGTCTGGCACCAATGACCTAACAACCCAAGAGAACTCTCTTTTAGATCGCGGTTTAACTTTTGTACCAGCACCAAAGCCTAAAACTGATAACCAAACAAATTTACCATCATACAACTGTAATTTTCTTAGGCAAATGAAATTAGCCGACCGCTTTAGAAACTCCAGCGGTCGGAAACTTCCTTTTACAGAATCATCTGGTTGGTCACCTCCAGATAGTGAAGTAGATCCCGAAATTATTGAGGCTAGCAAACGAATCATCAAAAAGGTGTTCAGCATGAACATACTCTCCGATAAAGACAATTTAACAGCTGGTGAACGGAGAGCCCTCACGAAACTTCGAAAAAATAAGAAATTAGTAATTAAACCAGCCGACAAAGGTGGGTCGGTAGTTGTTCTATCTCGGGATAATTATATAAAGGAAGCCATGAGACAACTCAGCAATACTAAACATTATAAGAAAATAGATTCACTTATTTGGCCTAGTAATATCGAAAAATTCAATAAGATCTTAAAATTTCTCCTCGACGAAGGTCACATTACCAAAAAACAATTGAAATATTTAACAGCTAAGCTCAGTGCTCAAACAAGACAATTTTATATCCTACCAAAGATCCACAAGGACCGTTCTTCATGGACGGATGACTTAACTCCACCCGGGAGGCCAATTGTATCAGATTGTAATTCGGAATCTTATGCGATCTCGGAATTAATTGATTATCATCTTAAACCTATAGCAAATAGACATCCGAGCTATCTAAAAAACACACAGGATTTCCTGTCACAAATTTCGAAATTGAAAATATCAAAAAATGCAATTCTGGCTACTTTGGATATTGACAGTATGTATACGAACATTGATATTGATAAAGGTGTTAAATCAGTTAAAAATGCATTTGAAAAATATCCGGATGCGAAACGCCCGGATGAACAAATTTTGGATCTTTTAGAGCTGAGCTTAAAAGGTAATGACTTTCAATTCAATGGAAAATATTTTCTACAAATAATGGGTTGTCCTATGGGTAAAAGATTCAGTCCTAATTTTGCAAGCATTTATGTAGCGGAATGGGAGGAAAATGCCTTAAGCAAATGTGCAAAGCATCCTCTCGTATATCTCAGATATTTAGATGACATTTTTATTATTTGGGAACATTCAAAAGAAGATTTTGATGAATTTTTAGAAATTTTGAACAATCACGATCCAAATATTAAATTGAAAGCTGCTATCAGTGAAAATTCTGTTGATTTTCTCGATGTAACCGTGTATAAAGG
Source organism: Pictodentalium vernedei (assembly GCA_031216915.1). NCBI lineage: Eukaryota > Metazoa > Mollusca > Scaphopoda > Dentaliida > Dentaliidae > Pictodentalium > Pictodentalium vernedei. The sequence continues at coordinate 547,751,384 of CM062296.1, read as the reverse complement.
CAAGCAATTTCAGGCGTCCGGTCATTTAGATTATAAAGTATATTTTAAACCAACTGATTCACATCAATTGTTGCACACTAAATCATTTCATCCTCAACATACATTTAAAGGTATCATCAAATCACAGCTCATTCGTTTCCACCGCAATTCAAGTGATAAGGTAAATTTCAATGAGGCTTGTTCTACTCTATTTGGCGCCCTCAGATCGAGAGGGTACCCGCTGCGCCTTTTGCGTAGCCTGAAATCCCAAACCTTGAAAAAGCTCGAAAGTCCAGCTGAAACTACCGATTTCGAACCACTGAAGATTGAACACAACAGACCGTTGCAAAATAGTAGTGGCGTGGTATTTAATTGCAAAAAGCCTCGTTGTAGACTGCATACTTTTATGCCTGATCAGAAAGAGGAATTTTCCTCCGAACAAACGAAAAATCATTATCAGATCCGTAACCCCCTCCATTGTGATTCACCAAACATTATTTTCCTTATCACTTGTAAGCGATGTCGGAAACAGTATGTTGGTCAAAGTCAAAATCCTTTCCGAGAACGTGCTACTAGACACAAACAGGATATAAAACATAATGCTGATGCCCCAGTAGCACAACATTTTAACCTTCCTGGCCATTCTTTGGACGATTTTATATTCCAAGTGACCTGGAACTATATTGAGCGTGTTAATTTCCCCCTGTCGCTGCGAAGTTATTTACTTCCTAGTAACCATGGAATTTGAAGGCGGGTATGTTTGATGTCTGCAAAGGACCGATTGAAGATGGGTTGAAAATGATGCATTCGTGCTTTTAAATAAGGTGCGCTTGGACGATGCTGAGAATTTAGTTTTTTCTTGCAATCAACCATAGTAATACAAGCGTCGATCAGTGTCTTTTATGATCGTTTTACACTGACAAATGTGACAAATCTCCTTCACCGGAAACCATCCCCCAATTTGCATATCACAATAAACATAACCGCTGTCACAGAGTGTCAGCGTGGCCGTGTGGTCAAAACCGAAACGAATTATCGAATGCACGGTCAATATTAGCTGCAATTGGCTTTTAAATAAATGAAATACACGAAATATTCGCAATTTCTTCATTATTCATGCCGAGTTACTTTTTAACCAAACCACATGCGTTCAGTTTCGTTTGTCGGCATCAAACTGATATTGTTTGTGGTAATTAAATAGTACGAGAAGGCGCAGGAAGCCAAATATTTTCCATCATCCATTATTTAATTCAAATTGATAATTTCTTTTATTTTACTGAAATTATGAACTGATAAGGTGGGTGTGTTGCGATTATTATGCCCCAGACCTGGAAGTTGGAAAATCAAAGGTGCATCTAGGGCCGTGCAGTGGTGACCCTAGTCTTTGTAAGACTGTGACCCGGGGCCCTCCTGGCCCTCACAGTCTTTGAGAGACCCGTTCAAATCTAGTCTGACTAAAATTGAAAGAAACTGACCGCATTTGGGTCGACTCAGTTCACGCTTCATATCGAAGACACAAGTCACATAATCAACATTCTACTTGTCGTACTCAGCCCAAATATAATTTATTTACGTGTCTACATTATTTTTTAACGCAAACACAGCATCAAATTCAAGAAATGTTGAAAAATATCCGACTTCGACACGTCAAAATACACCAATTTCAAAGATATACAAATTGTACTACACATGCGCACAGTATCGGTGCGCATGCGTAGTACAATTTGTTTATCTTTGAAACGTGATGTTATTTTACATGTTGAAGTCGGATATTTTTCAACATTTCTTGAATTTGATGCTGTGTTTGCGTTAAAAAATAAAGCAGACACGTAAATAAATTATATTTGGGCTGAGTACGACAAGTAGAATGTTGATTATGTGATTTGTGTCTTCGATATGAAGCGTGTACTGAGTCGACCCAAATGCGGTCAGTTTCTTTCATTTTTAGTCAGACTAGATTTGAACGGGTCTCTCAAAGACTGTGAGGGCCAGGAGGGCCCCGGGTCACAGTCTTACAAAGACTATGGTGACCCCTGTCCTCTTAATCTTAGTCTTACCCATTCATCATTACATGTACGAACATTCCCCCTTGTATCTCAACCATTGCTACTCCAATTTGAAGGATATTTGGTTTTGTGATCAAGCATCATGGGGAAACAATGCCTGTGTAGCTGCTGTAGCATGTGTTTCTTCCCACATTTTTTCAGAGTTGTGGTACTTTTTCACTCTTTTGAGTTAGAAAATTTTGTTTATAACTAGTTGATTTGTTACAATTTGTTGCAAAGTGCTTGCTAATACCCTCAATTGTATTGCTACAGAATTTTCTTGTGAAGATTTTGTTCCTATTACTTATCAAGCAACAACCTAATGAATATTCTGTATAAAGCCACCAATCTGATGTTTGACACTTTTATCGGAGCTGTTTTGAAGGCTTATGGAACTCGAAATGTTGATTATGGCAGGACTTTTCTATTCACCCATTAATTGATAAATTAAGTGTTATAGTTGGAAGTAAGAAGCATGAAAGGTCCAGAACTAAAACTCTAAAAAGAATGTTTTGCAATGTAACATGATTTTTGCAGATACACTTATTTGGAGGTTTACCTGTCTGATAGTGTTTGGAACATGTGTGGCCAGGATCTTCAAAAAGAAAAAAGAGTTAAACTTTGAGAAAAAAGGCATATGCCTTGAGTGCCGGAGGTAGAGTCATACAAGGAAGAGAGCCCCCCCCCCCCCGCCCTCCCGAAATTTTTTGTGTCAAATGGAGCTCACTTGTCATCTTTTTGGGATTGCTTTGTGTACTGCATTCTTGAAAAAAATATGTGAGACCCTCTGGATGTGCCCTTCTGATCTCAATATGTCAATAAGCCTCCTTGGGGAAAGTACATGCAATAATGGTTATGTAAGGTTGATTTGATGTGTTTTGAATAACAATGCACTTTTAAGTACATTAGATGGTTTATTGCAGTGACAGGTTACAGTTACCCTTATTTCTTCTCCAACAGATATCATGAGTGCATGGGTGTTCAAGAGTTAAACAAAGCTAATATACTTATTGATAAACCAGACAAATTTAACAATTTAATCACTATCAAATTGATGCATGGGATAAAAGGGGTTACAGTGCAAGGGGTTTGTATATATATTTATTCAACTACAACTTTGCAGTGCATTCTACATAGGAGAATATCATATTTTCTTTCCAAACCATTACAGTAACACATAATCTTGATATTGGGAGACACTCTTTTGTCCTTCCATACTTCTTCTGCTGGACTCCTTCAAGTTGACCTTTGTTGAACTCCCCAAATCAAAACATAAACAAAAGAAAATGTCTGCCTTCAATCAGTGAGCACTCCACTTATAAAATTTGGTCTCAATCTTCATTACTTTCATGAATTAGGAAAAGATTTCTTCGAGTATGTACTTAAATGTTTATAGAATACAGCTGTTATTTTATTTTGAGGTATTTTATTGTAAAAATTTTGTTCTCTTACTTATGCCATAGCAGACTTTCAGGTGGTGCTATTTACACATGGCAGCAGTTCCATGGCAATTTCAGTTTCCACATGTTCTATGTTTCATTCCAAGCATTTTGGTATATAATTTATTGGGGTTATTCATTTTGGGCCTTTTTTAGACTTGAAAGAAAATTACATGAAATTTGACCAAAGTTAGGTTGGACGTCCCCTTAAAATCACATATACCAGAAACCAGTACATAATCCTGAACTGTTTCACTTGCAAAGAAGATACCATAAAAACAAAACCAGGATTTCAACCTCTGATCGTCCTCAAAATTCTTCACACTTGTCCCTTCTTTTCCACGTCCATGAATGACAATCCAATACAGCTGTGGAGGGTCTTTAGGGGGTTTCTCCACTCTGGCCCTGCGCACCTTCGGTGCAGAAAAGTCATTTGATCATATCGTCCCCTGAATTCCAAAACCGTTCGGTGTGTCAGTAGGCACATAAGTACTAAAAAGGGGTTTGGAAGGCCATATGTTTTCCAAAAAGTGGGATTCCATGGAGAAATGCCTGTTAAATACCGAGAGGAGACTAATAGGGATAGTAAATGAGACCTCATTGAGGGTTTTTTTCCTAGCCCTCAAATGAAAATGAGGCTAAGAGGGATAGAAAATGAGGCCTCATTGAGGGGTTTTCCCATGGCCCCAAACGACTAAAAAGGGGTTCGGAAGGCCATATGTTTTCCCCCAAAATGGGATTCCATGATCTAGATGAATGAAACAATAAAAGTACTCGAAATAGGGTGAGAACTGACAAGAACATAACAGAAATTGCTAAATATAGTAACAATAGGCAAAGCTGTTCTACTCTACTGGAGTATAATACGATTCAATCGAACTCACCCTGGGGGGGGGGGGGCTCGGTACCATAGCACTATGCGCTAAGCCGATAAAATGGGGAATCCGTAGTAAATAAAGTAATTGTTGGTGATTTGGAGAGATTGTTGGGTTGATTGTGGTAAATTCTACGAATCGGAAAATTACTCTTGTACAAAGGAACATAGCCTCCGAACATACCCCTGTCCTATTATAAGGTTTTAGATCAAATAGCAACCACGTGCTACCATAGAAACCAAGATGGCAGCCTCCAGTATACAAAATGGACGACGGAAACACGTATCGCCCTAACAACACGAGCTGCGCATGCGCACTCTCATCATATATCACTGTGGGGATGACATCACAAAATGGCTGCTCTCGCGGGTTACCATGACAACCAAACCTTGCGCCACTGGGTCACATGACATGACGTCACTTCCCAGGACCGGGGGTAGGTCCTACTGAATTGGGCCCTTCAATGCTATGCTACTCGCATAGAACACATTGGAACTCAGGGGACGATGTATCGAATTTAGAATGCGAAGCAATTTTGGAGACTTTGTGAGCTTAACACAACAGGCCCAACTTACATTTTTCATTGTAACATGACACTGTTGCGTGACTGTAGTTCGCAATTCCCCAGATACTGTTTTTCTATTGATAATTCGGATATTAAGTTTGTCACACGCCCATGCAAACAAATTTTTATTGACAGTTTAAATTTGAATAGCTGGAATCCACTTCGATTTTACCGGAATTCGGGAATATTACGATTTTACGAAAATATTACGAGAATCTGATTCCCTGTCCAAAAAGAAGTCTGTTAAATGTGCTTAACTCTGTTTGCATATATCGCGAACAACCATATTTGACTGCTTTCACCGATGCGTGTATCGTCAAGTGACGTATCGTGATGTCCGATGCAGCAGTGTTCCCTTACACCTCTAGCCATTGTCCAAACATGACCTGAAATGCCACACCTTAAAAGGTTTTATTGAAATTTGGTCATCAAAGAGGTCCTTTCTTATTTTAAATCCCCTGCACTCCGCATGTGTATATCCAGAGTCTGGCCGGGAATGTTCTTCCAAAGGGGCCTCAATCAGAAAAAAACTCAAGTCAGTAAGGCTTTCAAGAGCACCACAGACTCTCAGCATATGAGCTTTATTGAAATATTGTCAAATAGAGGGCTTTTCTTTTTTGACATTCTCATCCCATGTGAACACAGGATGATTCCGACCCAACATGCTTTTCATCGAAGCAATCCTCAATCATGAAACTACATGTCACTTATTACTTTTAAGAAAATACCAGACTCTCGATATGAGGTTTGATAGAATCCGTCCAAAACCAAAAAGCAGACTTTTCCACTTTATCATTCCCTTGTGAATTCTAGATATGTTAAACCAGTGTCCGACCCGGTCTGGTTATCACGCATACCAGCTGAAATTATAATTCCCTGAATGGTTTGTAACCTTCCAGACCACCCCAGATACACAAGATATGGGTGTAATGAAATCTGAGCGTAAAAAGCAGACTTTCTGATGTGCTATACCCCTGCAAACTTGAGATGTGTTTTTCCAGAGCTGACTCAAAACTGTTTTTTCACCCAAGTGAGCGAATCATAATGACGCAGGTACTTATTTACTTTTGAGATCACTCTCGGGTCTCCAAGATACCGGTTTTATTGAAATCCTGAGTGAAAAGCGGACATTTTTTATTTGCCTCGTCTCCCCCCCCCCCCCTCCCTCCGTGTAAATCAGGTGTGCTTAACCAGGGTCCGATTAGGCACCTTTTTTCCCCATTATCCTGTGAACTTCGGATGTGCTCAAGCATCTAAATGTGCCAAAACACAAGATAACATAAGTCCCTAGTGGACTCTGAGACCACCCAGACTCTCAAGATATGGGCTTTTTGAAATCCGTGCCTAAAAAGTGGAATTTTTGAATTTGCCGCCCCCATGTGACCTTACGAATTGTTCAACCATTGTCCGACCCGACCTGCTATTCATGTTAACTAGTCCAGATTATGGATACACGATAGGATCCGCCCGTCCTGGCTTTCCTGCGAACTGACGTAAACCATAAGAGCATATGTCGTTAGGAACCTTTGATTCCAATCTAGGCTACCAAGATTTGGTTTTTCATTGAAATCCAGGCCTGAGACCGGACTAATATTATTGGACATCAACTTGTGAACCCCGGATGTTCGAATCATGATAACACGGGGTCATTAGTTACTTCAAGGATCATTCCGGGTTCTCGTGATACTGCGATGGTTGGGGAAGTTAAAGAGTGGGCCTTGTCATGAAATACACGTCCTCTTTTCCCGATTGAAGGCTCATCTGCACTTTCCTAATCATTGCAGTCGAGGCATCTCACCAAAAGAGTAGCTAGCTTTACTCGGATAAGCACCCACCCCTCCCCCATCCCCCGCAAAAATATGGACAGTGCATTTCGGGCATGGGCCCTATCGGTTGAAAGCGCACAGAAGATTGCAGAACGAGGACTTCCATTACAAGACGAGGACGACGTTGTGGTAACTAGGTCCCCATCTGACCAAAGACGGACAGTCCAATGCTCGCAAATATCCTCCCCCCCCCCCCTCCCCACACACACACAAAAACGAACCACGCATTACGAGAGAGTGCCCTGTCGTCAAAAGCGGATCGGCACAGTTTAGACATGACTCCCATTCGACAGATAGTGGAAAATCTGACAGTGCCTTGTAGGGCGGGGCTCCGTTAGGAAAAAGCTCACAGCTCATTGTAAAACTCTGTTCTGAAATCAGTAGAGTTAAAAATTAACCCTAATTAACTGGGTTGAGAAAATATAACCCGATCGTGTCGTAACCCCTCATTTCGTCTTCTTGCTGTAACGTGAACACTGCTAAATAACTACCCTGCAACCGACCAGGCTTCTTCATTTATAATAAATTTTTCTATTATTGTAAAATATGAAGCTTCGTCTAATATTAACTACACAATAAGTTCTTTGCTTAATCTCAAGGTCAACAAAGAAAAATATGTTGGTGTGTTTGGGTGGTTGTGTATGTGCCTGGGTCGAGTGGTTAACTGTCGGTTCACAAACCTATACTGACTTCAGGTGAAGACTGAAGGGGGCCCTCTCTTCAGTGAGTGGAAGATCCTGGTGCAGTATGGGGGCACGTTGGCCAGATGGAATCTACTGCTGACCAGTCTGCCAACTTAATTACAAATCTGTGTGTGGTCAGGTTCTCCAGCAGGTACTTCCACAGATGACTACTACTTCCCAGCTACGTTGTGGGAAAATGTTACGAACATCACCCATTTTTAGGCATATTTTTCATGATACCACTTTCAGTTGGAATTGCTGAAGGGAAGTTAGCTAACCTTTGCTAAAATGCATAAAACTTACATTGGCCAAGCACCACATTCCATCTATTTTTGCTCTAGTGGATCATAAGTTCATACTGAGTTTTGAAACTTTGTCACTCATACACACATGTGAACGCAACTTTGTTTTGCCAGTGAACGAAGCCGGAGAAAACCACCGAGCTTTGGCGAGTAACTATTAGGCTCGAACTTTTGAACCCAGTTGAAACAAAGTTGATAGTGTCAGAAGACAAAGTATTCTACCGCGTGCTGTACTGTTGTGCTGTGTTCAGTAGTACATAATGACATCAAGAGCATTGTCTAAGGACACATTGCAGACGATGAATGGGGATTATCATCGAAACGTCGCTGTGATCCTTCAGTTTGAGCAAACTCGACTCTGATGTTCTATCTGTTGTTGTAAGCTGAAAATCAGGTGATTGAAAAACCTGTATCGTAATTAATCCCCGTACTGAATCAGAGAGCGTCATTGTATTATTAAGCACACCAGACGATTAGCCAGTAAATCGCATATTGTTGTTCTCAGTAAATGATTATGGCGCTTTGAATAATTATTTATTTATTTATTGGTGTTTAAGGTCACATACTTATGCACATTGGCTAATCATGATCGTGACAATTTTATGGGTGGAGGAAGCCAGTGTACCCGGAGAGAACCACCCAGCAACGACGAGCAGCTGCCTGCTCCCCAACATCGTAACTCCGCACTTCATCACATGCAGGGTTAGATTGGTTGAAGATATGTGCACCATCGACGTGCAGACTGCTTTAGTACACAGCGTCATCGTGCCCCCATGTGGACAATCGTGGTTACGTGCCTTGCCCAAGGACACATCGCGGGAGTCCGAATCGACTGTCCAGACGGTCACCCATCCGAGGACTAACCGGGCTCGAAGTTGCTTAACTTCAGTGATCTGACTCTGACGAGAACCGGTTACCGCAACCCCCCCCCCCCCCCCCCCCCCCCCTTTGAATAAATAATCTGTGCCTGTTAATTGAGCTTTCCCATTTGTCATGATGTTGAGTTTGATTTGTTTACTGTTGTTTGGGTCACACTGGAGGGTATAAGTGTTTCTTCTCTGACTGCCCAGGATACTCGAGTCATGTAGAATAAATCATTTATATCGTTCATTCGTCTTTACTTGAGGTCTACCACAAGTCCATGGAAAGTGTTCCAGTCATGCCGTGCTCGAGTTACAATAAAGGCCGTATAAGCGAGTTGTAATTCCCAGCCAAACCTCAATCATAACACTGTAACAGTTATTCAAGATTTTGATCCACTTCGCTCTGTGCAAAAAGAAGTTCTTGTTCAGGGGCGGCGGAACCGGGGAGGGGGGGGGGGGTCTGTCTGGGGCCGAGTCATGCATATATTTTAACAGAACCAATGACTTGTGAAACAAGGGGCGGATCCAGAGCCTCCCCATAGTTTTGCCAGCCATGTTTCTCTCGTACTGGTGTAAGGTTGGCGTGTTTGATGTTTAACACAAATTGTGACTATCATACAGCTGGTTAAGCAGCGGCGTAGGTATGAAAATCTTGACAATTTTTTTAACGGCTCTGAAAGTGTGAAATCTTTCAAATACGTCTCCTAAAAAATCTCAAAATATCAGCTCGGAAATGGGGGTTTTGGGACCCTGGAATTTAAAATGTTAGTACCGTGGGCTGAACCATGGTCGGCCTTCATACTGACAACCATCGATCGCCTTATCCAGCCCAACACCCCCCCCCCCCCCCCCCACCCCCCCCCCCCCCCCCCCCCCCCCCCCACCCCCACATACACACACACACAATTTGAAAATCGTTACGACACCCCTGTTCTTCAAATTTTGTATATTAATAATGATAAAATGCAAAACGTTTCTGAATAACCTTCATACGGAAAAGCGACACATATATATATTACGTTGCCTAAATGACTCCTATAGTTATTGAAGAAGTCGAAGAAGTTATTGAAATTAACATCTCTTGAAGCAAATCACAAAATGAAACACAGTACAGTATGCAGACAATATAACCATCACAGTTGGCCTTGAGAACAATGCAGAGACTCAAGATATGGATTGGAAACCAAATGTAACTTCTAAGGCCGACTTGGCTATAATTTGCCAACCCCTTGTGAACTTCAAATATGCCTGATCTGCCATGTTTTCTTGTGAAGAACCATCCAAATTATGAGTACACGAGCTATAAGTTGCATTTGATACCCCCTCACACTCAGTTAAGTGGGTTTGTTTAATGATCCTGGGACCGAAATCGGACTATTCATTACGGGCAGTATCTCAAGGTATAGATTTTATTGAAGTATGAGCTTAAAATCGGATTTTCTTTTTTAACATCCCTATGTTAACCCCTGACCCAGCGTAACGCCAAAAACTAGCCAGCAATATTCACCATTGAATTTTCATTGTTTTTACATTTTTTGTTTTAAAAACATAACTTACGACACCTCTTTGGAACAAGCTCATTAAGCTTATTCATTCCAATAATGGGTCATAAGCTATGTTTTCATGCAAAAAATGAAAAAAATAATTATTCAATTATTTTGCTTGCATGTGATGTCTGCTTTTGTTGTCAGGTAAAGGGTTAACTCCGGATATGTTCAACTGAGATCCTACCCATTGTAGCAGGCGAAGGGACCCGCGTCAAGAATGAGGTAGCAACAAAACATGAAGTGTAATTATTGGAGTGTCGTTGGAGAAGTGCCCTCCCCCCCCCCCCCCCCCCCCAAGCTGAACTTGAGCACATGGAGGATTAGAACCTCGCCGATTTTGATCACAAAATAAGCTTTTCAGGTGAGTGCCTTTTCACCAGTGCACAGACTGTACTTTGAAGGCGATGGCTTCCTCTTACAAAAGTGGAAGATAAGGTCGATGGGTAGCTCACTATGTGCGGACAAGCCACGCTAGTAACTACACTCTCTTCAGAAGATGATTTTCTTGAAAACAGAAAGCGCAGTTGGATGAGTTTTTGAGAGTGGACAGTGCCCCCAGCCCACGACAAAATCCAGAGTGTTTTGTACGCGAGCATCGCCCTCTTTGTCGAAAATTTCAGCCGCCAGGAAAAGGCCGATAACGGCTTCTCCCACCCTTATTACCCCCCCCCCCCCCCCACACACACACACACACATACACGCATATATACTCTGTAAGAGCGATTGTGTCTTCGAAGGTAATGTAAATGCACCCCCCCCTCCATTCGATAAGAACAGTTGTTGTAAATAGCAAGATGCCCCCCCCCCCCCCCTCCCCTTTATAAGACGTGGACGGTGCAGTGGAGACTAGGTCCCCATCCGATAAAAGGCGGACAGTTGAATGCATGCACACTCACGCCCATAAAAATGAACCAAGCGTCACAGGTGAGAGCCCACCCGTCAAAAGCGGATTGGAACAGTTCAGACGTGGCTCCAGCTCATGAAGTAGTGGACTGTCCGACGGTGTCTCATTGGATGAGGTTCTGTTAAGTAAAAAGTTCACGGCCCATTGCAAAATTACACTCTAAATTCATTTGGGTAAAAAATTAACCCAATTCAACAGGGTTGAGTGAATTTGACTCATTTCTGTACGACCCCCACCTCTCCTAGATGTATGCTAGATAACCGCCCTGTAACCGATCAGACTTTTTCATTTATAATAAATTTATCTATTTGTTATTGTAAAATATATATATTCACCCAGAATCATAACTACAATAAGTGATGTATGTGTATGCGTGGGTAGAGGGGTTATCTGTCAGTTCATACGCCTAAACTGGCTGTAAGTGTAGATGGGAAGACACACTATCGTCACTGTGTGGGGTATCCTCGACGCGGTATAGGGCATGTTGGCCAGATGGAATTCACTCGCCGACCAGTCTGCCAACTTAATAACAAATCTGTGTGTGGTAAGGTTCTCCAGCAGGTACTTCCACAGACGACAACTTACCTTCTATATTGTTAGGAAATTTTTCGAATATCACCCATTTTTAGGCATATTTTTCATGATACCACCTCCAATTGGAATCGCTGAAGGGAAGTTAGCTTACGTTTGCTAACTTACGTTTGCTAAAATGCATAAAACATATTTCCAATTTTTATTTGCCATTTTACATTGGTCTAGCACCACATCCCATCTATTTTTGCTCTAGTGTATCGTAAGTTCATACTGATTTTTTAAACTTTGTCATAACCCACACATGTAAACGCGACATTGTTTTGCCGCTGAACGAAGCCGAAAAAAAACACCGAGCTGCGGCGAGTAACTATTAGACTGTAACTTTTGAAGCCGGTAGAAACAGAGTTGATAGTGTCAGAAGACAAGTATTCTGTCGCGTGCTGTACTGTTGTGCTGTGTTCAGTAGTACACAGTGACACCAAGACCCTTGTCTTAGGACACATTACAGACAATGAAATGGGGATTATCACCGACCAGGCCTACTTTTCACCAGAACAAGCCCATATCATAACAATAATCATAATTTCATAATTTCACCATCCTCAACACAGTTCACACTCTTGTCCCCCCCTCCTCCTCCCCCCCCCCCCCCCCCCCCCCCCCCCCCCCGACAGAAAGCGGGAAGGAGGTCGAAGATGAGATGGAAGTCAACCGACCTGAACCTGGATCACCTACCGGTTCTGGTCAATCTAGCCATCCATCCATCCATCAAATCCACTTTTTAGGTATCCGAGGAGATGGAGCAGGACAGACCACCATACGACTTCCAGAACATGTCCTGGGATAAATTTACCAATCTTACAGATGACAATGAAACAATATCAAGACTACTTAAGATCACATATGCCAGAAACCAGTACATGACCCTGAACTGTTTCACTAAAAAATAAGATACCATAAAAAAACGAAACCAGGATTTCAACCACTGATCATCCTCCAAATTCTTCATACTTTTCCCTCCTTCTCCACGCCCATGTACCACAAAATTAGGCAGTTGTGGAGGGTCACAAGGAGCTTGCCCCGCACTGTCCTTATGTGCCATCGGCGCACAAAAATCATTTGATCATACCGTCCTCTGTATTTCAAAGTGTTCTGTGTGTCAGTTGGCACAGAGAAGACATTGGAACTCAGGGGACGATATATTGAACAACAGGCCCAACTTGCCTTTTTCGTTGTAACATTACACTGTTGCGTGACTGTAGTTCGCAATTGCAGGGATATTAATTTTCTATTGACAATTCGGATATTAAGTTTGTCACGCGCACATACAAACATTTGAATAGCTGCAACCCACTTCGATTTTACGGGAATATTTTGGCTTTACGAAATAGTATGTTGGGGAGCTGACAGTTGCTTGCCGTTGTTTGGTGGTTCTCTACATGTACTCCGGCTTCCTCCACCCGTAAAACTGTCGTGGTCATGATTATCCATTGGGCAGAAATATGTGACCTTAAACACCAATAAATACATCACTCCCAGTTCTCCAAGATATCGGTTTTATTGAAATCCTGGTCGAAAAGCGGACCTTTATTCCCTCCCCCATGTCTACTTTAGGTGTGCTTAACCAGTGTCCTATCAGGCCTTGTTTTCATGCAGGCACCCAAGAGATGGATTTATTGAACGCGCTGCCTAATATCACACTTTTTTATTTCACCTTGTCATGTGAACTACGGATGTAAATGTGCCCAACACAAGATAACAGTAGTCACTAGTGAACTCTGAGCCCTCCCGGACTCTCAAGAAGTTGGCTTTATTGAAATTCGTCTAAAAGTGGAATTTTTCGAATTTTGCCATCCCTTTGTGAACTTCCGAATTGTTCAACAAGTGTCCGACCCGACCTGCTTTTCATGTTAACTAGTTCAAATTATGAATACATGAGTCATTAATTGCCCTTGAAACCACAACAGGCTGCCATGTAATGGGTGTCTCAATGCAATCTGGGCCCAAAAGCTAACTATTCTTATTTGCCACCTTCCGTGGACATTTAATGTGCTCAACTGTGGGCGGGACCTAAAAGCAGACTTCTCTTATTTGTCATCCCATGTGAACTCCGGATGTGTCTAACTAGGATCCACCCGCCCTGGATTTCATGCGAACTAACCCAAATCATAAGAGCATATGTCGTTAGGAATCTTTGATACCGGTCTAGGCTACCAAGATTAGGTTTTTAGCTCAACTTGACAAAGTCAAGCTGAGCTATTGCCATCACTTCTCGTCCGTCGGTGTACGTACGTACGTACGTACGTACATTAGTATGTTAGTACGTACGTCCACAATTTCCTTTGGCACACCTCACAGGTCGCATTTATGGTCAGATCACTTTGAAACTTGGTATGCGTGTTTGGGGTGACCTCTAGATGGGAGCTATCGATTTACTTCAATTTCCGTCAAAAAATGTTGCCGCGGCCACCGTTCTTAGAACTTAGTTTAGTCAAACCTCAATATTTCCCTTTGGCACACCCTGCAGGGCACATTTATGATTGTATCGCTTTGAAACCTGGCATGCTTGTTTGGGGTGACCTCTAGATGGGAGCTATCGATTTTTTAACTGAACTTTGATGAAGTCAAATTTGAGCTATTGTCATGGCCTGTCGTCCGTCTGTCCGTCCGTCCGTCTGTCTGTCTGTCCATCTGTCCATCTGTCCGTCCGTCCGTCTGTCCGTCTGTCCGTCTGTCCATACATCAACAATTGGCTATGGCTCGGGCTAGAGGTCGTATTTATGAACAGATCTTTACAAAACTTTTTGTGTACCTTTGTTATGACCCTGGGACGGGAACGAGTGTTTTTAGGTGTGGTCCGAAATTCAAGATGGCTGCCAGCGGCCATTTTGTACCGATGATGCAAAAATCAGTTTTTTGTACAGAACTTCTGTATGAAAGTTCTGATTTGAATAAAGTTTTGTATAAATGTTTAGTACCATGGGATACATCACATATAATACGGGTTTTTTTCTCGTACGTAAATTATGCAAATTAGACTGACTTTGATTTATTTAGTGTTACTTTCAGAGCTGTAAGTGCCAAGCTGCTATGGCTCGGGCTAGAGGCCGTATTTATGAACCAATCTTTACGAAACTTCTTGGGTACCTTTGTTATGACCCTGGGACGGGAACGAGTGTTTTTGGGTGTGGTCCAAAATTCAAGATGGCTGCCAGTGGCCATTTTGTACCGATGATGCAAAAATCAGTTTTTTGTACAGAACTTCTGTATGAAAGTTCTGATTTGAATAAAGTTTTGTATAAATGTATAGTACAATGGGATACATCACATATAATACGGGTTTTTTTCTCGTGCGTAAATTATGCAAATTAGACTAACTTTGATTTATTTAGTGTTACTTTCAGAGCTGTAAGTGCCAAGCTGCTATGTCTCGGGCTAGAGGCCGTATTTATGAACCAATCTTTACGAAACTTCTTGGGTACCTTTGTCATGACCGTGGGACGAGAACGAGTGTTTTTGGGTGCAGTCCCAAATTCCAGATGGCTGCCAGCAGCCATTTTGTACTGACGATGCCGAAATCTGTTTTTTGTACAGAACTTCCATATGAAAGCTCTGATTTGAATAATTTTTTGTATGAATGTTTAGTACCATGGGATACATTACATATATTACAGGTTTTTTTCTTGTGCGTAAATTATGCAAATTAGGCTAACTTTGATTTATTTAGTGTTACTTTCAGCACTGTGAGTGCAAATCCCAATACGGCTCGGGCTAGAGGCCGTATTTATGAACCGATCTTCACGAAACTTCTTGGGTACCTTTGTTATCACTGTGGGACGAGTAGGAGTGTTTTTGGGTCCAGTCTGAAATTCAAGATGGCCGCTAGCAGCCATTTTGTTCAAAATTAAGTGCAATCAGATTTTTGCGCAGAACTTCCAAATGAAAGATCTGATTTGAATAAATTTTTGTATGAATGTTTAGTACTATGGGATACATTACATATAATACAGAGTTTTTCTCGTGAATAAATTATGCAAATTAGGGGTCCGGGTGGGACTTAGAAAATTTTGGACCAAAATCCGGAAATTAGTTTTTTGGTTTTTTATGCGTTTTGGTCAATTTTAAGACAAAAAAAAATAAATTTTTTTTACACTAAAAATTTGGGGTCCGGGTGGGACCAAAATCCGGAAATTAGTTTTTTGTGTTTTGATGCATTTTGGTCAATTTTAAGAAGAAGAAGAAAAAATTTTAGTCTGAAAATATTTTGTTTGGGGCTGAAAATTTTCACACAAAAATAATAATCTACAATGATTGGTCTTAATCTGTAGTCCATTACAGTCACCTTGTAATTCTTTTATTATTGTTTACTGGGCCAAAACAAATACTAATTCCTGTCATATTCATTATTCAGTTGTCTTGGTCACAGCAAGTACTAATTCCTGTCATATCCAAGTTGAGCTACAGAGTCATTGACTCTTTCATTTCAATTTCTGTCAAAAAATGTTGCCACGGCCAACGTTCTTAGAACTTAGTTTAGTCAGACCTCAATATTTAACTTTGGCACACCCTACAGGGCACATTTATGATCGGATTGCTTTGAAACCTGGTATGCTTGTTTGGGAAGACCTCTAGATGGGAGCTATCGATTTTCTTCAATTTCCGTCAAAAAATGTTGCCGCGGCCAATGTTCGTAGAACTAACTTTAGTCAGATGGCTTCAATATTTCCCTTTGACACACCCTACAGGGCACATTTATGATCGGATTACTTTGAAACCTGGCATGCTTGTTTGGGGTGACCTCTAGATGGGAGCTATCGATTTTGTTCAATTTCCGTCAAAACATGTTGCCACGGCCAATGTTCTTAGAACTAAGTTTAGTCAGATGACCTCAATATTTCCCTTTGGCACACCCTACAGGGCACATTTATGATCGGATTGCTTTGAAACCTGGCATGCTTGTTTGGGGTGACCTCTAGATGGAAGCTATCGATTTTCTTCAATTTCCGTCAAAAAATGTTGCCACGGCCAACATTCTTAGAACTTAGTTTAGTCAGACCACAATATTTCCCTTTGGCACACCCTACGGGGCACATTTATGATTGGATTGCTTTGAAACCTTGTATGCTTGTTTGGGGTGACCTCTAGATGGGAGCTATCGATTTTTAGCTCAACTTTGACGAAGTTTTTTGTACAGAACTTCCATATGAAAGCTCTGATTTGAATAATTTTTTGTATGAATGTTTAGTACCATAGGGTACATCACATATAATACGGGTTTTTTTCTTGTGCGTAAATTGTGCAAATTAGACTAATTTTGATGTTTTTTGGTGTTAATTTCAGCACTGTAAGTGCAAATGCCAATACGGCTCGGGCTAGAGGCCGTATTTATGAACCGATCTTTACGAAACGTCTTGGGTACCTTTGGTATCACCGTGGGCCGAGAACGAGTGTTTTTAGGTCCGGTCCAAAATTCAAGATGGCCGATGGCAGCCATTTTATACAAAATTAGGTGCAATCAGATTTTTGCACAGAACTTCCATATGAAAGCGCTGATTTGAATAATTTTTTGTGTGAATGTTTAGTACCATGGGATACATCACATATAATACGGGTTTTTTTCTCGTGCAGAAATTATGCAAATTAGATGAACTTTGATATTTCAGTGCGACTTACACACATTAAGTACACATGTCAATACGGCTCAGACTTGAGTCTGTATTTATGAACTGATCTTCACGAAATGTCTTGGGTACCTTTGTTATCACCTTGGGACGAGAACGAGTGTTTCTGGGTGCGGTCTAAAATTCAAGATGGCTGCCAGTGGCCATTTTGTACCGAAATTAGGTCTAATCAGTTTTTTGTACACAACTTCTATACAGCTCAGACTAGAGGCCATATTTATGAACCAATCTTTACGAACCTTGTTGGGTACCTTTTGTTATCACCGTGGGATGAGAGCGAGTGTTTTTGGGTGCGGTCCGAAATTCAAGATGGCCACCAGCAGCCATTTTGTACCAAAATTAGTGCAATCAGTCTTTTGTACAGAACTTCTGTATGAAAGTTCTGATTTGAATAAATTTTTGTATGAATGTTTAGTAACATGGAATACATCACATATTCTAAGGGTTTTTTTTCGTGCAGAAATTAAGCAAATTAGATGAACTTTGACTTATTCAGTGCTACTTGCACAATGTGAGCACACATGTCAATACGGCTCAGGGTAGAGGCTGTATTTATCAACCGATCTTCACAAAACTTCTTGGGTACCTTTGTTATCACCTTGGGACGGGAATGAGTGTTTCTGGGTACGGTCCAAAATTCAAGATGGCTGCCAGTGGCCATTTTGTACCAAAATTAGGTCCAATCAGTTTTTTGTCACAAGTTCTATACAGCTCGTATTTATGAATTGATCTTCACAAAACTTCTTGGGTACCTTTGTTTTCACCTTGGGACAGGAATGAGTGTGTTTTGGGGTGCCTTTGTTATCACTGTGCTATGAGAACAAATATTTTGGGGTTCAGTCAGACCCACTCTGGGACTCAAAGTTTTCTTTTTTAGTTTAGCATCTGACTGTCACCCACCTTTACAATACTTTACCTATACATTTGTTACAGGCAACGGTCAGTATTTATGTACAGACCATTACAATACTTTATATGTACCTTTGTTATCAGGTCATTACCTAGATGTTTGTCATTGCTGTGTCACATACTATACATGTGCATGTCTTTGTCTTGACAAGTTGAGCTACAGTGTCATTGACACTTTCATTTTCCATTTCCGTCAAAAAATGTTGCCACGGCCAACGTTCTTAGAATTTAGTTTAGTCAGAAGACCTCAATATATCCCTTTGGCACACCCTACAGGGCACATTTATGATCGGATTGCTTTGAAACCTGGCATGCTTGTTTGGGGTGATCTCTAGATGGGAGCTATCGATTTTCTTCAATTTCCGTCAAAAAATGTTGCCACGGCCAACGTTCTTAGAACTCAGTTTAGTCAGACTTCAATATTTCCCTTTAGCTCACCCTACAGGGCACATTTATTATCGGATTGCTTTGAAACCTGGTATGCTTGTTTGGGGAGTCCTCTAGATGGGAGCTATCGACTTTCTTCAATTTCCGTCGAAAAGTGTTGCCGCTGCCAATGTTCTTAGAACTTAGTTTAGTCAGACCACAATATTTCCCTTTGGCACACCCTACGGGGCACATTTATGATTGGATTGCTTTGAAACCTTGTATGCTTGTTTGGGGTGACCTCTAGATGGGAGCTATCGATTTTTAGCTCAACTTTGACGAAGTTTTTTGTACAGAACTTCCATATGAAAGCTCTGATTTGAATAATTTTTTGTATGAATGTTTAGTACCATAGGGTACATCACATATAATACGGATTTTTTTCTTGTGCGTAAATTATGCAAATTAGGCTAACTTTGATTTATTTAGTGTTACTTTCAGCACTGTGAGTGCAAATCCCAATACGGCTCGGGCTAGAGGCCGTATTTATGAACCGATCTTCACGAAACTTTTTGGGTACCTTTGTTATCACTGTGGGACGAGTAGGAGTGTTTTTGGGTCCAGTCTGAAATTCAAGATGGCCGCTAGCAGCCATTTTGTTCAAAATTAAGTGCAATCAGATTTTTGCGCAGAACTTCCAAATGAAAGATCTGATTTGAATAAATTTTTGTATGAATGTTTAGTACCATGGGATACATTACATATAATACAGAGTTTTTCTCGTGAATAAATTATGCAAATTAGGGGTCCGGGTGGGACTTAGAAAATTTTGGACCAAAATCCGGAAATTAGTTTTTTGGTTTTTTATGCGTTTTGGTCAATTTTAAGACAAAAAAAAATAAATTTTTTTTACACTAAAAATTTGGGGTCCGGGTGGGACCAAAATCCGGAAATTAGTTTTTTGTGTTTTGATGCATTTTGGTCAATTTTAAGAAGAAGAAGAAAAAATTTTAGTCTGAAAATATTTTGTTTGGGGCTGAAAATTTTCACACAAAAATAATAATCTACAATGATTGGTCTTAATCTGTAGTCCATTACAGTCACCTTGTAATTCTTTTATTATTGTTTACTGGGCCAAAACAAATACTAATTCCTGTCATATTCATTATTCAGTTGTCTTGGTCACAGCAAGTACTAATTCCTGTCATATCCAAGTTGAGCTACAGAGTCATTGACTCTTTCATTTCAATTTCTGTCAAAAAATGTTGCCACGGCCAACGTTCTTAGAACTTAGTTTAGTCAGACCTCAATATTTAACTTTGGCACACCCTACAGGGCACATTTATGATCGGATTGCTTTGAAACCTGGTATGCTTGTTTGGGAAGACCTCTAGATGGGAGCTATCGATTTTCTTCAATTTCCGTCAAAAAATGTTGCCGCGGCCAATGTTCGTAGAACTAACTTTAGTCAGATGGCTTCAATATTTCCCTTTGACACACCCTACAGGGCACATTTATGATCGGATTACTTTGAAACCTGGCATGCTTGTTTGGGGTGACCTCTAGATGGGAGCTATCGATTTTGTTCAATTTCCGTCAAAACATGTTGCCACGGCCAATGTTCTTAGAACTAAGTTTAGTCAGATGACCTCAATATTTCCCTTTGGCACACCCTACAGGGCACATTTATGATCGGATTGCTTTGAAACCTGGCATGCTTGTTTGGGGTGACCTCTAGATGGAAGCTATCGATTTTCTTCAATTTCCGTCAAAAAATGTTGCCACGGCCAACATTCTTAGAACTTAGTTTAGTCAGACCACAATATTTCCCTTTGGCACACCCTACGGGGCACATTTATGATTGGATTGCTTTGAAACCTTGTATGCTTGTTTGGGGTGACCTCTAGATGGGAGCTATCGATTTTTAGCTCAACTTTGACGAAGTTTTTTGTACAGAACTTCCATATGAAAGCTCTGATTTGAATAATTTTTTGTATGAATGTTTAGTACCATAGGGTACATCACATATAATACGGGTTTTTTTCTTGTGCGTAAATTGTGCAAATTAGACTAATTTTGATGTTTTTTGGTGTTAATTTCAGCACTGTAAGTGCAAATGCCAATACGGCTCGGGCTAGAGGCCGTATTTATGAACCGATCTTTACGAAACGTCTTGGGTACCTTTGGTATCACCGTGGGCCGAGAACGAGTGTTTTTAGGTCCGGTCCAAAATTCAAGATGGCCGATGGCAGCCATTTTATACAAAATTAGGTGCAATCAGATTTTTGCACAGAACTTCCATATGAAAGCGCTGATTTGAATAATTTTTTGTGTGAATGTTTAGTACCATGGGATACATCACATATAATACGGGTTTTTTTCTCGTGCAGAAATTATGCAAATTAGATGAACTTTGATATTTCAGTGCGACTTACACACATTAAGTACACATGTCAATACGGCTCAGACTTGAGTCTGTATTTATGAACTGATCTTCACGAAATGTCTTGGGTACCTTTGTTATCACCTTGGGACGAGAACGAGTGTTTCTGGGTGCGGTCTAAAATTCAAGATGGCTGCCAGTGGCCATTTTGTACCGAAATTAGGTCTAATCAGTTTTTTGTACACAACTTCTATACAGCTCAGACTAGAGGCCATATTTATGAACCAATCTTTACGAACCTTGTTGGGTACCTTTGTTATCACCGTGGGATGAGAGCGAGTGTTTTTGGGTGCGGACCGAAATTCAAGATGGCCACCAGCAGCCATTTTGTACCAAAATTAGTGCAATCAGTCTTTTGTACAGAACTTCTGTATGAAAGTTCTGATTTGAATAAATTTTTGTATGAATGTTTAGTAACATGGAATACATCACATATTCTAAGGGTTTTTTTTCGTGCAGAAATTAAGCAAATTAGATGAACTTTGACTTATTCAGTGCTACTTGCACAATGTGCGCACACATGTCAATACGGCTCAGGGTAGAGGCTGTATTTATCAACCAATCTTCACAAAACTTCTTGGGTACCTTTGTTATCACCTTGGGACGGGAATGAGTGTTTCTGGGTACGGTCCAAAATTCAAGATGGCTGCCAGTGGCCATTTTGTACCAAAATTAGGTCCAATCAGTTTTTTGTCACAAGTTCTATACAGCTCGTATTTATGAATTGATCTTCACAAAACTTCTTGGGTACCTTTGTTTTCACCTTGGGACAGGAACGAGTGTGTTTTGGGGTGCCTTTGTTATCACTGTGCTATGAGAACAAATATTTTGGGGTTCAGTCAGACCCACTCTGGGACTCAAAGTTTTCTTTTTTAGTTTAGCATCTGACTGTCACCCACCTTTACAATACTTTACCTATACATTTGTTACAGGCAACGGTCAGTATTTATGTACAGACCATTACAATACTTTATATGTACCTTTGTTATCAGGTCATTACCTAGATGTTTGTCATTGCTGTGTCACATACTATACATGTGCATGTCTTTGTCTTGACAAGTTGAGCTACAGTGTCATTGACACTTTCATTTTCCATTTCCGTCAAAAAATGTTGCCACGGCCAACGTTCTTAGAATTTAGTTTAGTCAGAAGACCTCAATATATCCCTTTGGCACACCCTACAGGGCACATTTATGATCGGATTGCTTTGAAACCTGGCATGCTTGTTTGGGGTGATCTCTAGATGGGAGCTATCGATTTTCTTCAATTTCCGTCAAAAAATGTTGCCACGGCCAACGTTCTTAGAACTCAGTTTAGTCAGACTTCAATATTTCCCTTTGGCTCACCCTACAGGGCACATTTATTATCGGATTGCTTTGAAACCTAGTATGCTTGTTTGGGGAGTCCTCTAGATGGGAGCTATCGACTTTCTTCAATTTCCGTCGAAAAGTGTTGCCGCTGCCAATGTTCTTAGAACTTAGTTTAGTCAGACCACAATATTTCCCTTTGGCACACCCTACGGGGCACATTTATGATTGGATTGCTTTGAAACCTTGTATGCTTGTTTGGGGTGACCTCTAGATGGGAGCTATCGATTTTTAGCTCAACTTTGACGAAGTTTTTTGTACAGAACTTCCATATGAAAGCTCTGATTTGAATAATTTTTTGTATGAATGTTTAGTACCATAGGGTACATCACATATAATACGGATTTTTTTCTTGTGCGTAAATTGTGCAAATTAGACTAATTTTGATGTTTTTTGGTGTTAATTTCAGCACTGTAAGTGCAAATGCCAATACGGCTCGGGCTAGAGGCCGTATTTATGAACCGATCTTTACGAAACGTCTTGGGTACCTTTGGTATCACCGTGGGCCGAGAACGAGTGTTTTTAGGTCCGGTCCAAAATTCAAGATGGCCGATGGCAGCCATTTTATACAAAATTAGGTGCAATCAGATTTTTGCACAGAACTTCCATATGAAAGCGCTGATTTGAATAATTTTTTGTGTGAATGTTTAGTACCATGGGATACATCACATATAATACGGGTTTTTTTCTCGTGCAGAAATTATGCAAATTAGATGAACTTTGATATTTCAGTGCGACTTACACACATTAAGTACACATGTCAATACGGCTCAGACTTGAGTCTGTATTTATGAACTGATCTTCACGAAATGTCTTGGGTACCTTTGTTATCACCTTGGGACGAGAACGAGTGTTTCTGGGTGCGGTCTAAAATTCAAGATGGCTGCCAGTGGCCATTTTGTACCGAAATTAGGTCTAATCAGTTTTTTGTACACAACTTCTATACAGCTCAGACTAGAGGCCATATTTATGAACCAATCTTTACGAACCTTGTTGGGTACCTTTGTTATCACCGTGGGATGAGAGCGAGTGTTTTTGGGTGTGGTCCGAAATTCAAGATGGCCACCAGCAGCCATTTTGTACCAAAATTAGTGCAATCAGTCTTTTGTACAGAACTTCTGTATGAAAGTTCTGATTTGAATAAATTTTTGTATGAATGTTTAGTAACATGGAATACATCACATATTCTAAGGGTTTTTTTTCGTGCAGAAATTAAGCAAATTAGATGAACTTTGACTTATTCAGTGCTACTTGCACAATGTGAGCACACATGTCAATACGGCTCAGGGTAGAGGCTGTATTTATCAACCGATCTTCACAAAACTTCTTGGGTACCTTTGTTATCACCTTGGGACGGGAATGAGTGTTTCTGGGTACGGTCCAAAATTCAAGATGGCTGCCAGTGGCCATTTTGTACCAAAATTAGGTCCAATCAGTTTTTTGTCACAAGTTCTATACAGCTCGTATTTATGAATTGATCTTCACAAAACTTCTTGGGTACCTTTGTTTTCACCTTGGGACAGGAACGAGTGTGTTTTGGGGTGCCTTTGTTATCACTGTGCTATGAGAACAAATATTTTGGGGTTCAGTCAGACCCACTCTGGGACTCAAAGTTTTCTTTTTTAGTTTAGCATCTGACTGTCACCCACCTTTACAATACTTTACCTATACATTTGTTACAGGCAACGGTCAGTATTTATGTACAGACCATTACAATACTTTATATGTACCTTTGTTATCAGGTCATTACCTAGATGTTTGTCATTGCTGTGTCACATACTATACATGTGCATGTCTTTGTCTTGACAAGTTGAGCTACAGTGTCATTGACACTTTCATTTTCCATTTCCGTCAAAAAATGTTGCCACGGCCAACGTTCTTAGAATTTAGTTTAGTCAGAAGACCTCAATATATCCCTTTGGCACACCCTACAGGGCACATTTATGATCGGATTGCTTTGAAACCTGGCATGCTTGTTTGGGGTGATCTCTAGATGGGAGCTATCGATTTTCTTCAATTTCCGTCAAAAAATGTTGCCACGGCCAACGTTCTTAGAACTCAGTTTAGTCAGACTTCAATATTTCCCTTTAGCTCACCCTACAGGGCACATTTATTATCGGATTGCTTTGAAACCTAGTATGCTTGTTTGGGGAGTCCTCTAGATGGGAGCTATCGACTTTCTTCAATTTCCGTCGAAAAGTGTTGCCGCTGCCAATGTTCTTAGAACTTAGTTTAGTCAGACCACAATATTTCCCTTTGGCACACCCTACGGGGCACATTTATGATTGGATTGCTTTGAAACCTTGTATGCTTGTTTGGGGTGACCTCTAGATGGGAGCTATCGATTTTTAGCTCAACTTTGACGAAGTTTTTTGTACAGAACTTCCATATGAAAGCTCTGATTTGAATAATTTTTTGTATGAATGTTTAGTACCATAGGGTACATCACATATAATACGGATTTTTTTCTTGTGCGTAAATTGTGCAAATTCGACTAATTTTGATGTTTTTTGGTGTTAATTTCAGCACTGTAAGTGCAAATGCCAATACGGCTCGGGCTAGAGGCCGTATTTATGAACCGATCTTTACGAAACGTCTTGGGTACCTTTGGTATCACCGTGGGCCGAGAACGAGTGTTTTTAGGTCCGGTCCAAAATTCAAGATGGCCGATGGCAGCCATTTTGTACAAAATTAGGTGCAATCAGATTTTTGCACAGAACTTCCATATGAAAGCGCTGATTTGAATAATTTTTTGTGTGAATGTTTAGTACCATGGGATACATCACATATAATACGGGTTTTTTTCTCGTGCAGAAATTATGCAAATTAGATGAACTTTGATATTTCAGTGCGACTTACACACATTAAGTACACATGTCAATACGGCTCAGACTTGAGTCTGTATTTATGAACTGATCTTCACGAAATGTCTTGGGTACCTTTGTTATCACCTTGGGACGAGAACGAGTGTTTCTGGGTGCGGTCTAAAATTCAAGATGGCTGCCAGTGGCCATTTTGTACCGAAATTAGGTCTAATCAGTTTTTTGTACACAACTTCTATACAGCTCAGACTAGAGGCCATATTTATGAACCAATCTTTACGAACCTTGTTGGGTACCTTTGTTATCACCGTGGGATGAGAGCGAGTGTTTTTGGGTGTGGTCCGAAATTCAAGATGGCCACCAGCAGCCATTTTGTACCAAAATTAGTGCAATCAGTCTTTTGTACAGAACTTCTGTATGAAAGTTCTGATTTGAATAAATTTTTGTATGAATGTTTAGTAACATGGAATACATCACATATTCTAAGGGTTTTTTTTCGTGCAGAAATTAAGCAAATTAGATGAACTTTGACTTATTCAGTGCTACTTGCACAATGTGAGCACACATGTCAATACGGCTCAGGGTAGAGGCTGTATTTATCAACCGATCTTCACAAAACTTCTTGGGTACCTTTGTTATCACCTTGGGACGGGAATGAGTGTTTCTGGGTACGGTCCAAAATTCAAGATGGCTGCCAGTGGCCATTTTGTACCAAAATTAGGTCCAATCAGTTTTTTGTCACAAGTTCTATACAGCTCGTATTTATGAATTGATCTTCACAAAACTTCTTGGGTACCT
Organism: Pictodentalium vernedei; assembly: GCA_031216915.1. Classification (NCBI taxonomy): domain Eukaryota; kingdom Metazoa; phylum Mollusca; class Scaphopoda; order Dentaliida; family Dentaliidae; genus Pictodentalium; species Pictodentalium vernedei. The sequence continues at coordinate 547,725,436 of CM062296.1, read as the reverse complement.
TTGTTTTCACCTTGGGACAGGAACGAGTGTGTTTTGGGGTGCCTTTGTTATCACTGTGCTATGAGAACAAATATTTTGGGGTTCAGTCAGACCCACTCTGGGGCTCAAAGATTTCTTTTCTAGTTTAGCATCTGACTGTCACCCACCTTTACAATACTTTACCTATACATTTGTTACAGGCAACGGTCAGTATTTATGTACAGACCATTACAATACTTTATATGTACCTTTGTTATCAGGTCATTACCTAGATGTTTGTCATTGCTGTGTCACATACTATACATGTGCATGTCTTTGTCTTGACAAGTTGAGCTACAGTGTCATTGACACTTTCATTTTCCATTTCCGTCAAAAAATGTTGCCACGGCCAACGTTCTTAGAATTTAGTTTAGTCAGAAGACCTCAATATATCCCTTTGGCACACCCTACAGGGCACATTTATGATCGGATTGCTTTGAAACCTGGCATGCTTGTTTGGGGTGATCTCTAGATGGGAGCTATCGATTTTCTTCAATTTCCGTCAAAAAATGTTGCCACGGCCAACGTTCTTAGAACTCAGTTTAGTCAGACTTCAATATTTCCCTTTGGCTCACCCTACAGGGCACATTTATTATCGGATTGCTTTGAAACCTAGTATGCTTGTTTGGGGAGTCCTCTAGATGGGAACTATCGACTTTCTTCAATTTCCGTCGAAAAGTGTTGCCGCTGCCAATATTCTTAGAACTTAGTTTAGTCAGACCTCAATATTTCCCTTTGGCACACCCTACAGGGCACATTTATGATCAGATTGCTTTGAAACCTGGCATGCTTATTTGGGGAGACCTCTAAATGGGTGCTATCGATTTTCTTCCATTTCCGTCTGTCAAAAGATGTTGCCATGGGCAACGATCATTGAACTTAGTTTGGACAGGCATCAATATATTCCTTTGGCTTGCCCTACCGGACACATTTATGATCAGATCGGTTTGAAACTTTGTATGCACATACAATACTGTTATGTTGAAATTTCATCAAATAACATTTGCACCAATGATCTTCAATTTTGCCATTTCATTTAAAACTTACCAAGTTCAAGTTTGCCAAGTTGAGCTACAGTGTCATTGACACTTTCATTTATTGAAATCCAGGCCTGAGACCGGAGTAATATTATTGGACAACAACTTGTGTACTCCAGATGTGTTAATCCATGGTCTGACATGGCGTGGTGTTTAGGCAATCGAGTTCGAATCGTAACACGGGTCACCAGTTGAAGGACCATTCCCAGTTCTCGTAATACTGCGATGGTTGGGAAAGTTTTTATTGAGTGGGCCCCGTCGTGAGATACACATCACAATGTTTCCAGGTAAAAGGCTTATCTGCACCTTCGAAACCACCGCAGACGAGGGCTCTCACCAAAAGAGTAGCTGGCTTTACTCAGATAAGAACCCCGACGGTCCCTCGCAAAAATATGGAAGTAATAGTAATAGTCTTTATTACAATTAACACCTGAAGTGAGACAGATCGCAAAATAAAATAGTGTTATACATTTAATATACAAATGCATAAAATATAAATTTCTTGCGCATAATATGCA